>JAVSCE010020503.1:0-69784 GCA_032199065.1 Smutsia gigantea
AGCTCTTTCCATTTTCCTGTTCTGCCATCCTCAGCATATTGACTTTTAACTCCTAGGCTTGTCTGTGCATGGATGCAAGAGAGTCATATCAGCTCCAAGCATTACTTCCATCACAGCTGTACAAGAAGCAGAAAAGCCAGTTTCTCTTCATGGAAATCTGTTTAAGAGTGAAATTAAACTTCCCCAGAAGCCCCTCCACCCCCACCAGATAATCTCCTCATGTTTGTTAGTCAATATTGTGTTGTGTATTTGTGGCTAAGTAGTCCCTTCAAGGAGAATGGGATTACTGTGTTTGGTTTAGATCAGTTCGATTCAGTCCCTGGGGCTGGGACAGAGTAGATGGGGTCCAGTCTCCCCTGAAGCAGGTAGCCCCTTTGAATCTGTTCGCTAGGAACTGTGGGATAGAGAGAGAGGACAAGTTTTGAATAGGCAACCAACAAGGTTCCTCTCGTGTGTTTATCCCATTTCCTGCTTTGACCTGATTTACTAACTTGGCACATCTTCTGATACATGAAATTGCTGGGCAGTGAAGATAGGATTGCAAGGAGCATCCCTTAAGACTCTCCAACCTTCCTTGACCTTCTTCCATGCTTACTAAGCAGTTTTCTCCTGATTAATTAGGCTACCTAACTACCTTGGTATCTGGTAGGAAGTTCCCTGGATAGCTGACTGACATAATTAGTGCATTAGAGAGGTGCATCATGTGTTATGACTCCATGTTCTGACCTCACATAGCAGTCCCATGTGTGTAATCAGAGTAAATAATTTGTTCATCATTCATTCAGCACTTTCTTGGTGCTGGGCTCAGTGCTAGAAATTAAAAAATGAACAGGCTATGATTCTTGCTCTGAGGGTTTCTCTCTCCATTAGGAGTGCACAGTCTCAAAGGTAGCTATTATAGTTACCATTTAGGGAGCATGTGTCAGGCACTGGGCTAAGTGCTTTCTGTGTTTCACAACCTTGCTCCCTTTTACTTACCTGATCTCATTTCCAAGAATTCTTCCCTGAAGAATTTCCCTTATTTTGCTCTAGTCACTATGGCCCATGAACTTCTGAAGCAAAATTTTGGGGACTAATCCCTAACTTGGAATACACTTCTCCTAGGTATCCTCTTGGCTGATTCTCTCACATCTTTTGAAAATTGACTCAAATTTTATGTTCACAGGGGGGACTTCCTGAAAGCAACATTCTATTCCTATCCACTCCTACAATTGGCACTGAAGTGATCATGTCCAGAACTGAAGATATGTTTAGACCAGAGACAAAGTCATACTCACAAGGGACCAACAATTCCTCTTTTGCACTTTTATTTTGAAGTGTGCGTGTTTCCATGGTGTAGATATGAAGATGTTCATGTATGTGTATGTGTGTGTAGGCATATAGATATAGGCTTAACTGACGTGTAGGGCATTAGAAAGTATTTCTATTGATCACACATTCATCTTGTTAATGCAAAGAGAACTTTCATAGTGATGCATATTTTTATATAATCACATTTTGCTATGTTGTATTTCAATTTTTACTTCATCATTTATATCACAATTTGCTTGGCTTTTTGTGGCCTTGTATATGTGAACAAATGGACCACTTTTGGGGAACAATAACAGTAGTAGTAAGCAGTAAAATATTCCCCAGTAAAGTATTAGTAAATTAGCAGTATTCCATTAAATAACACTGTGATCTGAAAACCTGAAGACTGAAGGCATTATTTCATAATCACAGAAAATCTTCTGCCTAGAGAAAAGTATTTTACTTAGCGGTTGCTATATAAAATAGTTGCATTTGTTTTTATTGCACTTAAAACAATAACAGTCTTGTAAATCTTCTTAGAAGAGACTCCCAAGAATATGAAATACTATATCATCAGTAGTATGGGTTTTCAAACCATAGAACTTGCTGTGTGTTTCTTTGAACTATTGACTGGTTTTCAAATGCAATGCTTCCAAAGTATGATAAATTGTATTATGCTATTTTCAAGACTCCCCGTCAAAAAGGATGGCTATGGGCAACTTACAGCACCTGTACTGTATGCTTCACCAGTTGCTTCAAAATATTTGCTCTTACATCATTATCACAACAACACTGTTAGATAATGAAGGCTGAGATCATTATTACCAACTATTTTCCCCCTAATGCTGCTTTTCCTGGAGAAAAGATAAACAGAAAAAACAGAATTTCTTATGTGCCCTAAGACAGGCATTTGAAAATGAATTCTCACAAATTGAAATAAACCTCTCTACTTCCTTTGGAAATAAGGTGGTTAATGAGCAAGAGACTGGATTATCTTTTTTAAAATCTATAGGAGGCTTCATTTTTATGAGGAACAGCAATCTTTTCCTAAATGCTTAAAGTCGTGCCAACGTCTGTGTGCCTACATCTCTCTCTTCTATAGAAAGAGAAGCAGTAGCAGCCACAGAGAAGGAACTACAATCCCTATGAGAGGTTTAATGAGGAGTCAAATAGAACTCTTACAATGCCCTTGCCAGTGAAGTTCAATTCTGTCCTCTAGGGACGAACTCTAATGTAGTTCAGTGTGTTTAGCCCTGGCTTCCACTACTGAAATCGCCTGCAAAGCTGTCAGCAGTTTCTGTATTAGAAGTTGTATTTATAGGGTTTCCCAGTGACAAATAGTTTATTTTATATGGAATACAGAAAAAACTCAAGCCATTGATCTCCAGATTATAGTGCACTTGAAAAACACAGTAATAGCTATGTAGTTTGTTATCCATAGCTCACATATTAGAGTTGGTATAACATATGGACTGGAGATTATGTTCAGGTGACCAGGCAGCATTTTGCTTTTCAATTTGTTTGAAAATTTATTTTAGTTTTTCTCCTGATAAACACTGGTTTTTCACCTAAAAGACATGTGGACAACTCATAAATTCTGTCTTTCGAAATGAGAATGACTGACAACCCTCAGGTGAATAGCATAGTCCAACTGCCAAGACATTATTCTTGCCACACTTGAGAAACTGAAATTTACTATAGAAGGTCATTTTTGCTTTTACATGGAGACTCTTTCCCCATTGCCTCTTTTTCTTCCTAAAGAACTCCTACTAAGTGATCTTTTTTTTTACTTGAAGTTTACATGGTTTTAAGGAAAATCAAATAATATTGTATTACAATGTATAGGTTTTATGACATGAAATCATCTTCTCAAAGAAATAAGAAAACACATATAGAAAACCTGAGCAGATATTTATCACTGGAAACAAACTATAGGCCATTCAGGAAGGCAGATTGTCATTTTTAGATACTATTTCCTCTTTCAGTTATATTCTACGATTATTGTGTGTTGTTAACATTTCCTTTATTTGCCCTAGAATTTAAATAAAAAAACATTGAACAACAGCCTGACAACAGGCAGTTTTATCCCTATATTTTGTTTATATGTGATGCATTAGCTAATAAGCTGTTATAATAATGTTTTTCTGTGCATTCCAGACATTGTTATCATCTAATCATCTAATTTTTCTTCATAACTAGTTTTCTTGACTAATTATAATTTAAAGCATTAAAAACATCCTGCATGGGAGGATTCACTATCGCTTGGGAAAGAAAGCATGATTAGAACTTGAATATAATTTCTAAGTAAAGCAAGCCATACTGTTTGCTAAGTGGAAATGTTGTCTACTGATCCTTCCATCCTGTCCTTCTTTACTTCCCTTCTAATTAAAGATGTAATGCAGTATTTACTGTGTACTCTGTGTCACACATAGTATTTACACATGTCACTTTAAAAGTGGTTGCAAATATACAGTTATGGAAAATCTAGTCAAAGTGGTTGCAAATATACAGTTATGGAAAATCTAGTCATAGATATTTCAAGTGTTGTGTAGAAACTATGAAAACATTCATCACATATTTTGAAAATGCACTGCCTTAACTGTTAAGGATTTTACCAGGACGCACAATAATATTGCATTGACAATTCTACATCAAATCAAGTTTCATGCTAAAAATTACAAAGTTAGTAATATTTTCAACTCTAACTGTGAGAGAAGGGGTGAAGGTGACTATCAACTGGAGGGAGGTAGGGGATGCCACTGATGAATCGGTGTCACCTGTCTTAGTAGAAGGATCTAGAAGAAAAATTTTGAGGAAGGCACAAATGTTCTGGGGGAAATTCTTGTGCCCAAGAACATCCTTTTCATAAAAAGACAAGAATCCTCAATAACCCATGTGTTAATGAAGAAGTAAACAGACAAAAAAAAAGACATGAAGAAAAGGCATAATTGTGAAGCTGTAAATTTCTAGATATGCCTGCATAGTATGAATATCTGTAAGAAGCAATTTGGGAAAGGGAGTCGAATGTAGAGATTTTACCTGTTTTGTTTGGTAATTTGATAATGCAGAGAAATCATCAGATTAAGCACTTAACATGTGTATAGAGGATGGTTTGAATGAAATCCAATCAGGGCTCATTGTGTGTCAAGCCAAAGGCCGTTCTCTGTTAACTCATTGCCTTACCCTTCAATCATCCTTCCCCAATTTTTCTACTCAACTCAATCCTGCCACCCTGGACCCTGCAGACCCCTGCAGTGCTTTGGCTTCACCTTCTACCTTACAGAGGAAATAGAGGCTGTCACGGGACTTTTCACCTTCCCCAACAGTAACCATAATCCCACCCATATCTGTTCCCATCTTTCCTGCTAAACACAAGGGGATCTCTCTCAATAATATTCTAAGGCTAATTCCACCACCCTGTTCTCTACAGCCAATTCCATCCAGCCTTCCCTTTCTCTTATTTTTAAGCTCTCCCTTTTGATGTATTCCACCCTTGACTTTTTAACTGTGTTCCTATCTTCACAATCAAAGGGAAGAAAACCTTTACTGAATCATTCACGTGCTCAGCTGCTACCTTCCGTCCTCCTCATCTTTCACCCCCCACCACTGACCCTTCACAGCAGTATTTTCCAAATGGTGTGTGTACTCTCTCTCTATTGTTTTTTCATCACTTACATACCTTTCAGACCACTCTAGTCTGGTTTCTACTCCCATCATCACGCCAGCACTGCTCTCACACAGGTCAGTAAGAATAATTTGGGAGCATATGTTCTGTTGGCTTCTCCCTCCTTCCTGAAACATTTCCATGTGACTTCCATAACCCTGCACATCCCTGTTTTTTTTTTCCTGTATGTTCTTTTGAAACCTCCCTTGCTGAATCATTCTCCCCTTCCAGTCCATTTAATGTTGCAGTTTTCAATGCCAAATCCTAAACTGCTCTGTTTTGCTCCGTATTCTTGCCTGGACAGTCTAATCTACAGCCATGTCTTCAATCCCCACCTTTGCAGATGACCCTCATGGTCCTATCAGCAGCCTTCACAGAACACTCTTCTAACGCATGCAAAACCATAGAGCTAACTGCATACTTGAAACATCTGAATGTCTATAACAAAAGAAGTCTGGAACCCAACTCATGATCATTCCTATCTCCAGAACTTTCTATCCCCATAAATTAGGCCAACACCAAACTATTTGCCCACGCCAGAAGCCAGGGAGCCACCCTGATGTCTCTACCTCTCCCTAGCAGCTGCATAGCCAAGCTGACTCAGTGTCCTGTCATTTTACCTCTGAGATGTTTCTTTTATCAATTTTCTCTACATCAACCACTTTCATCCTAGTTCAAAATGTCACTTTCTCCTGCCTGAACTATTGCAATGCTTTCTTAACTGCAACGGCCTACCTGTAGTTTCTATGTCTTCTACTCACCCTGAGCACCACAGAAAATTATCCCCATGTGTAGCCAGTTTTTGAAGTTCAAACTGATCACTCTGACTTTTACCTAAACCCAACCTATGGCTGTCAAATACTTCTAGGATAGTGGTACAATTCCTCAGTGTGGCCCATAAAACCATCTGTCCCTTAACTTGTTGCACCTACATCTCCTCTGCTCTCTGAATGGCTAAAGCTCATGCACACCATGTGCCTACTGACACTGAGACATGTGCCTGTTCTTTGTGCCTAGAATGCCTTTCTCTTTTCTTCGAACTCTATTCAAACTTCACTTCCTCATCCTAATCCCATAGTTTAAGGATTCATAGCCCATCTTGTATTTTTATTATTGATAATTATCTTTATTTTTTATCACCATTTACTAAATGAATGTCTCCTTCATTACACTGCAAACACAGGAATTATGTCAAGTATTTTCTTGCCATTTTCTTCAGAGCACTTAGGTCAGTTCCAGGAATAAAGTAGATACTCAGAAACGATTGGTTGAATGAATAAAGTAGCATAATTGTCAATGCAAATTACACTATCAAATATTGAAATATGAAATATTTATGTTAATGTGTTGATTTAATTGTTCAAGATAGGAAACTCTACTCCAGGTTCACTTGTATTTTTTTAAGAAACAACAAATAAGGCAACAATATTTGCATATGAATTATCCCAGGGGACTTCATGCAACACCTAAGATTAGTGAATAATCAAGAAGAGGGGCACAAAAGAGCAAATCATTTGTATTAGAATAATAATCTTACTCAAAGTTCAGGCAATCTTTCAAATTTTGAATGCATAAACTATGGGCTTGTTTGTAGTGGGTCTATACACCCAATAGAATGTGACTCAGGGATAAAAATAAATGAACTACTGATGCATGCAACAACATGAATGAATCTCAAATGCATTACACTAAGTGAAGAGAAGTCACACTCAAAAAGCCATCCACTCTTTGATGTCATTTATGTGTTATCTTGGAAATGACACAACTATAGGAGAAAAAAATACCCAGCTCAATGGTTGCCAAGGACTGGTGGGGATAAAAGGGGTTGACTAATAGGGGACACAAGGTAATTTTTGGGTGATGGAGATGTCTAAATATTTTTCAAAACTCATCAAACTTTGTCATGTAAAGGATAAATTTGACTGTACTTTTTAATTTTAAGAAAAGCAAAGAATAGAAAAAACCCAGGCAAAAATTAAGTATGGTAAAAAAAAATCTGGTTTCATGAAAAAATAATTTTTTTAAAAAGACAATATCATGTTATGTTTATGTGAGTATCATCATTTTTAAAGAGCATTTCAAAGTATTTAATAAAAACAGTATTTTAAGACAAATTCTTTTGGGTAATTATGTGACTGGCTTTCCCCAATGATCTCATGATAAAATTGCAGAATTAAGCTTATGAGATTGCTTAACTTTTTTTCCTCTTTGCTGAGAGATTGACATGGATTATTCATTAAGTCACTCAGCTGTTGACTTCTGGGAGCTCTCAGTCTGTAGGAAAGATGATATTCTAAAAGAATCACCAACAAGATAAAAAAGTAGTAAGTAGAAACAAAGATAGAGACAAATGCTAAAAGCATTCAAGGAAGGGAGAGGAAATTTACATATGTAAAAATCCTGGAAGCTGCAAAGCTCAGGGTATTTCCTCTGATACCAGCAGAGCTAGAGAAACTGGGGTGGTAAGATTGGCATGCAGAAAGTCCTGCTCACCATACCTTGTATGTCTTTTCCTGGGAGCACACAGTTACACTCCCTTTCCTAGTTTCTCTTGCAGTTCATTGTTGAGATAAGTCTGAGTCACAGCCCATAGGGTGTGACAGAAGTGATGTGCACTTCAGGCCTGGGCCACAAAAACTTCAGGTACAATCCTCACTCTCTCTTTCTCATCCTGAGTAGAAAGGACTCAAAAGATCTAGAGAAGTGAAGAACCATAAGAGGGAAGGAGCCTTGGTCCCTGACATCTGCAAGAAAAAGAGAAGACCAGCCAACCCACTCTGGATTATTATCTGAAAATTGGAAAGGTGTGTTGAGACCAGGACATGATCAATGGCCAGGTTAAGGACAGATCTACCAAAGGGTTTTAAACAGAGAAGTGACATGAGCAGAACTGGACCCTTTAGGAAAACTGGTCTGAGTAAACTTTTAGTAAGGTGGATTGGAAAAAAGACAAGATCAAGGGATTTTAAATTCTAGTAAAAGTGTAATTGAAATGATAGTTTATGAAATCCAGATGTGGAAAGAAAGCAAGTAAATACAGAAGACAAGGGTCTGTAAAGATAAGGACATGCTCAAACCTTCTCAGCCTTTGAGATTATCTGAGAGTTCTGCCATGGACCGTACTGTGGTCACCTATTGGCACCAAGAGAGACCCTTCAGGATTCTCACACCTCTAGAATCTACTTGCTCTGTTAAGACTGCAAGTTGTCTTATACCTGATCATTAGCTTTACACTGTCACTCATTTTGTCTGCTTGGTTTTCCCTCCTTTGCTGCTTCACTCCTACACACTTAATTCATGTCTCCCTAACTCCAGGCCCTTCAGCCCCAGTCCAATCCCATCCCCCAGCTCCCAAACCCAGCCCAGCACTAGTCTAAAGTCAGTTCAGACAGGAGGGACATAATGATGTCAGAACAGGTTCATCAGTAGTTGGAGTAATACACTTAAAATTGCAGCAATATGGTTGAAGATGAAGACTTCATTTTCAATGAAACATTTTTAAGAGCCATTTATCTGCAGTTTTGCCTCCAACTTTTAAAAATCTACGAAAAAAAATCTCAACTCCTCAAAAAAGTTGAGAATGTAATCCAATAAATGATAGCCCTTGAACTTTCATCTGGATTCATCATTTGTGAACATAATTTGCTCTATCTATACATTATCAATCTGTCCATCCTCTCATGAAATTCTTTTTTTTTTCTGAACCACTGGAATTATGTTGCATATAGCACTATACTCTTCATTTCTAAGTATTTTGTCACCCTCAATATCATCACATTGAAAAAATTTTAAATGATCCCACAGTATCATCAATGTCCGGTCCAAATTCAAGTTGTCCTTCTTTTCTCCCAGATATCTTAATAGCTATTTATTACCAGTCCCAGGACCTAATCAAGGTTTACTTATTGTGAATGCTATATCTCTTTAGTCTATTTAAATGACATCTTCATCCTTTTTTGCCCCCCATAATATTGAGCTTTTTTATTCTAGGCCAATTTTCTCACAGGATGTTCCATATTCTAGATTTATCTAATTGTTTCCACATGGAGAAAGTCAATTTATTTCAATATACCCTGTGTTTGCTGTGAATTGGACGTTATATTTAGAGGTTTCATAGACTTATGCTAAACTTTTTTGGCAAAAGTACTTCATAGGTATTGTGCACTTCATATGAATCAGCTGAGAGGCTCATAATGTCAGGTTATTGTTAATATTAGTGATGCTAGGACTGATTACTTGGTTCAGGGAATAACTACAAATCTTTCCATTGGAAAGTGTATTTTTTCTTTCGTAATTAGTAGGTAATGGGTAGGTTGATACTTTGGAACTATCTACACATTCCATTTCTCATTAGTCTTTACCCAGTTAGTTTAGCATTCATTAATGATTCTTTGCCTAAACGAACTTTCATACTGGGGTTTGCAAGATGGTGACTTAAAAAATTTGATCATTTCTTGCTCTTTCTCCTCTCTGTGTATTAGCTAGCATTCTTCGCTAAAGAAGGCCTTTCTTTTCACCTGCTTCTCTATTTTTTGTTTAGTATCTGTATGTTCTTTTAGATTTTTTAAAAATGTAAACTGTCAATGTTTATTATTTATTTAACTAGAAGCCTGGAGATGGAAGGCTTCAAGGATGATCATCACAGACCCAGCTTCTTTCCAGCCTTGACTGTAACGTAGCAGCTTTTTGTCACCTGATGGTTGCAAGTTGGTTGCCAAGGCCCCAGGATCACACCTTCTCAGTGCGTGCAAAGGCAGGCTGCCTCTAAGAGGGCAAGACTCCTCACCGGAGTCTGCCTTATGTCTCATAGGCCAGAACTTGTCACACGGATCCCAAGCTTCAAAGGAACCTAGGAAAGTGAGCATCTAGCAAAAGGGAATGACAATGTCATGACTGGTTTGAACCAATAATTATTTGTTACCTGCTGCCAGAAGGGCCCACCTTCTCTGAGATCAAGGGACCTCACCCACCGGTTAAACAAAATTGGATTCTCTTAGGAAGGATGAAGAAATCAGGGTAAGGATAAGGAACTGAACTGGCCATTGTAAAGGCAAGGGGAAAAAAAGTGTGCCTGCCAGGATAACGTTGGGATGGCTGCCAGGGCATGTATCTGTGAAACCAAAATATCAAGTCTCTAGGCAAGGCTTCTCACTAACCAATCATGAGTTCTTGGTCAACACCTGATGGTCTCTTGAGAGTTTTTCAGTAATATCATACAGCGTAATGACTGTCTTTAGTCAAGACTTATGTTTTAGAATGGTTTAAAAAGTACAGAAAAGTTGAGCAGATAATCCAGAGAGTTTCCATATATCCCACCTCTCCCCTCTCCCCTGTTTCCCCTATCCTTCACTTCTAGCATTAGTGTGGTACGTTTGTTACAGCTGATAAACCAACATTGATACATTATTATTAACTAAAATCCAGACTGTGTTTTAAGATTCATTCTGTGCTGTCAAGTTCTGTGGGTTTTGACAAATGCGTATCTCATATCCAGTATTACAGTATCATACAGAATAGTTTCACCACCCTAGAATTCCCTTGTGCTCCACATCCCACTTTTCCCACACCCCTACAACCATTGATGTTTTAACTAATTTCCATAGTTTTGCCTTTTCCAGAACATCACAGAATTGGAATCACACGGCATGTGCCCTTTCAGACTGGCTTCTTTCACTAAGCAACCTGCATTTAACTTTTCTCCAAGACTGTGGCTTGGTAACTCATTTTTTTAAATCATTGAATAATATTCCATTCTGTGGATGTACCACATTTATTTACCCCTTCGCCTATTGAAGGACATCTTGATTGCTTCCAGATTTCATCACTAAATAGAACTGCTATAAACATTCAGGTGAAGGTTTTTGTGTAGACATAAGTAAGTCTTCAACCCAACTGGATAAACATCTGCAAGCATAACTGTTATATTGTTTTGTAAAAGTCTGTTTACCTTCGTAAGAAACTGCCAAACTGTCTTCCAATGCGGCTGCACCATTTTGCATTCCCACCAGCAATGCCTGAGAGCTCCTGTTACTCTGCCTCCTTGTCAGCGCTGGGTGTTTTTAGTTGTAGATTTTGGCCATTCTAATAGGTATATAGTATTATCTCATTGTTTTAATTCCAATTCCCTAATGAGATAAGATGTTGAGGACAGGATGGCTTATTTGCCTCTTCGGTAAGGTGTCTGTGAAACTCTTTGGCCCATTTTTTAATTAGGCAGTTTGCTTTCTTATTGTCAAATATTACAAACTCTGTGTATTTTGGAAACAAGTCCTTTATGTGATACGTGCTTTGCAATTATTTTCTCCTGGTCTGTAGTTTGTCTCTTCATTCCCTTAACAGTGTGTTTAATGGAGCAGACGTTTTTAATTTTAATAAAGTCCAACTTACACATTTTTTCTTTCAGGGATTATGCTTTGGCTGTTACATCTAAGAACTCATCACCAAAAGGTTTTCTAGTTTCTTTCCACTCAGTACGTTATTAACAATTACCGTAATTATTCTTTTTGATGTTCCAAGTGCTGCAATTTAGATTCCATGAGCCCCTTCAGTATTGTTTCTGGGTCATTTTTATAGGTGTGGATGGATATAAACCTATGAGCGACTTGGCAGATAAAACACCTGAGACGAGGTGGAGTTGCTTGAGCTGAGGGAAACTAATCTTACTTAAGGTGGGTCTGGAAGTCCTGGCCGGTGGGCATAGCCTCAAAGCTGGACCTGTAACTCTGCTACATGACCTGCTTATGATACCTAGTTCTGGAGGTTGGGCTCTCAAAACGACCTTATCTTCATGGAATGTGTGTTATTTCACAAGACCGTTGTTCCGGTCCCTGGCGACCACCCATCGCAGCTACATTGTGCATTGGCCCAGAAAATAACACAATCCCTCTTTGCCAAGAAAAACTTGCAGCCTTTGCAATTTTGGCCTTTACAACCAGCTGCCTCCCTTCCCCCTTGTTCTCAGGAGCACACTTTCAGTCCATATCTGGATCAGTGTTCCCGACTGCAATCCTCTGAACAGGAATAAAGCTTTTGCTTTGCTGCTTAAGCTTCCCTCAGTCCTATTTCCAAAATCAGTCAACACAGGACCCCATTAATCTTTGAGTACATTCTTACTTTCTGGTACTACATGAACACTATAAAAATATGCCCTTTTGACAAAACAAATTAAATTAACATGGGTCTTATATTATAATTCATTACATTATTTGATAAATATTTATTGTGCACTTACTCTGTGTCAGGCTCTGTTTTAGAGCTGAAAATAGGAACAGAACCTAGAAAGACCCTGAAACAGTGATGTCTCCGATGTGTTCAAGGAACAGCAAGGAGGCCAGCATGTTCAGAATGAAACATGTACAGGGGAACCAGTGGTAGATGACGGTGTGGATGTTGGGGGAAGATTTCACAGGACCACGAACATAATGGTAAAGATTTTGGTCTTTAAACTGAGAGATAGGAAACCAGCTCTGAGTTTTGCTAAGATGTGTGATGTTATCTAACTTAGATGTACACCAAGCCTCTGTTTTGAGAATATACTCTTGGAAACAAAGTTAGAAGATCAGTTAGGAGGCTCTTGGATAATGCGGGTAAGAAATAATGTGTAGTGGATATGCTGAGAAATCCTGAGAGTCTAGACGGGTCTTTGTAGGCAGGGACAATAAGATTTGTGCAGGAATTAGAGATGAGTTAGATAGAATGAGAAAAAGATGAATCTAAGATGATATCAAAGCTTTTGACCTGGACAGAAAGGATGGACTTGCCATTATTTGGGGAAAAGGAAGATTGAGATTGTGTAGGTCTTGAGAGAAGATTAGTAGTTTGGTTTTAGACATGGTAATTTTGAATATTTATTAGACACCTAATTAGAGATGTTCAATAGGAATTAAACAAATCATTCTGGAAATGAAGGTTAGCGCCGGACTGGAGTAATATATTTAAACATCTTCAGTGAGTAAGATGGTATTTAAAAGTTTGAAACTGTCTGAAATCACCAAGGGAGGGTGTGGATAAAGAAGAGAATAAATCCAAGGACTGAGAATTAGTCTGCTTTTCATCTTCTGGTTTTGCAGAAAGAAGCAATAGGTCCTCCAAAAACAGAAGGAGAGAAAATTCTCCTTCTCCCCATCCATCAGGATTAAGACAAGTCTCCACCTATATACATAAGTCCGTGGAGAGCTCCTCTTCAACAGCTATATGATAGTATAAGCAATTTATAAAGTAAATGTCATAATCTAACTAAATGGAGGAATCAGAATATATACATATATGTACAACATAAAAACTTCTGTATGTATATATGTTTTATTAGACATCTTGTCAATAGTGTTTTTTCATTCTTATTTAACTTAGTATATATTTTATGATTTGCTAATCCTTAATTAGACAAATATTTCACTCATTTACTCTTATTCAGTGGGTATTTATTAAATGTCTATTATGTATCAAGTATTTTTGGCTAGGTCCTAAGGCTATAAACACTGTCAATTTTGTTTATTTTTCTATCCCTTATGTTTTGAAAAACTCTCATTTAAATTTCTAGCATAAAGCAAGTGTGAATATTGTTATTTTTAGAGAGTTGAAAATAGATATGCCAAAATTAAATACACATGTTTCTACTCTGTTTTATAACCACAGCAGTATCAGCAAAATTTCATGTTCAGGAACTTTGTTATTAAAAATTATTTTAAAAACCTCACTACTGGTACATCCAAAGATTTTGTAAAATCAAATGAGTTCAATTACTTTGAGTTTAAGAAGCCAATTAAATATTGGTGTCACGGGTCCTTTGGCAATGATCCTGAAACGCTAAGGATGTCCTGAGAGTCTCACTGCTTTATTCTTAAAACTACTAATTCTTGCAGGTCTCTACTGATCCATATATAAGCTACTACTGGGATCTTGATTCTAAACTAGATACACAAGCCTATTTCTGATATCAAGAATGCTTATTGTTTTCATTGCCTTAAATATAAACCCCCCGAGTTACTTGTACTCATTTTGGGGGTGATAACTGCAAGATGAGATAAGCATTTCAAAAAAAAAGGCTGAAGATTTATTACCAGACAATTTCCAGACCCCCAGGGTCGCACAAATTCAGGTGATTGAGTGAAAAGTGATTTATTCACATTGGTATCATATGTCCCTTTCAACCTTAAAATGGTAGAAAAGTTAAAATGATGCTGAGTTTCCATGTCACATATTAGTAATAATAGCAACTAAGCGACCTGCATTTCCATTTCTTAAACGCAAAGTATCCAAAATCCTTCAAAGTTATTCATAAGGCAAGAAATTATCTCCTGTTACTGAGTCACAAATTGGAACTGAAGCATAAAATAAAAGTAGAGATTCATACCAATATAAAGAACATCTGTCTATTTTCAGGTGTGCAAAGAAAAGTTCAAGCATGTGCCAGGCCCTGAAAAGACCCCCAGCTGCTAAGAAATAGAAGCCTCATGCTTCTGAGCAACTAGAAATTATTAATATTGGAAATTTCTGTTTCAGAGAATGCAAATCAACCCAGAAACAAAAATATTAAATGTTATTACTTGCTCTCAGGGAGAAAGACATATTTGGGAATGCTAAGCAATCAATAACCAAATGTCAGACTTTGCATGAATTGTTCATGAAAGTTGTATCTACTCATTGCACTTTGGAAAATAATGCCCTGGAATTTGCTGGTCTAAATTTTGGTATTGCACAAACTTAAAAAATAAATGAGTACCACCTGTACCTTTAAAGATTAACAAACATGAAATAAAACCAAGAAAAGTTGAAAGAAGACAGTAACAAACAGGCAAACCTAAACTAAAATGTTCCTAAAATTATATATAAAAATCATACTATAAAAGCATGGTTTAATGAGATGAAAGTTTATTTTTTGGAAGAACTAATAAAAGAGCAAACCTTTGTAAGATGGACTATGATAAAATGAATGAGGATAAAAATATTGAAAATAAAAAATGAGGCATAGTTACTGATGCCCAAAATTTGTTTTTTTTAAAAGAATGTTATAAAGAAATAACTTGTTTGAAAACATATATGCCTAATATTCACTTTTCTGCCTTTTAATGTTCTAATATATTGTTCAATATTATGAATTCTCTTCGAAGATGTACTTCACAAGTTATAAAATTATCATTAGGTTCAAAATAATTTGTAGTTTTCATTATGATTTTTGGACCCATTAATTTATATTGAAATAGATTGAAATTTTGATTCATGAGTAATTTACAAACAACAAAATTCTTAGAATCTTAAGGCTACAATTTTATGAGTCTGACCCTCATGTTACCACCATTTTAATGATACAATAGTTCAAACAACCCATTAACTTATCCTATGCTCCTTTCCAGTCAAATATCTCACCTGCCTCCTGGTGACAACCAGTTTTGATTTCTGTCATCATATAAATGGGTTACATGGTATATGATTTTTTGTATCTGGCTCCTTTTGTTCCAAATCATGTATTTGAGTCTCACATATTTTTTGTGTGTGTCAGTAATTTATTCTTTTGTAGTGCCTAAAAGTAAATTCCATTGTTTGAATATATATTTATTCATTCTGTTGTTGTGTATGTGGGTTATTTTCAGTGTTTGACTATTTATGAAACCTAAATGCGTTGACTATTCTCATGGAAGTTTTTTCACAGACATCTGTATTCATATCTCTTGGATCATCTTTGCTCTTATCTTTATTTTGGTTGTTTTTGTAGCTTTTCAAGAATAACTTGAAAAGCTTGTTCTAAATTTTTATGGAGAATCATATGACCAGCAAATTTATAGGAAGAAAAGAAGAAGGAAGAGGATACAAAGAAGAGAAAGGAAAGGACAATTTCTTATCAGATATTATAAATTATGTATGAGTCTATAAGAATTAAGAAAGTATACAACTGAAATAGGTATAGACAAATAGACTAGAAGAAAATAGAGACCAAGAATCAGTCTCTCATAAAAATAGATGCTTGGAAGACACAAATCACCATTATTTGGAATGAAAGAGGAATATCACTATAGGTACTATAGCTTTTAAAAATGCAAATAAGGGAATACTAGAATAAGCTTTTCAAGTTCCACCACCACTCAAATAAGTGGAAATTTGCATTTGTCACTGTAAGTTGGACAGCTTTTCAATACTTAAAGATCTTCTGGTGAGATCAATGATGACATAAATGTTGACTTATTGCTATCGTATAAAGATATATTCAATATTTGGAAGATCTACATGACTCAACAAACCAGTATGTTTTAAATAACTAATAGACAATATTATAAAATCCTGCATGGATAAAGATTAATAACATAATACACTGATGACCATATATGTTAATGTACTAAAGTATGAGTTTGACCCTCATGCAGATACATAGTTTCAGGTTCCACATTACATCTAATCTTTAAAAATCTTTGGCTTGTCAAGTTTTGGTGTAGTATCAAAGAAAGATTTTACAGTTACCTGAAAAAGGTATTAAAAATTCCTCCCTTTTCTAAATATCTATCTGTATGAGACTAGATCTTCTTTACATAATTCAACTAACACAACATATTTCTACAGGTCAAATGCAGAAGCAGAAATGGTAATTCAGGGGGTTTCTATAAAGCCAAACATAAAAAGATATGCAAAAATATAAAATAATGCCACACTTCTCACTAGTGTTTTGGTTCTGAAAAATAGTTTCCTCTGAACATGTTATTTACATTAACATGCAATATATTTGTCATTTTTAAATGAACTAACAAATGAATATTTTAAAATTCCCTTTATTTAAATTTCTAATTTGGTAAAAGTTGATGGATATAATCCACATACACCAAAGATCTTTGAGATATTCAATTATGTTCTGAATATTAAGGAGTCCTAAGATAAAAAAAACTTTGAGAATTACTGCCCTAGGAAGAAACTCATATATAAACATCATTGGACAAAAATGTTCATCACATCCTGTTGTTAATAGCTAAAAACTGTTAACAAACCAAATGTGCACCAACAATAACTTAGATAAATTATGGTATAATTATGTACTTCATATCCAAAATTAATTCTTTTGTACTGCAACGAAAGTGAATGAGTTGTAGTAACATTACTGAATCTCAGCAATAAAGTTTTGAAGGGAAAATGCATATGGCTGAAAAGTACATTAGTATCACGTCATATGAAGGTAAAAATAAACAAAACTAAACAAAACATTATTTAAGAAAATAATGCTTTTGGGAAAACTATAAGCATAATAAAGTGAATGATGGACACAAATTCAGATGACAGTTCCTTGGAAAAGGAGCAGGTTGATTGATGTTGAAGAAGGTCACAGGGGGGATTTCAATTATTCTGTTTTGTTTTTTTTATAATTTATTTTGGTATCATTAATCTACAGTTACATGTGCAATATTATGGTTATTAAACTACCCCCCTTCATCAGGTCCCCCCCACTAACCCCATTACAGTCACTGTCCATCAGCGTAGTGAGATGCTATAGAATCACTACTTGTCTTCTCTGAGTTGTACTGCCCTCCCCGTGCCCCCCCAACATTACATCTGCTAATCGTAATGCCCCTTTTTCCCTCTTATCCCTCCCTTCCCACCCATTTCCCCAGTCCCTTTCCCTTTGGTAACTATTAGTCCGTTCTTGGGTTCTGTGAGTCTGCTGCTGTTTTGTTCCTTCAGTTTTTTTCTTTGTTCTTATACTCCACATATGAGTGAAATCATTTGATACTTGTCTTTTCGGCTTGGCTTATTTCACTGAGCATAATACCCTCTAGCTCCATCCATGTTGTTGCAAATGGTAGGATTTGTTTTCTTCTTATGGCTGAATAATATTCCATTGTGTATATGTACCACCTCTTCTTTATCCATTCATCTACTGATGGACACTAGGTTGCTTCCATTTCTTGGCTATTGTAAATAGTGCTGCGATAAACATAGGGGTGCATCTGTCTTTTTCAAACTGGGCTGCTGTAGTCTTAGGGTAAATTCCTAGGAGTGGAATTCCTGGGTCAAATGGTATTTCTATTTTGAGTTTTTTGAGGAACCTCTATACTGCTTTCCACAATGGTTGAACTAATTTGCATTCCCACCAGCAGTGTAGGAGGGTTCCCTTTTCTCCACATCCTCGCCAACATTTGTTGTTGTTTGTGTTTTGGATGTTGGCCATCCTCACTGGTGTGAGGTGATATCTCATTGTGGTTTTAATCTGCATTTCTCTGATGATTAGCGATGTGGAGCATCTTTTCATGTGCCTGTTGGCCATCTGAATTTCTTCTTTGGAGAAGTGTCTATTCATGTCCTCTGCCCATTTCTTAATTGGATTATTTGCTTTTTGTTTGTTAAGGTGCATGAGTTCTTTATATATTTTCGATGTCAACCTCTTATCAGATACGTCATTTATAAACATATTCTCCCATACTGTAGGATGTCTTTTTGTTCTCCTGATGGTGTCCTTTGCTGTCCAGAAGCTTTTCAGCTTGATATAGTCCCACTTGTTCATTTTTGCTTTTGTTTCCCTTGCTCGGGGAGATATGTTTATGAAGATGTCGCTCATGTTTATGTCCAGGAGATTTTTGCCTATGTTTTTTTCTAAGAGTTTTATGGTTTCATGACTTACATTCAGGTCTTTGATCCACCTTGAGTTTACCTTTGTGTATGGGGCTAGACAGTAGTCCAGTTTTATTCTCTTACATGTAGCTGTCCAGTTTTTCCAACACCAGCTGCTAAACAGGCTGTCATCTCCCCATTGTACATCCAAGGCTCCTTTATCAAATATTAATCGACTGTATATGTTTGGGTTAGTGTTTGGATTTTCTATTCTGTTCCACTGGTCTGTGGGTCTGTTTTTGTGCCAATACCAAATTGTCTTGATTACTGTGGCTTTGCAGTAGAGATTGAAGTCAGGGAGTGTAATTCCCCCTGTTTTATTCCTCCTTCTCAGGATTGCTTTGGCTATTTGGGGTCTATTATGGTTCCATATGAATTTTAGAATTATTTGTTCCAGCTCATTGAAGAAAGCTGTTGGTATTTAGATAGGGATTGCATTGAATCTGTAGATCGCTTTAGGTAGTATAGCCGTTTTGACAATATTTATTCTTCCTAGCCAAGAGTATGGGATGCATTTCCATTTGTTAGTGTCCTCTTTAATTTCTCTAGGAATGTCCTGTAGTTTTCAGAGTACAGGTCTTTCACTTCCTTCATTAGGTTTATTCCTAGGTATTTTATTCTTTTTGATGCAATTGTGAATGGAAATTTTTTTCTGATTTCTCTTTCTGTTAGTTCATCGTTAGTGTATAGGAAAGCAACAGATTTCTGTGTGTTAATTTTGTATCCTTCAACTTTGCTGAATTCAGATATTAGCTCTAGTAGTTTTGGTGTGGAGTCTTTAGGGTTTTTTATGTACAGTATCATGTCATCGGCAAATAGTGACAATTTGACTTCTTCTTTACCAGTCTGGATGCCTTGTATTTCTTTGGTTTGTCTGATTGCCGTCGCTAGGACCTCCAGTATGTTGAATAACAGTGGAGAGAGTGGGCATCCCTGTCTTGTTCCCGATCTTAGATGAAAAGCTTTCAGCTTCTCACTGTTAGGTATGATGTTAGCTGTGGGTTTGTCATATATGGACTTTATGATGTTGAAGTACTTGCCGTCTATACCCATTTTGTTGAGAGTTTTAATCATGAATGGATGCTGAATTTTGCCAAATGCTTTTTCAGCATCTATGGAGATGATCATGTGGTTTTTGTTCTTCTCTTTGTTGATGTGGTGGATGATGTTGATGGATTTTGGAATGTTGTACCATCCTTGCATCCCTGGGATGAATCCCACTTGATCATGGTGTATGATCCTCTTGATGTATTTTTGAATTCGGTTTGCTAATATTTTGTTGAGTATTTTTGCATCTACGTTCATCAGGGATATTGGTCTGTAATTTTCTTTTTTGGTGAGGTCTTTGCCCGGTTTTGGTATTAGAGTGATGCTGGCTTCATAGAATGAGTTTGGAAGTATTCCCTCCTCTTCTGTTTTTTGAAAAACTTTAGGAGAATGGGTGTTATTTCTTCTCTATATGTCTGGTAGAATTCAGAGGTGAATCCATCTGGCCCAGGGGTTTTGTTCTTGGGTAGTTTTTTGATTACCGATTCAGTTTCATTGCTGGTAATTGGTCTGTTTAGTTTTTCTGTTTCTTGCTTGGTCAGTCTTGGAAGGTTGTATTTTTCTAAGAAGTTGTCCATTTCTTCTAGGTTTTCCAGCTTGTTAGCATATAGATTCTTTTAATATTCTCTTATAATTCTTTGTATTTCTGTGGGGTCTGTCGTAATTTTTCCTTTCTCATTTCTAATTCTGTTTATGTGTGTACATTCCCTTTTTCTCTTAATGTGTCTGGCTAGGGGTTTATCTATTTTGTTTATTTTTTCAAAGAACCAGCTCTTGGTTTTATTGATTTTTTCTATTGTTTTATTCTTCTCAATTTTATTTATTTCTTCTCTAATCTCATTATGTCCCTCCTTCTGGTGACTTTGGGCCTCATTTGTTCTTTCTTCTTTTTACAATTTCAGTAATTGTGTCCTTAGACTATTCATTTGAGAATGTTCTTCCTTCTTTAAATAGGCCTGGATTGCAATATACTTTCCTCTTAGAACTGCCTTTGCTGCGTCCCTCAGAAGTTGTGGCTTTGTGTTGTTGTAGTCATTAGTCTCCATATATTCTTTGTTTTCTGTTTTGATTTGGTCGTTAACCCATTGCTTAATTAGGAGAATGTTGTTAAGTCTCCATGTATTTGTGAGCCTTTTTGATTTCTTTCTAAAATTTATTTCTAGTTTTATACCTTGGTGATCTGAGAAGTTGGCTGGTAGGATTTCAATATTTTTGAATTTACTGAGGTTCTTTTTGTGGCCTAGTATGTGGTCTATTCTGAAAAATGTTCCATGTGCACTTGAGAAGAATGTGTATCCTCTTGCTTTTGGGTGTAGAGTTCTGTAGATGTCTGTCAGGTCCATCTGTTCTAGTGTGTTGTTCAGTGCCTCTGTGTCTTTACTTATTTTCTGTCTGGTTGATCTGTCCTTTGGAGTGAGTGGTGTGTTCAAGTCTCCTAAAATGAATGCATTGCTGTCTATTTCCTCCTTTAAACTCAGTTAGTATTTGTTTCACATATGCTGGCACTCCTGTGTTGGGTGCATATATATTTATAATGGTTATATCTTCTTGTTGGACTGACCCCTTTATCATTATGTAATGTCCTTCTTTATCTCTTGCTACTTTCTTTGTTTTGAAGTCTATTTTGTCTGATACAAGTACTGCAACACCTGCTTTTTTCTCGCTGTTGTTTGCATGAAATATCTTTTTCCATCCCTTCACTTTTAATCTGTGTATATCTTTGGGTTTGAGGTGAGTCTCTTGTAAGCAGCATATAAATGGGTCTTGCTTTTTTATCCATTCTGTTACTCTGTGTCTTTTGATTGGTGCATTCAGTTCATTTATATTTAGGGTGATTATTGATAGTTATGTACTTATTGCCATTGCTGGCTTTAGATTCGTGTTTACCAAAGGTTCAAGGGTTGCTTCTTTACTATCTAACAATCTAACTTAACTTTCTTGTTAAGTTATTGAAAACACCGTCTGATATTTCTTTATTTCTCTCCCTTCTTATTCTTTCTCCTCCATTCTTTATATACTAGGTGTTTTATTCTTTGCCTTTAGTTAGTATTTGGATGGTCTGCTTTCTTTGCTATGATTTTATTTTCCCTGGTGACATCTTTTTATAATTTTTCTGTTTTTTTAAACTGTTGTGTTATGTATATGGATTTTTACTGCATTATTATTATACACCTCATCCACACTTAAAAATATTTTACAAAAATATTTAAAGGCAAATTGCAATCTAAGAGAATATATTTGTAAAATATAGAGCAGAACATTAATTTATGAGAATATATGTAGTTTTTCAAATAAAATAAGAACAGGCAATCAAATAAGAAAAAAAGGAAAATGGAAGTAAACAGGCAATTCACAAGGGAAATATAAAATAAGATGTTTAAGCTTTTTAGTAATCAGAAAAATGCTAGTTATACATATTTGGTATATATTATATGTCTCACTAATTTAAATGATATTATCCAATGTTTCTAAAGATATGAAAGTCTCTTATAAACTATTGGTAATAGTCTAAATTTGCAGGGTCATTGGAAGAATTAATTAAAATATTAAGTATCCATACTTTTGACTCAGTTAATTTATTTCTATGAATCTATTGTCAAGATCTTCTACTTGTACACAAGATGGAAGGGAAAGAATGGTCTCAGCTGTGTTGCTTGTAATAGTTAATCATGAAAAGCACCCAACTTCCATCTTTGGGAAATGATCAAATGCTTAGTGGAATATTCCATAGCATGTGACATACTATGAAATCGGTTGAAAAGAATGAGAAGCTCTTAAATATACTGAAATGTAAAGATCTCCAAGATCTCATTAAGGAGAAGAGACCATTTATAGCAATATTTATGATGTAATATTGTCCATGAACAAAAATATGTGTATGATAAGTGGATAGGAAAATCTGCCAGTACTGATTTCTAAAGAAGGCAGTAGAATTCATAGAGTGGATACAGAGAGTAAGATTTTACATTTTATTTCACATAATTCTATAATGCTGAAAATTTTTATATTGAGAATCTGTTTAATGAACCCATTGGCTTTATAGTATATAAAATTTTTTCTCAAAATAAAAATACACAGAAAGGTCACCAATTAAAAGAAAGATTTGGAACAGTATAGATCAACCTAGAAATGGGTCAATGAATTACTAAAGACAAGGAAATATTGGGAATGTAAGTGGGAACACAATGAACAGATTTGAAATAGATATAAAAAGAGTAGTCATATACTATTTTATCAAAATAAATATCTCTAGACAAAACTCCCTCAACCTAAATCCACATTACTAAGAATAATGCCATGATCTCAGTTGGTAAATTCCACTTCATCAGCTGTGACAAAATATAATCCTAACAATGACTATGAGTTTTTGAGTTGCAAAATTCTTAGTACACGTTTTGGGGAAAAAAAATCAATATTACTGAAGCACATTACATTGGAGTGGCAATAGGTTAGAAAATAAGGTTATTCTGTGTAATCTCTTATACATTTAATTCTTTGCCAGACCTTCAGAATAAATTTCTTTCCATGCAATATTATTATGTCAGTATCAGACATTTGTGCTGCTTAGCATTCTGCAGTGAGACAGAAGATCCTTCAATGAGTTTAAATTTCCCTCAGGATTACGAATTTCATTAGAAACTAACCACAATTAAAATAGGTCTGAGAGAAGTTAGTGACATCTGTGTGGAAATAATGGAGCCAGGAAGATGTCTCCATTAATCTTTCATGGTTAGCGGAGAAAAGGAGGAGAGGGAAACAAGAAAGGTATCTTGGTTATTTCCTTTCACACACACACATGATTTTAAACACGATTTGATTTATACATAATTTGATTCCAAAACATTTAGGAATAAAACACTTTTTATATTTCTGACTCAAGCAGGCATGTTTTGACCCTAGGACATTTTTGGGGGGGGTCATTTGTCCTTTCCAATATTCTAAACCTCAGGACGTGAAAATGTCTCCCATCACAAAGGGAAGGAGTTATTCATGTATATCTACCCTCAAATCAAAGCAGAGAGAATTGAGAGTACTTCAGCATTGCCATATTTTATGTGAAATGTTCCTAAATAATTAATAAAGGATTCTAGAAACTTGGTGTGGAAGACCGAATGCATATGAAAACAAATGAAATGTAGACAAATTTATCTTTAAAAATAAATATTTTAAAATCCTTTTGCGTGGTTCTAGTTGGGATGTTGAAATGGATTCAGTTTTAGCTGGGGGCGGTGTTCATGTTCCAGGGCTCGGTAATATAGTAGGTCTTGGAAGCTCAAACCTGAACAATTCTACTTCTGGTCCTCTAGAAGTAACCCAAATCAAATTCCCAAATCCCCATAACCATTAAGCTAAGTAGAATGACCAAAGTAGGCCCTTTGGTGATAGCCTGGCTGTGGTAAGAAAGAAATCATCCTGTCAGGTGACACCAAGCAACCTCAGAACCCTGAGGTTGATCCAGGGCCTCAAAGCATATACGACTTCAGGAGCCTTTTTAAAGAAAAAAGAATACAACAATGAAAATACAAAATTAAGTGTGAAAGTAAATATATTTATTTATAATGAGGAAAACAAATCACAAAAAACTATAAAATATTAAGTTAATAATTGCCACAAACATCATAAAAATGCAGAAATATAACCAGCACTTTTATCTGCTATATCTTAATAACAACTTTTTCCTACAGGTTTTGGGGCATACTCTGGTTGCCTCATTGTTTGAAAATCATTTTCAGTTGAAGACTAGAAATATATCACTTTTTCTCTAGCATGGTTGATCAAAATTTATATGTTACATTAATATTTGGCATACATCAAACATTTACTTCCCACACACACTCATCTGTGTGCTTCCACTTGGACCCTAAAAATAGAAATGCTGATTCCATTTTTGCTTAGTTCCCATCAAAAAAGAGAAAAATATGATGTTTATAATTAAATATGCTACATTTTCTAAGAATGTTTTTGACAGGAGAGAACATCCATATTAACAAGGTGCTAAAGATAAAATCCTCCTCTTATGATTTTAATGTCTGATGATTGGAAGAATTTTTGAGACTCCACATGTGCTCACTGGGCTGGGCACTGTGTGTAATATTTCTTTCCGGTGCTGAATCTTTCTGTCATGGTGCTGGGCTTGTCAGGACAGTGGGCACTAGGGGAATTCCTGGGAGTCATTCCTACACCAGCAATAGCCTTCTGCTACTGAACACAAGCTAATTGTCTCTGCAGCTTAACTTGTCCTTTAGTCAGCTCTCAAAAAAGCCTGAGGCTGGACCCATCCAAGAGGAGGTGGAGACTGCATGTTGGAGGTAATGCCCAATTGGGAAGAGATGGGTGTACTAACTAATTAAATTTGAAAATCTTACTTCTCAAATTTTATAAAACAGGTGACCATGGCAACATGTTGACAGGGCTTATGCCAGAGTTTCAGAAGGGGCCTTGGGGCTTAAGCTTCATTAGCTCTACGGCCTCTGTGGGAGACTCTGTGCAGATAGCCAGCACAATACTATCCCCTTCTCTCTCGTGGATGGGAAGGGCTGGCATCCTACAATGACACCCCCCTCAGCTCCCTAGGTACTCTTTGGCTGTAGTTCCTCCCCAATTCAGTTTTCTAAAAAACGGTGGTGTAGATAAAATTGCAGTATTTCCAGAATCTCTCACTGGCCTCAGTGCATCAGTAGGTGTTTGCAAGGGGTGGAGAGAAGTAGTCCATCTCCATATCAATAGGTGATTACAAGGGAGAGCCAGGGCATATGTGCATCTGAGAGGTTGGGTGGGTCCCCTTTTTGCAGCCAGGTCATGAGAGACACTGGAGAGCAGAAGTGGACAACTGCTTGTAAGCAATAAACCAGTTTCTCCCTTTGACTGATTTCGGTTTCAAAGGTAATTTGCCCCAGACTGGGAACATATTTTCCCCCTGGAGTTACAGTTGGTAAGGCTGGTTGGTAGTGGTTACAAGCAGGTGGCACAATAGGGTTGAGGATTACAAGTGGCTTTTTGTCCATGACTGTCTCTAACTATCATTAAAAAATCCAGAAAGCATTTATCAGGCCTATACAGACTGTATCACTTTCAGTATTGCAGTGAAGCGTCCCCTACTATGTGTGCTTGCATGTTGCATATACTTACTAGAATCTATTCTATGAACATACAGCAAATGGAATACGTATTCAAGAGAGGCCAAGCAGCACTGAGCCTTAATAAGGGTATTTCTTAATACACCAAATAAAAGCAATCACTACAATCTTAATTAATCCTAAGAATGGTCTTAATTTTAGATCTTTATCCATTTTTTTTCTTAAAATATTTCCTCTTGCTACTCTTTTTAAGTTACTTTTATGGCCACCATATAATGAGCTTGAAGTAAAATAATTTCTAAACTATTGCTGCTAGGAAGATAGATAATGAGAATACACAAGACATGGCATGAAACTACACAAATGGAGTGGGTCAGTTTTCAGCCTGATCTCCAATGAGGAAGTAGCCATTTCCACCAAAGGGAGTCAAAAACATTCCTTCTGCTTTATCTCAGAAAACCCTCGGCCTTCAGAGAATAAAGAATATGCTGAAAATATATAAAGAGAAAAAAGTATATATATACATACAAAGGACAGAGAACATTTGATTGGAGGAAAAGAAACCAATTCCAAAGGACAAAGTGCTGACCCTGAGCCCCAGGTTGGAAGAGAGTTCCAGTATAATCAACCTGCCACCAGAGTGCGAGCCCTAAGTGTGGACGATGGGACTCAGCATGGACCTCCTGTGGGCATGTTGGGCACTCAGCAGTGGGGCAGGGACCAGATCAGTCCTGGTGGATGGACAGCTAGGTTATTGAGATCATGCAAAACTTCCTTCCCTGATGATACTGTAGAAACAGTTCCATATGTTGTTTATTGGTTGGTTGAAGACATACCCTATTCCAATAGGACAGCATCCTGGTACCTAAGGTGCTGTATGACCAGCTGGTGCCATAATGGGTCCCCAGCAGATCATTCCAGTGCTTTGACTTTCCTGGGTGATGGGTAACATGAAGCATCAGTGAATTATGGGAAGAATCCATTGCTGGGTTTCTAGGTAGTAGAGGGATCCTGGTTGGATGTGATGTTGGATAAGATATCACAGAGATGAGCCAGTTTTTCTTTAATCATTTAATGCTTTCTTTAATGGCACTCTTTAATTTTCTAAATAGTTATTGGGTGGAAGCCCTGAAGACAGGAATGGCATTTCTGTATCCAGAATAACTGCAGACCAGGAGCCAAGGGCAGTGCTGGTTTTCCATAATAAAGACACCACATTCTAAGTGCAGCTACAATTAGCATCTCCTCCCGATTAAATTTGCAATAACTCCCTCTCCTTCTCCCAGAAATTTTTCTGCACCAGCCAAACAGGCAAGTTAAATGTCAGAATTACATACCCTCCAGGCCATCTTGGGACAGAAGATATTCCCAGTGCTCTTATCACTGAGGCCCTACAGGGTCTTAGGAACTTTGTGCACGACCTCTAGCCCCTTGAGCATTGACTTTTGCACTTTTGTCCTTTCTAATCTTTTCAGGCAGTTTCTTTCTTGAAAGTGGTAGTTTCCTCTCAAGCTTGCACTGATAAGTGTTCTGATGATCACACAAGGATATGTCCTTTGTGGATCTTGGGGGTTCTCTTGCTTTGCAGCTCTGTCATCTCTGGTACTCTGTCCTGCAAACTCTAGCCAGACTCTGAGCTTGTTTCTTCCACTCAGGGAGCTCCCTTGCCTCCACCTTGGCTTCCCTCCTGGAGCAGCTGCCAGAAAACTCTCTTCAGGCAGGAAGCTGGTGCAGTCATAGGCTTGCTTCCCACTTGTCATGAATCACTGTTCTTTATGCTTGAATTCCAGTATTATGAAAATGATCGTTTTATTGTGTCTATTTTTTTTTTAATTTCAGGCTGGAAGGTAAATCTGGTTACTCAATCTCTGGCAGAAGTAGATGTTCCTAAATTCAGTTTATTTTGAAAATTGATTTGAATGGCTGTCACATCAGAAAAAGATATATACATGTATCTTTTTATATAACTTTATATGTATATACACACACACACACACACACATATATATCTCCAAATGAAAGTACACAATTGTCCCTATTTATTATATCATGATATTGATTTTTCTATTCTATCCATCAATTACACAAAAGCTTTTTTTTTGTTGACATGTAGTTATTGTATTTGTCTTCCCAGATGCCAATCATTGTTCTTGAAAATAAGTGGAAATAGACTGCATTTTTATATTAAAGAGAAGATTCTAAATCTATCAAAGCTATTTGGAAATATTGTGGAACAGCTTAAATAAATGTGGGCATATTTCTAAGTGTGCAGGTATGAGAGTTCCTATAGATGGCACCATTACATCATTTTCAGCAGTAAAATCACAAAGTGATGCAAACATTAGCAGGCTGCAATTCTCACAATGTGCTCTGCAGGACAAGGAGGTCTTTTTAAAAGAAGCTATGTCCTCACTTTTTGTTAAAATCTTGCCTTTACCTTAAAAGAACATATTCAATCTGCTTATTTAGGGAGACATATCCTCTGGGTAGCATATTACTGAGAGTCACTTATTCTCACTGATAAAGTCAGAAGATTAGGTTTCATGTGGCTTAAAACATCATTGGAAAAAATTATAAAAGCTGGTCTACATTTTCTGGATGCTTAGACTCTAAATGTCTTCATTTTTGTGATGGTTCCACATAACGATGAGGTAACATTTCAAGGCAGAAAATACCTAATGTGAGATTCAAACAGCCTGGGTAATTTTGAATTATTTTAACATTCCTAACATTCCTCTTGTCATATCTGATTACATTCCTCATTATTTCTAACTCTTGGTGTGTTTGATAAAGGGCTCAAATGAGGAATAGAAGTATCTGCCAATTTTTGCTGTTTGCCTACAAGTTACTGGTATGATGTTTAGGCTAATTACAAAAAAAAACAGGATGGCATGAAGTTCCTGGCATGAAGCCATCACTGTCATCTCCTCTCCACATAGAACTCCTACCTTTCCGCATGTGGCATGTGCCTTTACATAAGCAGTGCGTTCGGACACCTGTATCTGTCCATATATGACGTGTCAGTAAAATTAAATTTCTTGTTGTTAAATTTTTAAATATATTATTAAAAGGTCTGGTATTTTAATGCACATCCCACAGCCCAGACAGGGTCATTGTCATTTGTAGATGGAAGCAAAGGCAGATCATTCAATAATTAAGAGCCTGCAAAAAAAAAAAAAAAAAAAAAAAAAATCTGCCCAGGACTGAAGCATTAATGAGGACACTTCTGGGAATGAATGGATATACAAGGATCCTACTGAAAAATGTAAACGTATGTCACGACTGGAAAATGAAAACAATACTCCTGAACACTTTGAGTTCAGAAATCAAAATAAGACCAAGATTATGTATTTTCTCATACCAGAAAAACCCACAGCCAAAGATATTAACGTATATGTGGATCGAGCTGAAGTTTGGCTGTCAATAGCATTGTCATTCAATGAGGAAAGCACTGATGGAAAAAAACATCATGTAGTACATTTTAAAAAACAGGCTTTTATTGTGGAAATAAATTTTCAGTTAAGCAGGAACTGTCTTTCTTCTGACCTATAGGCGCTCCTTTTCCTCAGTCTTTAATTTTAACCCTGTCCATCAGGTTCAAAATGCATGATATTGGCAATCCTTGCAAAATGTTTGTACAAAACTTGCTTTCAAGATACTGTGGTTGACTTCCGGGAAGATGGTGGTGTGAGCAGGGCGGCAGAAATCTCCTCCCAAAACTATATTTATCTACGAAAACACAGAAAATACATCTATTCCTAAAAGAGAGACGAGAACACACAGGAAAGCGCACAGCATGCAGCTACACCCGAGAGGACTCGGCACCCCAAGAGGCGGGTAAGATACGGAGCCACGACCCGGCGGGACCCGAGCCCTCCCCCAGCCCAGCTCACCGGCGGGAGGAGAGGATTCAGAGCCGGGAGGGAGTGGAAGCACACCCCGCGAAGTAGCCAGCCCCGGTGATCTGCACGGGGAGCGCTGACACACATTTCGCAGTTCAGCGGAGATTGGAGAGACAGAGGGGCAGGATCTGAGCGGGGAACGCGCCAGGGTGCTTGCAGCCGGCTCCCGGGAAGGAAAAAAAAAAAGTGCGCGCTTTCTTCAGCGGTCTTAAAGAGACAGGAGCCCAGCGGAGGAGCTGGATCGCCCGGCACACTCAGCCCAGCAGGCTGGGAGTCCTGGGGAGTTTCATACGCCTTAGCTGGCGACTGAGGAAGCGTAGCCATACTTAACCCTTCTCACTGAGATCAACAGCCTCCTATTCGTTCCCACCCCTGCCCGATCGATGAAGGGCCCTGCAGAGCGGCACAGTCACAGCTGTGGAATAGTGGGGCAATAGCGCCACCTAGAGCATTCCCACAGAATCTACGTCCGGTGGGCATTTTTTTTGTTGTTTTTTTTGTTTTCTTTTTGTTTTTTCTTTTCTTTCTTTTTTCTTTCTTTTTTTTTCTTTTTTTATCTTTTTTTTCTCTCCTTTTTTTTCTTCTCTTTTTAAAGTCTTAAAGAGCCCAGCTGACATACGTGGCAACTATCAGTGACCAATTCTACAGCCATGAAAAGACAGAGGAATATGGTTCAGACCAAAATCAACCAGACAACCCCAGAGAGGGAGTCTGAAGGGATGGAAATGCACAGCCCCCCTGAAAAAGAATTCAGAATAAAAGTCATAACCATGCTGATGGACCTACAGAGAAATGTGCAAGAGCTGAGGGAGGAAGTGAGGGAACTGAAGAAAGACAATACAGAAATCAGACAAGCGATCGACGGGCTTAACAGCAGAATGGATGAGATGCTAGAGACTGTTAATGGAATAGAAAACAGAGAACAGGAGTACAGAGCAGCTGAGGCAGAGAGATAAAAGGATTTCTAGGAATGAAAGAATATTAAGAGAACTGTGTGACCAATCCAAACGGAACAATATTCGCATTATAGGAGTACCAGAGGAAGAAGAGAGAGAAAAGGGATAGAAAGTGTCTTTGAAGAAATAATTGCTGAAAACTTTCCCTCGCTGGGGAAGGAAGAAGTCTCGCAATCCACCGAAGCTCATAGATCTCCCAACACAAGGGACCCAAGGAAGACAACACCAAGACACATAATAATTAAGATGGCAAAGATCCAAGATAAAGACAGGGTATTAAAGGCAGCTAGAGAGAGAAAAAAGATCACCTACAAAGGAAAACCCATCAGACTATCATCAGACTTCTCAACAGAAACCTTACAGGCCAGAAGAGAATGGCATGATATATTTAACGTTATGAAACAGAAGGGCCTCGAACCAAGAATATTGTATCCAGCACGATTATCATTTAAATATGATGGAGGGAATAAACAATTTCCAGATAAACGAAAGTTGAGAGAGTTTGCCTCTCATAAGCCACCAGTACAGGATATCTTAAATGGACTGCTATAGAGGAAGCACTCCTAAGGCTAAAAAGATGTCACCAGAGAAAATAAAATCATAGCAAAGAAAGCAGACCATCCAAATACCAACTAAAGGCAAAGAATAAAACACCTATTATAGAAAGAATGGAGGAGGAGGAATAAGAAGGAGAGAAAGAAAGAAACATCAGACTGTGTTTACAATAACTTAACAAGAAAGTTAAGTTAGATTGTTAGATAGTAAAGAAGCAACCCTTGAACCCTTGGTAACCACGAATCTAAAGCCAGCAATGGCAATAAGTACATACCTATCAATAATCACCCTAAATGTAAATGGACTGAATGCACCAATCAAAAGACACAGAGTAACAGAATGGATAAAAAAGCAAGACCCATCTATATGCTGCCTACAAGAAACTCACCTCAAATCCAAAGATATACACAGACTAAAAGTGAAGGGATGGAAAAAGATATTTCATGCAAACAACAAAGAGAAAAAGCAGGTGTTGCAGTACTTGTATCAGACAAAATAGACTTCAAAACGAAGAAAGTAGCAAAAGATAAAGAAGGACATTACATAATGATAAAGGGGTCAGTCCAACAAGAAGATATAACCATTATAAATATATATGCACCCAACACAGGAGCGCCAGCATATGTGAGACAAATACTAACAGAATTAAAGGAGGAAATAGACAGCAATGCATTCATCTTAGAGACTTCAACACACCACTCACTCCAGAGGACAGATCAACCAGACAGAAAATACGTAAAGACACAGAGGCACTGAACAACACACTAGAACAGATGGACCTAACAGACATCTACAGAACTCTACACCCAAAAGCAACAGGACACACATTCTTCTCAAGTGCACATGGAACATTTTCCAGAATAGACCACATACTAGGCCACAAAAAGAACCTCAGTAATTTCAAAAACATTGAAATCCTACCAAACAACTTCTCAGATCACCAAGGTATAAAACTAGAAATAAATTTTAGAAAAAAATCAAAAAGGCTCACAAATACATGGAGATTTAACAACACTCTCCTAATTAATCAATGGGTTAACGACCAAATCAAAACAGAAATCAAAGAATATATGGAGACTAATGACAACAACAACACAAAGCCACAACTTCTGTGGGACGCAGCAAAGGCAGTTCTAAGAGGAAAGTATATTGCAATCCAGGCCTATTTAAAGAAGGAAGAACATTCCCAAATGAATAGTCTAAAGACACAATTACTGAAATTGGAAAAAGAAGAACAAATGAGGCCCAAAGTCACCAGAAGGAGGGACATAATAAAGATTAGAGAAGAAATAAATAAAATTGAGAAGAATAAAACAATAGAAAAATCAATAAAACCAAGAGCTGGTTCTTTGAAAAAATAAACAAAATAGATAAACCCCTAGCCAGACTCATTAAGAGAAAAAGAGAATCTACACACATAAACACAATCAGAAATGAGAAAGGAAAAATCACGACAGACCCCACAGAAATACAAAGAATCATAAGAGAATATTATGAGAATCTATATGCTAACAAGCTGGAAAACATAGAAGAAATGGACAACTTCTTAGAAAAATACAACCTTCCAAGACTGACCAAGCAAGAAACAGAAAAACTAAACAGACCAATCACCAGTGACGAAATCGAATTGGTAATCAAAAAACTACCCAAGAACAAAACCCCTGGGCCTGATGGATTCACCTCTGAATTCTACCAGACATATAGAGAAGAAATAACACCGATTCTCCTTAAAGTTTTCCAAAAAATAGAAGAGGAGGGAATACTTCCAAACTCATTCTATGAAGCCAGCATCACTCTAATACCAAAACCGGGCAAAGACCTCACCAAAAAAGAAAATTACAGACCAATATCCCTGATGAACGTAGATGCAAAAATACTCAACAAAATATTAGCAAACCGAATTCAAAAATACATCAAGAGGATCATACACCATGATCAAGTGGGATTCATCCCAGGGATGCAAGGATGGTACAACATTCGAAAATCCATCAACATCATCCACCACATCAACAAAAAGAAGAACAAAAACCACATGATCATCTCCATAGATGCTGAAAAAGCATTTGACAAAATTCAGCATCCATTCCTGATTAAAACTCTCAACAAAATGGGTATAGACGGCAAGTACCTCAACATCATAAAGGCTATATATGACAAACCCACAGCTAACATCATACTTAACGAGACGCTGAAAGCTTTTCATCTAAGATCGGGAACAAGACAGGGATGCCCACTCTCTCCACTGTTATTCAACATAGTACTGGAGGTCCTAGCCACAGCAATCAGACAAAACAAAGACATACAAGGCATCCAGATTGGTAAAGAAGAAGTCAAATTGTCACTATTTGCAGATGACATGATACTGTACATAAAAAACCCTAAAGATTCCATTCCAAAACTACTAGAACTAATATCTGAATTCAGCAAAGTTGCAGGATACAAAATTAACACACAGAAATCTGTTGCTTTCCTATACACTAATGATGAACTAACAGAAAGAGAAATCAGAAAAACAATTCCATTCACAATTGCATCAAAAAGAATAAAATACCTAGGAATAAACCTAACGAAGGAAGTGAAAGACCTGTACTCTGAAAACTACAAGACACTCCTAAGAGAAATTAAAGAGGACACTAACAAATGGAAATGCATCCCATGCTCTTGGCTAGGAAGAATAAATATTGTCAAAATGGCTATACTACCTAAAGCAATCTACAGATTCAATGCAATCCCTATCAAACTACCAACAGCTTTCTTCAATGAACTGGAACAAATAATTCTAAAATTCATATGGAGCCACAAAGACCCCGAATAGCCAAAGCAATCCTGAGAAGGAGGAATAAAACAGGGGGAATTACACTCCCTGACTTCAAGCTCTACTACAAAGCCACAGTAATCAAGACAATTTGGTATTGGCACAAAAACAGACCCACAGACCAGTGGAACAGAATAGAAAATCCAAACATTAACCCAAACATATACAGTCAATTAATATTTGATAAAAGTGCCTTGGATATACAATGGGGAGATGACAGCCTCTTCAGCAGCTGGTGTTGGAAAAACTGGACAGCTACATGTAAGAGAATGAAACTGGACTACTGTCTAGCCCCATACACAAAGGTAAACTCAAGGTGGATCAAAGACTTGCATGTAAGACATGAAACCATAAAACTCTTAGAAAAAAACATAGGCAAAAATCTCCTGGACATAAACATGAGCAACTTCTTCATGAACATATCTCCCCGGGCAAGGGAAACAAAAGCAAAAATGAACAAGTGGGACTATATCAAGCTGAAAAGCTTCTGTACAGCAAAGGACACCATCAGTAGAACAAAAAGACATCCTACAGTATGGGAGAATATATTCATAAAAAACGTATCTGATAAAGGGTTGACATCCAAAATATATAAAGAACTCATGCACCTTAACAAACAGAAAGCAAATAATCCAATTAAGAAATGGGCAGAGGACATGAATAGACACTTCTCCAAAGAAGAAATTCAGATGGCCAACAGGCACATGAAAAGATGCTCCACATCGCTAATCATCAGAGAAATGCAGATTAAAACCACAATGAGATATCACCTCACACCAGTGAGGATGGCCAACATCCAAAACACAAACAACAACAAATGTTGGCGAGGATGTGGAGAAAAGGGAACCCTCCTACACTGCTGGTGGGACTGCAAATTAGTTCAACCATTGTGGAAAGCAGTATGGAGGTTCCTCAAAAAACTCAAAATAGAAATACCATTTGACCCAGGAATTCCACTCCTAGGAATTTACCCTAAGAATGCAGCAGCCCAATTTGAAAAGGACAGATGCACCCCTATGTTTATTGCAGCACTATTTACAATAGCCAAGAAATGGAAGCAACCTAAGTGTCCATCAGTAGATGAATGGATAAAGAAGATGTGGTACATATACACAATGGAATATTATTCAGCCATAAGAAGAAAACAAATCCTACCATTTGCAACAACATGGATGGAGCTAGAGGGTATTATGCTCAGTGAAATAAGCCAAGCCGAAAAAGACAAGTATCAAATGATTTCACTCATATGTGGAGTATAAGAACAAAGAAAAAAACTGAAGGAACAAAACAGCAGCAGACTCACAGAACCCAAGAACGGACTAATAGTTACCAAAGGGAAAGGGACTGGGGAAAATGGGCGGGAAGGGAGGGATAAGAGGGAAAAAGGGGCATTACGATTAGCAAATGTAATGTTGGGGGGGCACGGGGAGGGCAGTACAACTCAGAGAAGACAAGTAGTGATTCTATAGCATCTCACTACGCTGATGGACAGTGACTGTAATGGGGTTGGTGGGGGGGACCTGATGAAGGGGTAGTTTAATAATCGTAATATTGCACATGTAATTGTAAATTAATGATAATAAAATAAAAAAATAAAAATAAATAAAAAAAAAAGATGAAGCAAGAATGTTAGTTTTCTCAGCATCACACCATTAAGCAGAGCAACTTAGGGTTGGCTGACTGCTGCTTGTACCAGGGGTTTCCACACACACAGCCAGTTCCAAGGCAAAAACAAAGCTCTTTCTTCTCTCTGCAGCCTGCCTACGGAAAAGGCCCATCCGTGTGGGAAAGTACAAATTTGGGACATACGACATGAGTATACTTGGCATGTTTTAAAGAATGGTTCATTTTCTATTTTTTAGATTTTTTTTTTGTCTCCTTTCTAATCAGAGCTGAATCACCAGTTCCAATAATTCCTGTTATTCATAGCCTTTCCCACCAGGCACTTGGATATCTGGGGGTGTGCTTGAACACTCTCTAGGGCATTTTCAACCATTCCCGGATACTCTATTTAAACATGGGGTTTCACTGCAGCCTAATGTGCTCTCAGCTACTTGCTATGTATGTCCCCCACCACCTCTGTTTAGCTGACCTAATGTTGACTACTCCCCATAGTAGACTTTTTTAATCAGGACACTTATTACCTCACTGATGCCAAGAAAAATGCGTCCTGAAACGCAGCCAGCTCGGGAAAGGGAAATCCATCCGGGCCGTGGCTCTATTTTGCCTGGGAGTGTGGAATGCTGCAGAGTGGGAGGAAGACAGCACACGGCCCAAGAGCTCAGGCCGGGCAATGCGGAGAGCCCTGTCTGTCCCCAAATAAGCCACATCTCCAGGGACTGATAGGCACACATTAACGCATCTAAGTGAGCATTTTCTGAACTGTGCCATGCAAATAATATTTTTACATTTGCCACTCATTTGAAGAAACATTAGAAACAACAGAGATTTGAAGTAGGGATTAGGGGATTATCTGGCAGTTGGAACTGTTCCCATTCATTTTTGACAATGAATAGAATTGCTTCCATTTGTAAACTAGCTTTGTAAATTATTTTCTGACAGCTGCCTGGGTCAGAATAGAAATCCTCAAAGATACAGATCCGTGTGATCAGACTGAGTTCCCCAGAACAACTGGTTCTCTCATCTTGGTATCATGGGTTCCTTGCGAGGCAGGGTCTGGAGAAAGTCAATCCCCCGGTGAATGGCTGGTGGAGGAATGAATGAGAGAATCAGGGACACCCTCTGGGCAGGTGACCCCACCTACAGGACAAGGAGAACACCGTCACCGTGTGCTGCGAGCTGCAAGTAGGGAAATGTTTGGTGTGACAGCCTCGAGCAGGCACCCGGCTTTGTGAACATTCTGTAAATGGCTCGGCCTTTCCTTTCCCCTGTGCTTCCTCTTTATGGATCCCCGTGTTACTTTTGTCTCCTCCTGTGTGAGAATGAAACTCTTCCAGGTGTCAGGAAGAGAACAGCGGTCTTTGTGCTCCCCACAGGGCGTCAGGGCAGCAGGCCTGTCCAGAGCCCTGGCCCTGCCTGAGCTCCCCCATGGGTATGGCACAACTAAGGGCCCCGTGGTAACTCCAGGTTCCTATAGGAACTTCTCGTTTGAGGCCACCCCAAGTCACCCAAAGCATCCCCCTCTGATGCCACCTGAACCCTTCCTTCTCCACAAAAGGACACTGCACCCCCGATTTTTAAACGTAAGGCCTGTGCCTGGGCCCCCATGGCCTGCAGCTCTCAGAAGCCCGCTATTCCTTTTATGACCAACCATCACGGTAACTATTCAACAGACACTCACTGCATGTTTTCAGCTTTTTTCCCCCCAAGGTTGAAATTTTTAGGCAATTTTTCTTAGTAGGACAAAAACGTAAGGGAAATGGGCACTGGGGGAAATTGTTCAGAGGAAAATTTTGTCCCCAGGAAGAGCTTGGGTGGAACCCCTTCCTGACAGTGGTCTGGAGACAGCCTAACAACGGGGTGGGGAGTTGGCAGCGAAGAGGAAGCCTGGATCCCCATCCCAGACTTTGGGAGAAAGCGCACCGGCTGCCAGGGGCTACGTCAAAACCCACCCTTGGTGGTGTGAGCTGGGAGGTGCCCCGCTCAAATGTAGACAATGGGGGGGCAGAGGGGAGGGGAGTAGAGAAGGCAAAAAAGGGAACAAGTGAGCTGGGACTCAAGTTTGGGGACTAGAGTGAGCAAGTCCTCTGAGGGTCTCTCAGCCACCATGCCAGGAAGCTGGTCTCTGCCGGAGGTGCACCCCAGTCAGCACAAAGAGCCATCTGTGTCCCTCTGGGGTGGTCACACAGTGGCCCTTAGCTGGACTGGTGGATAGACTTAAGTTATAGGACACGGGACTATATGGAAGGGGCTGTGGAAAAACTCAAGTGTATTCCACAGACCAAACCAGTTTGAAAATTATCCAGACCGCATCACAAAACACTGAAGAGCAACACTAGTGAAGGGACCTCCGCACTCTTACAGCCGGGCAGGGCCTGCCCCCCGCCCCCCCGCCCGGTGCATGGAGTTCAGGCTGGCAGGTGCGACCGTGGCACAGAGGACTGGGACCCACAGGCTGGGACCCACAGGGGCCATGAAAGGGGCTTAACAGACAGGTGAGGACTTTCTTCTTTTAAATCAAAGAAATCAACACCAATATCTAAGAAAATGGCATACAGAATGCAGAGAAATATTTAGGATCTGCAGACTGGTGTCCACTCACAGCCAAAGGAAGTATAAAAGCCACTGAAACTGAACAAGAGCTACATCACCCTAAGAGCAAACTTGGCTGGAGTTTAAACCAAGAATTCCAGTTTAGATTGGTGGAGGAAGCACTCTCATAATAAATCTGGTTATGTGCTTTATTGTTATAAAGTAATTAAGTTACTCAACAGGCTGTCTCCTTAAACTGAGAGATGCATTTCATCTCTGGAGAAACGTCAGCAGAAGACAGGATTTACTGTACTGTTAGAAGTGAAAGAAAATACATTTTTGTGGAAGCGAGGGGCAGGTGGCAGGGAGGTGACTGTGCACCGGGTCCGATGCGCGTCTCCAGGGCAAACTGCCTGCTCGTCTGTGACGCTTCTCCACCCTCACGTGACCCCCGAAACAGCACCGCAGCCTCGGATCCCATGTTTCCCTATTAGCTGTTCTTACCACTCAACACTGGTAACATGAAGCTCCCTCTCCAACAAGAAATATGACTTCTGTTTTACATTTATTTTGCCTAAGAATTTTCCCCATTCTCATCAATTTTGCTCTGAACGTCCCATTAGTAAGGCAGGCAGATGGCAGAAACACAGAATCCCGACTACCTCCTTCACAGAAGAGTCTGTCCCAGTTTCAGAATTCTGGGTTTTGCCAGGTAAATACCATGGAAGCACCAGAACCTTGTCCAGGGGCCCAAAAGGCTGAACCCTAAGTCATTCTCCTGTGGTGGTACCACCTAAAATTAATATTCATGTTGCTACTTCATCAAAGATCTGCATTTTGTTTTAGAAGACAATTATCTAGAAGCACGGATTATTTCTATTCTTTTCAACTTCTCACTGTTTTCAACATGTGATTTGGCCAGGAAAAGAAGGGGCACCCAAATAAACTTCTTTGTAATCTAAGATTTGATGAAAAGGATGGTGGGTGAAAAACTGAAACCAAAAGGAACATGATTTAGGATCATCAAAAACTCTCTCAAAATAATACACATAACATGCATGCAGGTGAGTGTGCATACATTTGTATTCATGGATGATGGTGGAATAAACTGACAAGGATGACCTCTCCTTCCACTCTAAAATGGAGAAAATATACCTAAATTTTTGTTTCAATATAGAACCAAGCTTAAAAGAAGAAGAAATACCCAGGTGCCAGAAAGGAATGAACTTAAATGTCTAACACAAGCCTCAGGAGCTGGGAGTTGGGGACAGGAAACGTGGTTTTGAGTCCACGCAAAGGGAAGGACCGAGAGCGGAACAAAATCCTAAAGGGCTCCCTCAGCTCCCGCGACAACACCGCCTACAGCCTGGCAAAGGCTGGCCTCTACCGGGGCTCAGGCAGCACGTTTAAGTTACCTGCAAAAAACAGAGAACTCCCACGCACAGGAGTCACAGGGAATTTTCACTGTCACAAGGTGAGAAAACAACAAATGTCCAAACCACTGTGACCACTCCGGAGCTGGCATAGGAAACCTCCAATTGCTCCGTAGTAAAACCCTGGAACACAGACCACTCACAAAATTAAAAAAAACCTTGCTGAAGGTTAAGTTCACAATCCTCAAGCCCAGGAGGAAGCAAATCGCCATTCATTTTTCTGCAGCTACCAGAGAAATTAGCAGCATCCTCAGAACTCAAGAAAAATAGACTGTAAATATGATTAAAAATGACTTTTTAAAAGGAAGAGAACTAAAATGAAAAAGAAAAGGGAAGCTGAACAGGCAGATTTGAAAAATAACCAAAGACAACTTCAAAAATGTAAAGTACAGGCAATGACATGAGAAATTCAGTGAGGGGCTGAACAGCTCAGACAGGGCTGAGGACAGAGCGAGGTGAATACAAGGGACTTACTGAGCACATGGCACGGAGAAGCCTAAGCCGTATGAAAGAGGAGAGCTTAAATCTAAGTCTAAAAGAAATCCCAGGAGGGAAGAACAGTGAACGGGAATAATCAGAACACCCAGAATTTTCTTAGGATGCTGAGACCCAAACAAAAGGAATAAAAAATCCATTTCTTAACAGTGTGAAACTAAAATGTGGAAGATTAAGTAAGGGAGAAGCTTTCATGCTTCTTAAGAAATAGTTCAATAACCCAGAAAACATACCCCTAACCTCCACGGGTGCAGATACCCTGAATGCACGGAGCGGCAGCCTGCGCTCTGACCCTTGGCCTCTCTGTGCTCTGTGGGAACAGACCTAAGTGGCATTTGCTATTGGAAAACCTCACTCAGTCTCAAGTGTGTCAGTCTAAATAGACTCAGTATACTGCCATATGTTCAGGGACACCAAACTATGTGTTAACTGAATCCTGGATTTTTAACTCTAAATTTCATTGAAATATATACTACCCTTCTGTACTGTCAATTTTTCTTTTTTTGTCAATTTTTCTTAATGCCTAACTGAAGCGTTGATTTCTGTAACCTACTTCATCCAGCAATTAAGTACCTCGAGGTGGATTTTGGTGACAAGAACCCCATCTTGTGGCAGAATTTTTCACAATCTAGTTTGGCCGTTCTATCGCACTGCTCTCCGCAGTCCGAAGATAAATCTGTGTTGAGAAGTCATCATTTTGTCTGCTTCACGAGACAGGAGTTCGCACCCAGCATTCGTCTTGTGCCTGTGACAGATGCAGAGCAGGCAGGCCATCTGCAGAGCCCAGTAATTCTGGGCTTTGGGAGTTACTTCCAAGCGAAAGCCGGTAGTCTTCACACAGCTTACAGCAGAAGTATTTTAAGAGAAGCGAACACTGACTCTTGGTTTAACTTCTGAAATGTTACCACATGTTCATTCTTTGAATGACTCGGCCGCTCCACTTTCTGGGAGATTAACTCACTCAGCTGAAGCGATCTTGACACAGGAACCTCTGAAGCCCCAACAAAAGGCACCCTCACCACCACACACAACAAAGCTCACCCCGTGCGGCCCCCACCTACCGCAGCTCTTGCCAGCCCCACCTCCTCCTCTAAAGGGTGGCTTTTACACATATCTTTTCCCTATTATAAAAGACAGTTAAACTAGATTCTAGAAATATTATGTTCATTTTTTTCTCTTAAAAAAAATGTCTTCTCCAATGCCTTCTCCCACTGTCCCTATGTTCCTAATTTGGCTTTCCTCCTTAAGGGACTTTCAGAGATCTGATATATGATTAATAAGCTAAAAAATGTAAAAGCACTGAGCACGGTGTGTTGCTCCAAAAAAAATCAGAAATTATTGTTGCTTTTTATTATTGTTACTACCACTATTATTAATAACAGAGTACTTCTCTGAAAAGGGGACTAGACCCCAAAATCGTTTGTGTTTATCTTCCTCATTGCCAAAGCCTTAAAGAAAAGTCTAGTATGAACAAATGATTTTTATCAAAAACAAAACTAAAAAATTTTTATTCTCCCCTCCAAATGTTTTGAAAGTAAAAAGACAGTAATATTAAGACAGCATTTTATTTGTTGATGTCACATAAGAAATTTAAGCAAGTTACATTATCTTAAAAAACACAACTAATGCATTTTAAGAGTAACCCACCCCCCCACCCCGCTTCCCCTCATGAGTTAAGAATCTAGAAGTAACCCCACAAATAGTTCTGCGGAATCCTTCATCCAGAGCGCTGGCATGGTGATCAGGTTAATATTGCCCCCTTACAAAACTTCTCTTCTCCTATTAAAAAAAAATGTGTAGCCTTGTTTATTACAAAAAATTCAGTACATAAGTTCAATATATTGAAAAATGCTTTCCCCTCCCTCACAGCACCGTTATATATAGCAGAGAAAAATCAAGAGCAGACTGCTATCTAGATGGAGCAATCTTCAAATTATATCCAGACACACAGTGGTTTATTCACCCTCCCCTCCCCTCCTCATAAGAACTTAAAAAACACACACATACAAAAAAATGTCAAAAAATTTGAGGGACCCTTTCCAAACAGTACACAATTAATTCAGTGTCAATATTTCACATCTTGCAACAAAGTGTATGGGCATGACTTATTTTAAAAAACTTTCAGTGTCAAAAAAGGAAATTAAGGCCATCAGATTCGCAGCTTAAAAATTCACATGAAGGAAATATAAAAATACTCTGTGCTTCAGAGAAGGCTCTGCACTGCATGTAGGTAAGGATCACCACCTTTCCTTACTCTGAGGAAGACAGCTGACTTGAGAAGTTTACATAACTGCACAGCTTTTATTGGATGCTCTTGGGGCTCCCTGATGAGGAAAACAGAAAAATTCGTGTTCAGAAGATGGTCACAGTATTTTAAATAAGACAAAAATACTCCAAATCCATATTACCTAACTTTAAATGACCGTTTTCGTTTCTCATTTTCCCCTTTTAATCCTCTCTTGCGGACTTCTCCCCTGGAATGTCTATTTACATGTCACCTTAAAGCTCAGCAATTCTAATACACAGCTGAAGTTGAGAACTGCTGTTCAATGACCTGTAAACTTAGGAAACGAGACCAACGGACCCTGCGCTGAGCAATCACACCAGGTAACACGCCGGCTGGGTCCTCCGCCGCACTTCCCAAAGCATCAGCACCGGGTCAACCCTCAACTGTGGTCCACACGCCTCCTGTCATCCATTTTTTTATTATTCACTAATTCCTTAAAACTTCACAGTATGACTTGCAACTTGTCACTTGACTAGACTGAAACTGGCTTCTTGAAGGTCACCAAAACTCGAAAGACCTCTAATGTGAAGTCAAACAGCTGATATGCCCTCTCTCTTTCCTCTTAAACTTGGTATCATTGTTTTCTCATCACAAAAGCTAAAAACCTTACACGCCCCAATGTGCTTCCCTTCTCCCATCCTCAAGTTCACCAGCACTCTGCCCTGAGGAATCTCCATTTCTGCAGTCCTTCGGTGTCTGCAAACTCCCTTCTAGAGTCCATCCCTCCGACACTGTCTGGGTTTCTTCTCTGCTCCAAAGTGTGCAGAGGTTACCTGCCTTGGCATTCAGATTATGGAAATTTAGCACCAGCTTTCCCACTTTCTCTCTCACTTGCACCTTACAACTACCTGGATGGACAGACAGACTTGGTGCTTAAGTCCTGACATATCCCTGTGATGAATTAAAGATCATAACAAATTCTTTACCACTCCTCCCTGCCAAGAAGCAGAGACTATTTGCCCTCCCCTGGAACCAGAGCTGGCCTTCTGACTCTGACTTAGAGAATATGGTACTAGCTTTTAAGAGATCTAAGGCTCTCCATTTTCACCCTCTTGGAAGCCACTGCCGTGCGTAAGAAGTCTGGCTTACACTACCAAACGAGAGGCCGCGTGGAGAGAGGCATGGACATCCCAGCCCCGGCGAAGCTCCTGGCTGAGCACAGCTGCACAGCTGACTTCACTCCCCATCACATGGGCTAGAAGAACTGCCAGCTGAGCCCAGTCACACCACAGAATCAGGGAAGTAACAAACCAATGTTGTAAGCCACTAGGTCTTGGGCAGGTCTGTTACTATAGCAACAGACATCCCAAAGACCACCTGCCATCTAGTACCCAAGTGACTACCATCCTTCCAAACACTGGGCAAGCAGATTTCCCAGAAATCTTCTCAACTACTCCAGGGCCTGGACAACCGACCCCGTGTCTAACTGGCTGCAACCTGGTGCTCTGAGCAACCCGCCGGCACCTTGAGGTACCTCTTACACTGTTAGTTTCCTTCCAGTCATTGTAACACTTCCTGTGAAGGCCAGGAAATGGATCTTGTGCTTGTTTCTTGTTAAAGACAAGTCTGAAGTATTTGTTTTTAAATATTATTCCAAAATGTATGAGGGAAATATACAAGCCCAAAATTAATTCTACCTCATATAACCCATCTCCAGCGTTTCTCAGCCCCTGGGGGCTGAACACAAAAGAGAATGTTCATTTAGAGTAGGACTGGGGCTAATGAAGCAAAATGAACAGATTTTTAAATCTGAAGATATGGAGACAGCCTTTAGGATAAGGATAGGAATATTTTATTAATGATCAGCCTCAAACACAGTTTGATAATGTAAACTGAAGACTCATTACTTAATAATTCCAATGTAATTAATTAAAATCAAATTTGGAGTTTTTTATTTCAAGGGCTCTCAAAAGCCCAAGCATCAGCTAAAATCTATCTTGCAATTAGATGATCAGAAACTTAACATAGCAAAGGTTTTGTTTCACATTGAAGTTGAATATTACACTTCAGCTTTTTTAAAGCTTATAGCAGATGCTCGCTCTAATTTAGTGATCTAAATCTCTCAACCACAGAATCCTTCAGTAAATAATTTTGAGCATGCATTCCAAATCACATATTCTTATTTGTAATGACAGATATGTCCTACCATAACATACTACATATACTGTAAAACAAAAGACAAAACTGACATTTGAGGTGATGAGAAAAAACACCTTTTTAAAGAAGTGCTAAGATTTTCTTCCCATACCCAAATGTACTATCTTGAATATTTCCTAAGGAAAAGCAAACCCCACTCGGTAGATCACTGACTGGGCTTATCAAAGAATATGGGAAAAAAAACTTCACTATCGGTTTTGATTCTCACGTAATTCTGTGAACAGTATTTAAAGAAGATGTATTAAAGCAATACCTGCTGGTGGAAAAGTTCTTCCTCAACAGCCACTTCAGCTGCTGCTTCCTCCTCCTCGTCCTCTTCAGGTATGGTTGTTTTAAAGACTGTACTTCTTTGAGCGACCTCCTAAAAACGAGTATAGGCATACCTCATTTGATTGTGCTCCACTGCACTTTACAGATATCAGCTATTTTACAGATTGAAGGTTTGTGGCAATCCTGCCTCCAGCAGGTCTATCAGCACCATTTTCTCACTTTGTATCTGTGCCACATTTTGGTAATTCTGAGTATTTCCAACGTTTTCATTACTATTATATTTGTCTGAATGACAGCACTTCTGTTTACAGCATGGTTTATTGAATACTTTAAGCCCACTGATAAAACCTATTTCTCAGAAAAAAGATTCCTTTCAAAATATGACTGCTCACTGACTGTGCACCTGGTCACCCAAGCGTGCTGCTAAGAGAGGTACACGAATGTGTTCATGCCTGTTAACACAACATTCGCATGTCCATGCTGCAGACCGTGGGTCAAGGAGTCAATCTGACTTTCAAGTTTTACAATTTAAGAAACCCATTAGGAGAGGCTGTAAGTTGCCACAGAGAGTGACTGAGAACCTTCTGGAAAGGCTTCACCATTCTAGAATCATTAAGAACATCTGTATGATTCATGGGAAGAAGTCAGAATGTCAACATTCACAAGTTTGGAAGAAGGGGATTCCAGTCCTCATGGATGACTCTGAGGGGTTCAAGACCTCAGTGGAGGAAGTAACTGCAGATGTGGTGGAAACAGCAAGAGAACTAGTTGGAAGTGGAGCCTGAAGGTGTGACTGGATTGCTATAATCTCGTGAAATAACCTGAATGGATGAGGAGTTGCTTCCTAAGGATGAGCAGAGAATGTGGTTCTTGAGGTGGGATCTACTCCTGGTGAAGATACTGTGAAGACTGTTGAAATGACAACAAAGGATTTAAAATATGACCCAAACTAAGTTGATAGAGCAGCATCAGTCTTTGAGGACTGATTCCAATTTGGAACTAAGTTCTATTGTTGATATAATACTACCTCACAACATCACATGCTACGAAGAAATCATTCATGAAAGGAAGAGTCCATCAATGCAACAAACCTCACTGCTGTCTTACTTGAAGAAATTGCCACAGCCAGCCGAGCCTTCAGCGACCACCATCAGCTGGCAGCCATCAACATCACAGTGAGACCCTCCACCAGCAAGAAGATTATCACTTGATGAAAGCTCAGATGATGGTGAGCATTTTTTAGCAATGAAGTATTTTTTAATTAAGGTATATACATTGTTTTTTCAGACCTAATGCTACTGCACACCGAACAAACTACAATATAGTGGAAACACAACTTTCATATGCACTGGGAAGCCAAAAAAATTCACTTGACTCGCTTTATGGAGCTTTTGCTTTACTGCACTGGCCTGGAACATAGTCCACAGTATTTCTGAGGTGTGCCTATAGTTTGTTTGATTTCAAGTTAAAACCATACTTAAAGTCACAAAGGAGGTATGGGAGGGAACATTTTTTTGCTTAAATTTAAGATACAGCATTCCTACATCAAGGATTTTTTCAAAGTGGTTCATCAGCAGCTTCAGCTACCGAACAGGAATTGTTGCTTAATTAGCAGCAGTTCTGGGCTCTTAATATCCCCTTGCAGGGCAGCTACTGGCATTCAATTTGAAACACCTGCTAAGATGTCCACTGCTTTTTATCCCTTTCTGTTACTGAGGACTCTGTACATGACTTGGCACACTAAATTCTCTGTAACGCTCAACATGAATTCAGCTAAAAGATCTCAGCTCCTAGCAAAGCAAACTTGCTAAGTAAATGTTGATAAAATGAAGCTGGAGGTCAACTGCTATGACCTCAGGGCCCACGCTACAAGAGGACCCTCTGGTGAATGAGGTGAAAAGGATAGGCTCCTTTCATTCCTTCAGCAACTGGTTCCTCTTGAATGAAATGCAATCCAGACCGATGAGCATTATTTACTAATAACATACTAGTGGAGCTCCAACATATTCCACACATAAAACAGATCTCCTATCATTCATGGAGGTACAACAGAGAATAACCATTTCCATTTTCTCTAAAATGCTCAAATACAGAGGACTTTCCTATAGAGAATTCGACGTGCACAAACAAAGCAGTATTTTGTTGAAGCACAGGCTAACCTGATGATCTGGCAGCAAGTAAATGTGTGTGTCCTACAGGGAACTGCAGGGTACCTAATTTTACTCGGTACCATGTCCTAAGGTCATTCAAGAAAGATAACTCTGGAGAGAAAGACAATAAAATCACATCAGTAAAAGCTTATCTGAAATTTAACACAGACCAGCTAGTCTAAAATGGCCCAGAGAACAAAACACATTGTCATAGAAATGAGAGTTCAATTCTAAATATGTCCAAGAATATATTTTATAAATGAAGTAAGACACAGTACAGTAGTACTTGGGGGAATTTGATTATTGTTGCATGCATGCCAAAGAAGATGGACCATTTCTGAGTCTCAGTTAGCCAAGAACTTCAATTCTGTGTGATTAGTCTGTTTATACACACAAATAGCCATGTTACAAATATAAGGCTACTTTAATCAAATTAGTCCTAATAAAAAAAGCATGTGAATCCTTTGATCAATTACAGTAATTTGAACTAAGAAACTGATCGGGGGATGACTGCAAACCAAACAAAATTCTCAAAAAGCTTTAAGAATATCCAGCTTTCTTCAACTCATCTTAAAATAAGGAAAGAAAGTCAAAGAAATTTTGTTACAGAACTCTCACATTCCAGCTTCTAGCAATTGGCGACAGTATATGTCCTATGGAAACACTATTCTTAAAGCTTGTGATGTAACCTAAGACTATTAGCCTCAGATGAGAAGCTTAGAAAACAGCAACTTGCCCGACTTCATTAATTACTACTGAATTACTTCAACATACCTTTTAATGTAAGCCTGCTGTTAAATATTTTTCATTTGACATTTAAAAACCAATTAATCTAATGTAGAAAGACTGTATGTAAAATGAATGAACTATGCAACACCTAAAAATTTAGATAGAAAAGTAATAAATTTAGAACCAAAATTTTGGGGAAGTTTAGGTCCAGGAAATCATTATCAGTATGCTAATAAATGAATCTCTCTGCCAAAAAAATTCTTCTCAACAAGATACCCATAATATTCAGTGGTTTGCATGATGGAGGTGAACAGCTCTAGCTGGCTTTACTGGCACGGCACCAGTAATACCACCCCAGGACATATCCCATGCTGTGGTTACCTGCTCTGCTCACATGCCACTGTACCTATGCTGTGGGCTTTACACCTGCTGCATTCCAAATACCCTCCTCTTAGATCATTTCTAATTTGGAATACATTTTCACCCAAAAAAAGTGGCAAAGATGGTACCTAGATCCCATGGAACACAGATGTTTCCTCTGTCATGGGCCCTTACAACAGTGCTCTTTAATCTGTACCAATCACCACTCCTAACAGTGTTTTGAAACAGACATGTATTCAGCCGATTTCAGGTGTCAGGGAAAACCAGCCACCTAGGGGCCACAGCAATCCCAGTGCTCAGGCCGCAGCCCCACCAGGAGCTGGGAAGGATTCCCAAGTGCTGAAGGAGATGCAAGCAAGGGCTTCCGTGGAGAGACAGGAAGAAGATGCTTCAAGTCTGTGAATTACTGAAGGCACCTGCAAACTCCCCTCCTACCCCGAGAACCCAGGTCTATGAATTCCCCAGAGGCACCCCAAAATCTCACACAACTGTACTGAGGTCTACAGTGAAAACCAGATGCCGCTGCATTTTCAGTCTCAGTCTGAGATCAAGGGCATTCTTCATCCAAGAGATAGTGAATACCTTTAAAGAGTAGTCCCAACACTAAGAGGAATGAATGGGAAGGTGGCCGGGCACAGGACTTATGCAAATACCTTAGACCCTCATCAAGAAGGCTGTTAGTTACTTTATTTCTCTGAACCTCAGTGAAGATCCATGTTTGATTTTCTAAAGTTTTATCCAGTAAATTCTTACTGAATGTGTATTATGTGCCAGGAACAAGCAGAATAGGTCCTTGCCCTCAATATGCTTCTTACTCCAGTGAGAGAGGGCAGCCTGACAAGCCCCCCATAGGGGAAGAGGAGGCTGAGAGTGACACTGCAGCTCCACTCCATGCCCCTTCCTCCACAAGTGCTTCCCTCCTGGAGACAGAGACAGAGAGTGTGTGTGTGTTATGTGTGTCAGGCTCCTCTGGAAGGTTCTTCAACAAGAATTCCAGGACTGATATGCTGAAGACATACCCACCAAGCAGATGCACAATCTACAATTATTGACCTCAAGAGGTTCACAAACACTCCGAGACCTAACAACAAGGTTAGTGACATCGGCATTTCCTAGAGGCCAGACACTGTTCCAAGCATTTCCCAAAGACTGTTTCATTTATATTTTTTCATTACATTAATATTATTACATTTATATTAATTGCCTTATTATCATTATCTCTATTTTAAAATGGAAAACTAAGAAAAGTGAAGGAACTTGTCGCAGTCACAAAGCTGGTGTGCAGTGGGGAAAAGTGGACACAGACAGACTCTGGAGCCTGTGCTAATCATCAGAACTCTACGATACACGGGTACTTCATCCCTACAATCTGAAGTCAGTGCCATTCTGATTTACTCACAGCCTCAGTCTGATATAAGCAGTTATTTCAGATTCCAATTTGATTTTGAGAAGAAATCACATGTGCACAGGGCCTGTAGGCAGAAATGGGCATTGCGGCAGTACTGACAGACGGCCGTACCTCTCCCTGGGAGTTCTTCAGTATGACCTTCACGTCTTCGTCAGTGCCCCAGGAGTTCTGGTTCTTCCAGATGAGGTCAGTGGGAGGACTGGCGGTGACTCCAGCATTCGCAGCCCAGATCTGGAAAACAGAAAGGACATCAGTGTACTCAGTACCCACTCTCCCACCTGCCAATGACAGCAACACGACAGTGACACTCCATAAGGGCAAGAGGACTGACTCTTAAGGTCTTGGAACTGTGCCCTGGTGGCAGATGTGCTACACTAACAGCCAAGTGTCCACAAGTATCCAGAGAGCTTATCTAGGCCTCAGCTTCCCCACCTCATCAGTGAAAATGCTGACACACAGGGCTCTAAAATGAAGTCGCCTGTGTTTGCATCCTAGCTCCTCTACATGTCGGCTGATCTTGAGCAAGTTACCTTGCTTCCATCATCCATAAGATGGGACAGAAAGGCTACCTGTAATTCATGGGCTTGCCGTGAAGAGCATGGCCACCCACAGAGAGGGGACAGCTCACTCAGTGACTGCCAGCACTCTGTCATTCTGTGGGTTTCATGGGCCATCCTTCCAGGACAGCGCCTGCTGAGCCGTCCAAGAGTAACCTCCAACTGCCCGCAGCTGAGGACATGGCCAACTTCTGTCGGAACTACTGCGGCAAACAGCCCATCTGGGACAACTCTCATGGAAACTGGTTTGTCTCCGACCAGACAGTGTCATGATATCCCTGAGTGTCTGAGACTGAACTCCAAAAGGAATACAATCCACCCATTATTCAATGGAAAATACGACTTCTGTTGAAATACGCAAAACAGGGAAGTAATTATATTTCCCTTCTCAAAAGCATGGAAATTCTGCCACATTTTATGTACTTATTGGCAGAACAGTATTGGTAGAGTGGAGAGAACCTGAGAGTCAGGAAATCTATGTTTGCATCCTGCACAAATTGCTGCCTCTATGAACCTCAGTGTCCTCATCTGGTGGGGTGCCACCACCAGGCCTCGTCTTTCTGAGAGGCCATGTGAAAACAGAGAAGTTGTGTACTCCATCAACTGTTCCACAATCCAAAGGGCAGTATGACGGCAAAAGGAAAGCTGGAGGCAGTATGGGCAGGTGTTTTCTTAAACAGGGAGAAAAATCTATGAATTACTCGTCATGCGTCCAGATTTTCCATCAGCATTAGAAATGGAAAGGGGCAAGAAGTATCTACTGGGATAAAACAAAAAAGGAACTGGATCTGGGCTGACTTTCAGGTTATGTGGTATTGTCAGTATTTTCCTGATTTCAAGCAATACTTTTCACTAGTCCATATGCAATCATATACTTGGTTTAGTCTTAATAATAATCACAAAATGTCAGTAACCTTACTGGGTAATTTAGTCTAAAACTAGTATGGCCTATAGCTGTGTTGTCTATGGTACCCACACATGGCTTATGAGTGCTTGAAATGTAGTCGAACTGAGATGTGTTGTAGGATATGTTAAGTCTGAAGACTTAATTCAAAAAATTAAGAAGAAAAAATATCTAAATATTTTTCTGTTGATCATATTGAAAAAAAAATAGTATTTTTTTACATACTGGGTTAAATAAAATATAGTACCAAAGTTAATTTCCCATGTTTCTTACTTTTTTCAATGTAGCTATAAGAAAGTGTAAAATTACATACACAGTTCTCGTTTCTGTTCTAGAGTTTTAAATTCATCTTTGCTGTTGCCCTGTACAATTTTACAAGATCACTGATCACTACCAGTTCCAAAGAATTCACCACATGTGATGCAAGCTACTCAAGAAAAAAAATGCATAATGTGATTTTATGTGCCGACTGAGCTCTCCACTAGACCTACAGAATATGCATCTATTTAGTCCCTGAGGAATTTTATCTAGTAGAAAAGGCAGCTGGTTGGCCTAATGCTTTAGAGGGAGTATACACTCAGACTCAAACCTGAATCTTACAAATTAAAATGTTGGCTTCTTCCCACTACATTATGCCGCTTCCCTAAGACACGTTAAATAGGACTGAGCAATTTTCTCACTATAATAATTACTAAAGGGAAGAAAGGATAATGTGGTTAGAATATCTGTTCCCATTTTTAGCCATTATTACAAATTTAGCATCTGATAGTTACATAATGTAGTGTTAAGTTCTGTGAATATACTTTTTAAAGAGAACTGCTAACCTTTTTGAGCCTTTGATGTTGTTAAACACTAAGTAAGGTTTCTATCAATCAAAATTTAAAACATGTTTAAATATTTTTTTAAAAGATCAGTAAAAGGAGACAGTTATTTCTACATTCTTTAGAATCTTCTACTTCTTTAAAATCTACATCAAAGTTATCATATTTCAGTGTTTGCTAAACCTAAAGCAAAAGATCTTGTGCTTGGTCAATACTTCACTAAAAAGTTGCTAATGATATTTAGTAACTATTAAAGACTTAGCATACTTCAGAACATAACAATAGAGAACAATTTAGAACTCAAAATGGAGTCAGAATGGCAGTTAGCCCACCTCTCTCAAAACTAGAACCTTAAATACTATATAAAAACCATGTTACCCTTGCTAAAATATTAAGTTTAAAGGATAAGTCTTTAGAACAATACCTATCCCCTAATGAGACTTTTGTTCAAAACACAGGTTCCTATCCCAACACCAGAAACGGAGACTGACTAAGGGTGAGATGAGACCTAGACCCCAAGCCACCACCCAGCGTTGCTGGCACTCACCCTGAGCTGAAGACTGGGTTTTAAGGTATACCCTCGAATCAATAGATCACTTCCCTAACAGTTCTTTATGCCAAGCAGTATCTCCTGAATTACACTGGGCTACCACTATCAGGCAAAAGACAGCTGTTTTATATCTACTAGAATAGTCAAAAAGATTTCAAAGGTCAAGTCTTTCACTTTTAATAGTCAATTACCACTCTCCATAAGATAGCATTTTTAAAATCTTAAATAGCACCTGCAATTCCTTAATAATGTCAAAGATGGTTTTTTTTGTCAAAGATGTTTTAATGCCCATTTATAAAATGCTTTTTAAGCCCAAAATTTTATTGAGTTACTTTACCTGTGAATTAAGACAATGAAGTTAAATTAAATGACCAATTCACTTACTGTAACTGTCTGGCCCGCCTTCAGCACGTATCTTGAGGTATATTTGTAACTGACTGATGTGTCTCCAATTTTTCTGACCATCTCCCAGCCTCCCATTGGCTGATCCTATTCACAAACAAAATAAAACAGGGTCACTTCAAATATACAGAGTTACGGAATAATTAAACAAATGAATCTATATATACTAAACAAAGACAGCTTTTATGGCTCTCTCCTCACGATTCATGTTTTCCTACTATATAAAAAGAAACTTTAACAATGCTGCAGTTTTATTAAGGTACTTAATTTTTAAGAGGACAAAACTGGAAAAGGGATATGAACCAAATTAATGACCAAACTCACTGCTAGATCACGTGGATCTTCTAAATTCACAGCATAATCCAACTGTCATCATCACAATTACAAGCATCTGATATTTGATTATTTTCAGTTTTTTAAATACAGAGAGGCTTAGGAACAGAAGAGAACAAGAAAATATATTATTTTTTCTTCTGCATCTGTACCACTTCTGTATGTGTCACACTCAATTCTCTCACGTTCAAGCATAAAGGGCTCAAAAAGAGCCAATGATGCCATGAGCCAGTTCCAGGTGAGAGGTGCCCGGAGCTGCCTGACCCCTGAGGGAGGCACAGGACAGCCAGGCCATGAGCTACTCATTCACATCCACCTCTCATTCAGGGACAAAAGTAAGCCAGGCTGAGAGCCGGCCTCAGGACAGCTGCACACAGGACTGCTACACCTTTGAAAAAACAGTTGAACTACAACTATGGGGCAGTGGAGGCAGCTGCATTCTTTAGCTTTTGAAGTGGTGACTAAGAGGGCTCAGAGCCTATTCTCTTTAGCATCACAACTGCTAATGCTTTTTTGCCCACCCAAAAGACTTATCCACCCACACGCAAGATGGTTTTAATAGCTCTGAAGAGAGAGAGAAAGGAGTGACTTTCACCAAGTCTTGGACAAATCCTGAACATGCTTCAGGAAGTGCCTCCCCCCCACGGCACCCCCAGACCGGCCTTCCCCCAGCATCACCTCTCACCCTCACACGGTCCTGGCCTCAGCCCCACGATGCCCGGCCATGGAGCACCTTCGCTCCTAAGCTCTCTTGAGCTCCCAAAGCCCCAGCTCCAGACTTCAGCATTCCCATGAATATTTTGTTTATTTTTAAACAAATGATTTCAAGATAGGGCTTCATACTATTCTTAGTATAAATCAAATCATAAGCATTCATTCATTCATTTAGAGAGAAAAACTCCCCCTGCATGTATCTGAGTCTAGGCTCCAATTTCCCTCCTTTCATAAGGCGAGTAGCTGTAAGAGAACACCCACCAGTTACACCCACACTCCAACTGCTTCAGAAACCTGGCTATGCAGGGAGTAGTGACAACTCACCCTCAGGAAGGACACGTGACAAAATGACAATTGAAAAAAAGCCCTGGCTCTGTGAACACTAATGAAGAGATCCTTCAAACCACTAAGTCCACCAACAACTCTTCCTCCTCCTATTTTAATATATACTTTACTTTATGACTTTAAATAAAAAGGATGAAGGAACCTTCTTTTGTGAGGACTACTGAATCTAAATAAAGGCTGAGAAGTTACTACAACTGCCAGGCCACCCACACAGAAGCGGAGCCTGGCTGGAAAACAAGGGGGGTCCTGTGTGCGTTACCTGCTCAGAAGTGTTCTTCAGGCGGATAAACTTCCCATCCACGTCTATCTCTTCAATACAGACATTCCCAGTGGCTGAAGCAGAATGAGAGATACTAACACTGCTGCTGGCCTCTGACTCTTCCACATCGACTCTCTTCCGCTTCCCTCTAGTTGTGCGTACGCTGCGACTTGAGGTCGCTCTCGACACCGTCACGCGGGAGGAAGGGCTTGGAGAGAGCTTCAATCTACCCAGAAAAAGGAAATACATATGCCCCTCCCAGGTTAGGGAAAAGGACAGAAATAGCTTGCACATGCATTTCTAAAGCAAAACATTACTGGCCACCTATTAGACAATGGCAATATGCATCTTAGTAAGATAAACTTACTTGTACTAGAGTGCCCACCATCAATTAAAAAAAATAATAATAATTTGCATGTTCTCCCTAGGTGTAGATGTGGTCCGTACTGCAGGAAGTTTAAAAAACAGGACGGTAAATCATACCGTTTATCCCCACCCTACCATACCACAGTTAATACTTAGTACACTTCCCTTAGTTTTTTTCATACCTGGGTTCACAAAATTATAATCACAATGTATATAATACTGACACTGAATGACATTTTATCCAAAAGCAAACACTTTCCTTTTGGATCTCTTTTCTGAGAATGGGTGTTAAAGGATTTATACACTTACCAGATTTGGAAAGTATGAAGTCTCTTTCAGCAAATGTGGTATTTTACAACATACAGAATTAAATTATCAAAACGTTTAAAATCGCAAAGGAAAGAGACTCTATCCTGACACGGCCCAGCATTTAAAATAACCATAAAAATAAAATAAGGCTCACTGAACATTTTCTGTTGCTGATAGAAAAATGACCTATATTATCTACCTCTACACCTAGGTGTTAAGACATGACAGAAAAATAAGTTGCCTTAATTGTTTTAAAAAAATCCTATTTACTTTTCTTTATATAAAAAGAGTAAGGGCAAAAAGCAGAACACGGTAGGGTGACACTAAAGTCACTTACCTCTCCTCCTCACCCTCCAGGAGCTTCCTGTAAGCACTGATTTCCATGTCCAGGGCTAACTTCACATCGAGAAGCTGCTCGTAGTCATTCAGCTGCTGCTGCATCTGCTCCCGTATTTCCGCCATCTCCCTCTCTTTGTCAGACAGCGCGCGCCGAGAGTGGTCTCTTTCCTTGGCAAGCAAGTCCTCCAACTCTTGAATCCTCTCCAAACATGCTCTAGACTTCAGATTCAAGGGAATACATTGACTTTCTAGGAACATTAGCATAGATGGCTATTTTAAACTATTTCCTGGACTGGAAAACAAATAGAACCCTAAGCAAACTCGAACATAGAATTCAAGGCATTTTTACTTTAGGATATTAGAAACCACAATACCTCCAATACAGACAGACCTCAAGACAGTTTTGGCTTATAGAAGACTAAAAAAAGATGTCCACGAGCCCACTGTAAGTACCATAAATGTGCATGTAATTTTTCTGTATTTGAACAAATACAACAAATTTTTAAGCTGTGGTTTTAAGAAAAGTCAAGTCTGGCTCCCCTATAAGCCTTTTAGCTTGAAAGTATAAACAACAAAACTAAAAAACTAAAATAATAGGAAAATAATTCATTGACAAAAGAAACCTAAAGATGGAGGAAAGTATAGTTGAGAGAACTGCTAGAATTATTCAGAAACTGAAGAAAAGGGATTCTGTTACCCCTCAGGCTGCTGTGCTCTTTCATGCTCAGCTGGAACACAGACTATATATACAGTATGGCATGGTCCATAAAATATTATTGTAAATATAGAAACTTTATATTTGGTAACTTAAAAATGAGAAATCACACACCCTACACCAGAAAGTTCATCTTAACAACCTTGTTGCTCACTAGGTAATTATTCTGTAATTTTCCAAGACAGAATTCATCTCAGTAGCCTCAAAGAATGACAGAGGTAATCAACTCATAAAGACTGCTGGGCAGCTTAGGCCCTCAGAGTCACAAGGAGCTGCATTAGAGCAGGAGAGAAAATACTGTGCAAAAAGTAAATCTGGATGGCTCAAGATAAAAAGGAGCTCCACACTGTGCAGACACTAGCCTCAAGTTAGTAAATTTATTTCAAACAGGGCTACAGGTTAAAAGTTCTGAAATTGCTTTACACATACACTGGGGTTGAACAACTAAGTAAACGGGAGGGTAGAAACCAGATTTGTTACTCTCAGAGAAAAGTTACAGATACGCAAGAAAGGAAACCTAAAAGAAACACTGTGGGAGGGGGTTAGCATTACACACATCTGCATGAACTACTGTTCAGCTTAACATAAACACACAGAGATAGTTCCAGTAAGTGTGCAACATAGGTTAGCACAACTATATACATTAGCCAGCTGTGTCCACAGGGGGCCCAGAAGCAGTGACACTCCGGTACTGACAGACATTCAGGGCCCACATCTTAATTTCTATATACCATTCTCCAATAAAAAGAACCAGGGCTTTAAATAACCTGAAGAAATTCAGATGGCCAACAGGTACATGAAAAGATGCTCCACATCACTAATCATCAGAGAAATGCAAATTAAAACAACAGTGAGATATCACCTCACACCAGTTAGGATAGCCAACATCCAGAAGACAAACAACAAATGTTGGCGAGGATGTGGAGAAAAGGGAACCCTCCTACACTGCTGGTGAGAATGTAAATTAGTTCAACCATTGTGGAAAGCAGTATGGAGGTTCCTCAAAAAACTAAAAATAGAAATACCATTTGATTCAGGAATTCCACTCCTAGGAATTTACCCAAAGAATACAACTTCTCAGATTCAAAAAGCCATATGCAGCCCTATGTTTATCGCAGCACTATTTACAATAGCCAAGAAATGGAAGCAACCTAAGCAACCATCAGTAGATGAATGGATGAAGAAGAGGTGGTACATATACACAATGGAATACTATTCAGCCATAAGAAGAAAACAAATCCTACCATTTGCAACAACATGGATGGAGCTGGAGGACATTATGCTCAGTGAAATAAGCCAGGTGGAGAAAGACAAGTGCCAAATGATTTCCCTCATTTGTGGAGTATAACAATGCAGCAAAATTGAAGGAACAAAATAGCAGCAGACTCACAGACTCCAAGAAGGAACTAGTGGTTACCAAAGGGGAGGGGTGTGGGAGGGTGGGTGGGAGGGAGGGAGAAGGGGACTAAGGAGTATTATGTTCAGTACACATGGTGTGGGGGATCAAGGGGAAAACAGTGTAGCACTGAGAAGGCAAATAGTGAATCTGTGGCATCTTACTACACTGATGGACAGAGACTTCACTGGGGTATGGGTGGGGACTTGATAATATGGGTAAATGTAGTAACTGCATTGTTTTTTCATGTGAAACCTTCATAAGAGTGTATATCAATAATACCTTAATAAAAAAAAAAGTAATGTTAATCATAAGCCCTAAAGCCCTATGCCTCAGAACTTGCACTGAACTGCATTTTCAAAAACTATGCTAAACTGAGGAACCTACTTTTTTCCAAACTTCTTGTATTTTCTTCCCTCCAAAAGAAAAAAATTACACACACACACACACATATAAATACATATGTATATGTATATGTATATATATAAACCCAAAATGTTTCCTCTTCACTGTATTTCTCATGTGAGAGGCAGACCGAATGGGTGACAAGGTGGAATCTAAAGGAGAGCCGATGAGAGGCGAACGACCCCCGTCCAGAGAGAAGTCCTGAGCCTAGATTTGTGAATTCAAAGATTCTCAGTCTGCCTTTGATGTCACTGAGTTCTTTAAAAGGGAAAAACCAAAATCTAGATATATAAAAGTTTTAAAGTTACCTTAGATCATTATGTATTTCCAACAGAAATATTACATGTTATTTTACATAGCTGTCCTACCCCCATCAAGCCGTGAAATACAAAGAACATGAGCGACAGACCCAGATTCTTCTTCCTGATTCAGCCATGACCTGCCTAGGAGGCCCTGGGCAGCTGTAACTGACCTCACTCACTCAGTTCCCACATTAGGAAAAAGAAGAGGTCTCACTAGATTATCTGTAAGTTCCGGCCTCTAACATGTTATGATTGACTTCTGATGGTCTTGGGGTTTTGTGGTTTGTTTTTTTTAATAGTGTGCAACATAATTGTACTACTTTATTATGGTCTAGCTGTAATTTAAGTTTCCAGAGTCTGGATGTTAGTAAAACAAAATTAGAGGTGTTTTTAAAGTGCCACTGGAGACTCTTCTGCAAGTGAAATGGACCCTGACCCACCCAATAATTTGGCCAGTCACAAATCTACATAGAAATGTTGTTCAGCAATGTACAAAATACCTAATCCAAAACATAATACTGCTACCATCTACAGCTGACCCTTGAACAACTCAGAGGGTTAAGGGTGCCAATACCCCATGCAGTCAGAAATCTGCATATAACCTTTAACTCCTTAAAAACTTTAGTGAACAGTGACTGAATTGGGGTATGAGTGGGGACTTGATAATATGGGTAAATGTAGTAACCACATTGTTTTTTCATGTGAAACCTTCATAAGAGTGTCTATCAATAATACCTTAATAAAAAAAAACTTTAGTGAAAATTACTGTTTGAGCAGATGCTTTACCAGTACAATCTATTACCATATATTCTGTATGTGTATTATATGCTATATTCTTATGATAAAATAAGCTAGAGAATATTTTTCAAACTATCACAGATCTCCAAGAAATTTATTTATTGAAAAAAAAACTCATGTGTAAGTGGGCCTCCATGCAGTTTAAACCCATGCTGTTCAAGGGTCAACTGTATATTTTTAAATATTATCTAAAGTCAGCATTTTAAAGGCTACGTCAATTTGAAATAAAATTTAAGAAGTACTTCACTACCATGAGTCATGTAACTGAAAGGAAACTCTATGGCCTAACGGGCAGCATGATGAAACTGATGTGAATCTATAAACAAAGACCTTTAAGATACACAACAGAAAAGTATCAAAAAAGAGAGTTTTCTTTTTGATGATCTAAAACTAAAATTTCTCAACTAATGATGATATTCCTCAAGATATGTTACTTATCATAAAATCTGATACCAGTAATGAATAGAGGAAAAGGTCCCTACTCCCTGCCAACCTAGACAGAGAACTTAAAACTATTCTGGTGGAAGGAGGTGCTTCTCTATTTCCTAAGGAGTTTCCTAGAAATTCCCCGGGGCTCTGCCAAACATTGTTTAAAAACACTAACATGAAGTTACCCAAAAAATTTGTAAGAATGAGAACATAATTAACGGACCAACAGGGAACCAGCCCTGAGCCTGAGTCAGAAAACATGGCTGCCTTGTTTCACAGTCCACGACTAACCACAAGCAGGTCTCAGTCTCCTCCTCTGTAAAACACCTACACCTAACATAATTAAGTGGAGTCAACAGCAGACAAAAAAGGGTGCCAAAAAATGCAAAACTGTGCAGCAAGGGGTAAACAGAACATGATTTATTAAATGGAGAAAAGTATTAAATGTCAACTCAGAGTAAGAACAGAGGAGCCTATTTTGGGAAAGCTACCTGTTAGGATGGTACAATGGAAAAAAGATTACCTGTTAAATGCCTAAAGAAAATCTCTGAAGAGAGAGTGAGAGGTAAGGGGAAAAACTGGGAACTAGGACAGAAACCCATTTATCAGCCTGTAATCTCTGGACAAGTCATTACACTCGCCCAGGTCTGTGGTTGGACAGAGTGAACTCAAACATCCTTCTAGCACTACTGGTACATGAAACTCCAAAATACTCTCAGGACACATAGGCCTAAAACAAATTAAAAATTTTTGTTGTCAGGAATAAAGGACATGTGACAGGCAATGTAAAAGCTTCTACTTTATTTTTTTTTTTACATTAGCCGGTTTCATGTAATTCGTCTTTGTTTTCTGAATTCCTATAGTAAATGGCTTCAGTTTTATAATAGAAAAAGAATTCACTAAAAATATAATAATAAAAAGAAAAAGTAAAAATGAAGAAAAGCTTAAGCAAGAATAAAGTTTATTTCTATGTGGAAAATGCCAAATACATTTTCTTCCCTTAAGGAAAACAGAAACTGAAGTTACTTCCCAGGTCACTAAGGGGAGCAGATTACCACAACATTCTGAATACTTACGTGATTGTGTATGTACTTTGTGTCCACATTATCCTTAGACTGAAACAAATTTCAAGTGGTGTCCATGCCCACACCATCGTGTATGACAGACACTGGTCACACAACCAGCAATGAGGTCCTCTGTCACTCAGTTGTACCAACGAATGAATGAGTCACTAAATTCTTAATGAATATGTATGTAAATTAATGCTGCTTCCCAAGATCTTAATTATTAAGATTTTCAAGCACTGAGAGAATCTGTCTAGAAACACAAAGCATTTACCACTCACAAAGAATTTTTGAATGTTTTTCTTCATTATGGTTTTGAAATGCAATTTTAAGTGTGTTGGGAAGGCACCGTGTAGAGATGAGGCAGTGGGACGATCAGAAAAGCTAGGCCTGGGTAAGCCCAGAGAAAAAACCAGCATCCTGCTTCCTCAAGGGCAACTCCCTTAGGTCTGGGAAATCACTAATTCAGGAATAATAGTCTCTACTCACAGAGGATGTTCATGCAATGCAAGATGAAAAAATCGGGAGCACTAAAATTGGACTGCAGGACAGTACCATTCTCCGTGAAAAGTGACATCAGACAGACCAAACTGGGTGGCCTGCTGAGGTGGAGGTGGCCTTCAAGTTCAACTTTGATTCTTCTTAGGAGAAGATGCTTACTTACCTCTTTCTGTAGATTAGAAAGCTGAGATGAAAGGCTCTCAATTCTCATGCGGCTTTCCATTAGTTCTTCCCTGGCACTGTTGACAGTAGAAGTATTCATTTCCGATGACAGTCTGGCATTCTCGAGCTAAAAGAAGCAGGAGAGTATAGTCAGTCTTATCTAGTGACTTATAACAAACAAATGAGGAAGGATGATTCATCTCCAGGCATTTCACTGCAAACCTAAGCCCTGCTGGTAACTTGGCTGATGAAACAGGAAAAGCATCATGAAGTTTGCTGACGTGGTATGAATTACCTTATAAGTCTGACTTTTCAACTCAGTTCCCAGCATATGAGCTTTAACAATGCTGGTACACCTGGATCTTTACCCAAAGTTTGTTACTTCAGTGTTCCATCCATTTTCTCTCTAATGTCTCAGATAATGCCACACTACTAAGGAGTGGGCCAGCAGCAATTTAATTGTGGAAAACAAACATCACATATCCCTAATCTAATACATAGATTCTAACAGAAGTCTTATCTAATAGAGGATATAAAGCAATAGGCAGAAAGTACTAATTTACAGATTACTTCAAACCAGATAGAAACACATCCTTTCAGAAGCAAAGAACAGCTCCTCACGTAGAAACAACATTCTGTTCCGCATGTGTTTCTGGCACATCTTTATGCATGTCATATCTTCCCTGGCTCCCTCTGAGGCCAAGTCTATATGACCAACCAATCCTTACTGTAGCTCCTTCACTGCCCAGCACAAGGCCTACCACTGAGTAAGTGCTGGATAACAGAATATAAGGTTTGAAAGAGCTCTCCTTTTCACCTGTCAACTACTACTTCATAAAATGGGTTAAAAGCATCATGAACAGACTTCTGGGAAGATGGCAGCGTGAGCAGGGCAGCGGAAATCTCCTCCCAAAACCGTATATATTTGTGAAAATACAACCATTCCTAAAAAAGAGACCAGAAGATACAGAACAACAACCAGGATACAGCCACACCTGCAAGAACTCAGTGCCTCATGAAGCGGGTAAGATACAAAGCCGCAACAAGGTGGGACCCGAGCACTTCCCCACTCCAGCACACCGGCAGGAGGAAAAGATTCACAGTGGGGAGGGAGTGGAGACACAGGCCCACCAAATAACCAGTCCTGGTGATTTGTGCCGGAAGCACTGACACACATCGCATGGTGTATCAGACATTAGAGAAACAGAAGTGCAGGATCTAAGTCAGAGACAACAAGCGGATCCTGTCAGCCGGATCCCCGGGACAAAAGAAAAATGGGCGCCATTTTTTTTGTTTTGTTTTTTGTTTACTTTCTTTTATTTTCTCTGGTTTTTTTTGCTTGGTTAAAGTCCTAAAGAGACAAGGGCCCCACAGCAGAACAAAATCGTCCCAGCGCACTCAGCCCAGCAGGCTAGGAGTCTTGGGGAATTTTGGATGCGCTGGCCAGTAGCTGGACAAACCAGCCGCACCAAGGCTTCCCACAGTGATCAGCAGCCTGCATTCGTTACCCCCCCAACCCCAGACAGAGCCACAAAGGGTCCAGAAGCCTCCACTGCTGCGGAACAGGTGAGGAGCAGCCCCGCCCACAGCATCCTCACAGTATCTACTTCTGGCAAGCGCACAGCTAGCTAAGCAGGAAGGACCCCAGAACCCACATCAAGGGCTTGAAAGCACCAAGGGAACCAGAAGGCACCCAGAGAGACTTCAACCCCCACAGTGCTATAGCCTAGGCTGGGGGCAACCTGGCACACAGGCATCTCCGGGGATTATCCCAGAGAGTGCCTCCGGGTGGGCGAGAAACCAGTTTAGGCCCCAAAAAAGGGCAAGGAGAACAACAAGCAAGAAGGGACTTTGTTCTCCCAGCTGACACACATGGCACCTACCAGCAACCACTTCTATCACCATGAAAAGACAGAGGAATATGGTATAGAAAAGATTACCCACAGACAACCCCACAGAGAGGGCCTGATGGGATAGATTTATACAATCTTGCTGAAAAAGAATTCAGAATAAAAGTCAAACCATGCAGATGGATCTATAGAAAAATATGCAAGACCTAATGGAGGAAGAGAAGAAAGACAATGCAGAAATCAGACAAGCGATCGACATGCTTAAGAGCAGAATGGACGAGGTCCAAGAGACTGTTATGGAAGAGAAATCAGAGAACAGGAATACAGAGAAACTGAGGCAGAAAGAGATAAAAGGATCTCTAAGAATGAAAGAATACTAAGAGAACTGATTGACTAATCCAAACGGAACAATATTTGCATTATTGGAGTACCAAAAGAACAAGAGAGAAAAAGGGATAGAAAGTGTCTTTGAAGATAATTGCTAAAAACTTCCCCAAGCTGGGGAAGGAAATAGTTTCCCAGTCCACGGAAGCCCACAGATCTCCCAACACAAGGGACCCAAGGAAGACAACACCAAAACACATAATAATTAAAATGGCAAAGATCAAAGATAAGGACAGAGTATTTAAGGCAGCTAGAGAGAGAAAAAAGATCACCTACTAAGGAAAACCCATCAGACTACCATCAGACTTCTCAACAGAAACCTTACAGGCCAGAAGAGAATGGCATGATATATTTAACGAAATGAAACAGAAGGGGCTTGAACCAAGAATACTGTATCCAGCACGATTATCATTTACATATGACGGAGGGATTAAACAATTCTCAGAAAAGCGAAAGCTGAGGGAATTTACCTCCCACAAACCACATCTACAGGATATCTTAAAGGGACTGCTCTAGATGAAAGCACGCCTAAGGCTAAAAAGATGTCACCAGAGAAAATAAAATCATAGCAAAGAAAGCAGACCATTCAAATATTAACTAAAGGCAAAAAGTAAAATCAACTATCCACAAAAACAGTCAAAGGAAATGTAAAAGAGTACAGAATAAAACACCTAGTATATAAAGAATGGAGGAGGAATAAGAAGAAGAGAGAGAAATAAAGAACCATCAGACTCTGTTTATAATAGCTTAACAAGTGAGTTAAGTTAGACTGTTAGGTAGTAAAGAAGCTACCCTTGAACCTTTGGTAACCACGAATCTAAAGCCAGCAATGGCAATAAGTACACATCTATCGATGACGACCCTAAATGTAAATGGGTTGAAGGCACAAATCAAAAGACACAGAGCAACAGGACGGATAAAAAAGCAAGAAGGATCTATACGCTGCTTACAGGAGACTCACCTCAAACCCAAAGATATAAACAGACTAAAAATGAAGGGATGGAAAAAGATATTTCATGCAAACAACAAGGAGAAAAAGCAGGTGTTGCAGTACTTGTATCAGACAAAATAGACTTCAAAACGAAGTAGCAAGAGATAAAGAACATTACATAATGTTAAAGGGGTCAGTCCAACAAGTGGCTTTAACCATTTTAAATATATATGCACCCAACACAGGAGTGCCGACATATGTGAAACAAATACTAACAGAATTACAGGAGGAAATAGAAAGCAATGCATTCATTTTAGGAGACTTCAACACACCACTCACTCCAAAGGACAGATCAACCAGACAGAAAATAAGTAAAGACACAGAGGCACTGAACAACACACTAGAACAGATGGACCTAACAGACATCTACAGAACTCTACACCCAAAAGCAACAGGATACACATTCTTCCCAAGTGCACATGGAACATTTTCCAGACTAGACCACATACTAGGCCACAAAAAGAATCTCAGTAATTTCAAAAATATTGAAATTCTACCAACCAACTTCTCAGATCACAAAGGTATAAAGCTAGAAATAAATTATACAAAGAAAACAAAAAGGATCACAAATACACGGAGACTGAACAACATGCTCCTAAATAATCAATGGATAAATGACCAAATTAAAACAGAGATCAAACAATATATGGAGACTAATGACAACAATAACACAAAGCCACAACTTCTGTGGGACGCAGCAAAGGCGGTTCTAACAGGAAAGTATATTGCAATCCAGGCCTATTGAAAGAAGGAAGTACAATCCCAAATGAATAGTCTAAAGACACAATTATTGAAATTAGAAAAAGAAGAACAAATGAGGCCGAAAGTCACCAGATGGAGGGACATAATAAAGATGAGAGGAGGGACTTCTGGGAAGATGGCGGCGTGAGCAGGGCGACGGAAATCTCCTCCCAAAACCATATGTATTTATGAAAATACAACAAATACAACTATTCCTAAAAAAGAGACCAGAAGATACAGGACAGCACACAGCCTGCATCTACACCTGAGAGGACTCGGCACCCCGCAAGGTGGGTAAGATACGGTGCCGCGACGGGGCGGAACCAGAGCACTACCCCACCCCAGCGCACCGGCAGGAGGAGAGGATTCAGAGACAGGAGGGAGTGGAAGTTCAGGCCCGCGAAATCACCAGCCCTGGTGATCTACGCCGGGAGCACTGACGCACATCACGCGGTGTATTGGAGACTGGAGAGACAGAAGGTGCTGGATCTGAGCAGAGAACGCACCCGGGTCCTCGTAGCGGGTTCCCGGGACAAAAGAAAAGCGTGCGCTTTTTTTTCAGCAGTCTTAAAGAGACAAGGGCCCAGGATCGTCCCAGCATACTCAGCCCAGCAGGCTGGGACTCCTGGGGAATTTCGGACCCCTTGGCTGGCAACTGGGAAAGAGTAGCCACACTCAGACTTCCCAGAGAGATCAACAGCCTCCCATTCGTTCCCGCCCCTGCCAGAGCTACAAAGGGTCCTGCTGTGGAACAGTGGAGTAACAGTGCCACCTACAGCATGCTCACAGAATCTACGCCCTGTGGGCGTTTTTGTATTTCTTTCTTTTCCTTCTTTGTTTTTTTTCTCTTTTCTCTCTTTTCTTTCTTTTTTTTCTTTTTAAAAGTCTTAAAGCACCCAGCTGACATACGTGGCACCTACCAGTGACCACTTCTATCACCACGAAAAGACAGAGGAATATGGTACAAACAAAACTCACCCAGACCCAGACAACACCAAAGAGGGAACCTGAAGGGATGGAAATACCCAACCTTTCTGAAAAAGAATTCAGAACAAAAGTCATAACCATACTAATGGATCTACAGAGAAATATGCAAGAGCTGAGGGAGGAAGTGAGGGAAGTGAGGAAAGACAATGCAGAAATGAGACAAGCAATCGATGGGCTTAGCAGCAGACGGGACGAGATGCAAGAGACTGTTAATAGAATACAAATCAGAGAACAGGAATACAGAGAAGCTGAGGCAGAGAGAGATAAAAGGATCCCTAGGAATGAAAGAATATTAAGAGAACTGTGTGACCAATCCAAACAGAACAATATTCGCATTATAGGAATACCAGAGGAAGAAGAGAGAGAAAAAGGGATAGAAAGTGTCTCTGAAGAAATAATTGCTGAAAACTTCCCCATGTTGGGGAAGGAAATAGTCTCGCAGTCCACAGAAGCCCACAGATCTCCCAACACAAGGGACCTAAGGAAGACAACACCAAGACACATAATAATTAAAATGGCAAAGATCAAAGATAAAGACAGAGTATTAAAGACAGCTGGAGAGAGAAAAAAGATCACCTACAAAGGAAAACCCATCAGACTATCATCAGACTTCTCAACAGAAACCTTAAAGGCCAGAAGAGAATGGCATGATATATTTAACATAATGAAACAGAAGGGACTCGAACCAAGATTACTGTATCCAGCACGATTATCATTTAAATATGACGGAGGGATTAAACAATTTCCAGACAAGCGAAGGTTAAGAGAGTTTGCCTCTCATAAACCACCACTACAGGATATCTTAAATGGACTGCTCTAGAGGGAAGCACCCCTAAGGCTAAAAAGATATCACCAGAGAAAATACAACCATAGCAAAGAAAGCAGACCATCCAAATACTAACTAAACGCAAAGAATAACCTAGTATATAAAGAATGGAGGAGGAAGAATAAGAAGGGAGAGACATAAAGAAACATCAGACTGTGTTTACAATAACTTAACAAGAAAGTTAAGTTAGATTGTTAGGTAGTAAAGAACCAACCCTTGAACCTTTAGTAACGACAAACCTAAGCCAGGAACGGCAATAAGTACATATCTATTGATAATCACCCTAAATGTAAATGGACTGAGTGCGCGAATCAAAAGACACAGAGTAATAGAATGGATAAAAAAGCAAGACCCATATATATGCTCCTTACAAGAGACTCACTTCAAACCCAAAGATATACACAGACTAAAAGTGAAGGGATGGAAAAAGATATTTCATGCAGAAAACAAGGAGAAAAAATCAGGTGTTGCAGTACTTGTATCAGACAAAATAGACTTCAAAACGAAGAAAGTAGCAAGAGATAAAGAAGGACATTACATAATGATAAAGGGGTCAGTCCAACAAGAAGATATAACCATTATACATATATATGCACTCAAGACAGGAGCACCAGCATATGTGAAACAAATACTAACAAAATTAAAGGAGGAAATAGAAAGCAATGCATTCATTTTAGGAGAGCTCAACACACCACTCACTCCAAAGGACAGATCAACCAGACAGAAAATAAGTAAAGACACAGAGGCACTGAACAACACACTAGAATAGATGGACCTAACAGACATCTACAGAACTCTACACCCAAAAGCAACAGGATACACATTCTTCTCAAGTGCACATGGAACATTTTCCAGAATAGACCACACACTAGGCCACAAAAAGAACCTCAGTAAATTCAAAAATATTGAAATTCTACCAAGCAACTTCTCAGATCACAAAAGTATAAAACTAGAAATAAATTTTAGAAAGAAATCAAAAAGGCTCACAAATACTTGGAGACTTAACAACATTCTCCTAATTAATCAATTGGTTAATGACCAAATCAAAACAGAAATCAAAGAATATATGGAGACTAATGACAACAACACAAAGCCACAACTTCTGTGGGGCGCAGCAAAGGCAGTTCTAAGAGGAAAGTATATTGCAATCCAGGCCTATTTAAAGAAAGAAAGAACATTCACAAATGAAGTCTAAAGACACAATTACTGAAATTGGAAAAAGAAGAACAAATGAGGCCCTAAGTCACCAGAAGGGGGCACATAATAAAGATCAGAGAAGAAATAAATGAAATTGAGAAGAATAAAACAATAGAAAAAAAAATCAATGAAACCAAGAGCTGGTTCTTTGAAAAAATAAACAAAATAGATAAACCCCTAGCCACACTCATTAAGAGAAAAAGAGAATCTACACACATAAACACAATCAGAAATGAGAAAGGAAAAATCACGACGGGACCCCACAGAAATACAAAGAATCATAAGAGAATATTATGAGAATCTATATGCTAACAAGCTGGAAAACCTAGAAGAAAAGGACAACTTCTTAGAAAAATACAACCTTCCAAGACTGACCAAGCAAGAAACACAAAACCTAAACAGACCAATCACCAGCAACGAAATTGAATCGGTAACCAAAAAACTACCCAAGAACAAAATCCCCAGGCCAGATGGATTCACCTCCAAATTCTACCAGACATGTGGAGAAGAAATAACACCCATCCTCCTTAAAGTTTTTCAAAAAATAGAAGAGGAGGGAATAATTCCAAACTCATTCTATGAAGCCAGCATCACTCTAATACCAAACGCAGGAAAAGACCTCACCAAAAAAAACAAAATTACAGACCAATATCCCTGATGAACGTAGACGCAAAAATATTCAACAAAATATTAGCAAACCGAATTCAAAAAATACATCAAGAGGATCATACACCATGATCAAGTGGGATTCATCCCAGGGATACAAGGATGGTTCAACATTTGAAAATCCATCAATATCATCCATCACATCAACAAAAAGAAGAACAAAAACCACATGATCATCTCCATAGATGCTGAAAAAGCATTTGACAAAATTCAGCATCCATTCCTGATTAAAACTCTCAACAAAATGGGTATAGACGGCAAGTACCTCAACATCATAAAGGCTATATATGACAAACCCACAGCTAACATCATACTTAACGGCGAGACGCTGAAAGCTTTTCATCTAAGATCGGGAACAAGACAGGGATGCCCACTCTCTCCACTGTTATTCAACATAGTACTGGAGGTCCTAGCCACGGCAATCAGACAAAACAAAGAAATACAAGGCATCCAGATTGGTAAAGAAGAAGTCAAATTGTCACTATTTGCAGATGACATGATATTGTACATAAAAAACCCCAAAGACTCCACTCCAAAACTACTAGAACTAATATCTGAATTCAGCAAAGTTGCAGGATACAAAATTAACACACAGAAATCTGTTGCTTTCCTATACACTGACGATGAACTAACAGAAAGAGAAATCAGAAAAACAATTCCATTCACAATTGCATCAAAAAGAATAAAATACCTAGGAATAAACCCAACGAAGGAAGTGAAAGACCTGTACTCTGAAAACTACAAGACACTCCTAAGAGAAATTAAAGAGGACACTAACAAATGGAAATGCATCCCATGCTCTTGGCTAGAAGAATAAATATTGTCAAAATGGCTACACTACCTAAAGCAATCTACAGATTCAATGCAATCCCTATCAAACTACCAACAGCTTTCTTCAATGAACTGGAACAAATAATTCTAAAATTCATATGGAACCACAAAAGACCCCGAATAGCCAAAGCAATCCTGAGAAGGAGGAATAAAACGGGAATTACGCTCCCTGACTTCAAGCTCTACTACAAAGCCACAGTAATCAAGACAATTTGGTATTGGCACAAAAACAGACCCACAGACCAGTGGAACAGAATAGAAAATCTAAACATTATCCTAAACATATAC
>JAVSCE010020504.1:0-415166 GCA_032199065.1 Smutsia gigantea
GGATCTTTTGTGGTTTCATATGAATTTTTGAACTATGTGCTCTAGCTCTTTGAAGAATGTTTTTGGTATGTTTGATAGGAATTGCATTGAATCTGTAGATTGCTTTATGCAGAATGGCCATTTTGAAAAGATTGATTCTCCCTATCCATCAGCATAGGATTTATTTCCATTGATTGGTATGTTTAATTTCTCTCATGTTTGTCTTTTCGTTTTCATGTTTATGCGTCTTACACTTCTTTTGTTAGTTTTATTCCCAGGGGTTTTATTTTTTTTTGATGCCATTTTGAATGGACTATTTCTTGGTTACTCTCTCATAGTTAATCATTAGTGTATACGAATGCAACAGATTTCTTTTTTTTTTTTTAATTTAATTTACTTTATTATCATTAATTTACAATTACATGTGCAATATTACAATTATTAAACTACCCTTTCATCAGGTCCCCCACCAACCCCCATTACAGTCACTGTCCATCAGCGTAGTGAGATGCTATAGAATCACTACTTGTCTTCTCTGAGTTGTACAGCCCTCCCCGTGCCCCCCCAACATTACATCTGCTAATCATAATGCCCCTTTTTCCCCTCTTATCCCTCCCTTCCCACCCATCTTCCCCAGTCCCTTTCCCTTTGGTAACTATTAGTCCGTTCTTGGGTTCTGTGAGTCTGCGGCTGTTTTGTTCCTTCAGTATTTTTCTTTGTTCTTATACTCCCACATATGAGTGAAATCATTTGATACTTGTCTTTTTCGGCTTAGCTTATTTCACTGACATAATACCCTCTAGCTCCATCCATGTTGTTGCAAATGGTAGGATTTGTTTTCTTCTTATGGCTGCATAATATTCCATTGTGTATATGTACCATCTTCTTTATCCATTCATCTACTGATGGACATAGGTTGCTTCCATTTCTTGTTTATTGTAAATGGTGCTGCAATAAACATAGGGGTGCATCTGTCCTTTTCCAAATTGAGGCTGCTGCATTCTTAGGGTAATTCCTAGGAATTCCTGGATCAAATGGTATTTCTATTTTGGTCTTTTGAGGAACCTCCATACTGCTTTCCACAATGGTTGAACTAATTAAATACAACAGATTTCTTGTATTAATTTTATATCCTGCAACTTTGCTGAATTCAGACATTAGACTAGTAGTTTTGGAGTGGATACTTTGGGAATTTTTATGTACAATATCAGGATTCCAAGTTCTGTTGAGCTCTATGGTCATTAAGTGAGGTCACTGTATGGGGTCCTCTTACCTGTTTTTCATTAGAAAATCCATCATCATGATTTACCTCATCCATAAAAATGACAGTAGTGCCATGGTCATCTCCATAGATACTGGAAAGCATTCGGTAAATTTCAACATCCATTTGTAATAAAAACACTCAACAAAATGGATCGAGAGAGCAACTAACTTGACATAGTAAAGGCAATATATAACAAGCCCAGGCCAACATCATACTTAACACAGTCTGAAAACTTGTCCTTTGAAAGTTGGGAAAAAGATAAGGATGCCCACTCTCCCTTGGTTTAGTCAACATGAGTGTTGAGTCCCTAGCACCTCTGTCAGTCAACACAAAGAAATCAAATGCATCAAGATTGGTAAGGAAGAAGGTAAACTGTCCCTGTTTACATGAGGAGCTTTGCGGTTGCTAGATTCCCCCCATTATCAAGTCCCCCATGCGTAGCCCATTACGGTCACTGTCCACCAGCATAGTGAGATGCTATCGAGCCACTACTTGTCTTCTCTGTGCTATACTGTCTTCTTTGTGACCCGCCGTACTTTATGTGTGCTAATCATAATGCCGTTATTCCCTTTTCCCTCTCTTCTGAGCCACCACTCTCTCCAGTCCTTTCCCTTTGCTAACTTCTGTTGGTCCATTCTTCGTTTCTGTGAGGTCTGCTGCTGTTTTGTGCCTTCAGTTTTTCTTTGTTCTTATACTCCACAGATGACCCCTGCATGCGATAATCAGCGGATGCGGCGGGCGCTGCGCAGTGCACCTGCTCATTATTAAAGCAAGCAAGATTTCTTTGATTATAAAATGGCATAAAGAATGGAAAATTTCCTACCCCAAATTCATGTTCCCAGAGATAATTGCTTAGCTTTTGTGTATGTAGAACATACATTACACATTTACATGTTCAGTCAATAAAAGTTCGTACAGATAGGAACATGTCACCAGAATAATGTGTTAAAATCTACTTTAGACTATTGTGCAGACATTTTTCCGAATTATTAAATACAGATGTATTTCACTTTTTAACTTATGGCTATAGTTTTCTGTAGGATTGGTATACAATAATTTAATCATTCTCATTGATAGACATATAGTTAGCTACTTTGAGAATCATAGAAAATGCTCTTATACATAACTGTAGTTTATGGGTATCTGTATGATAAATTTCTAGAAGAATAAATTTGGACTGGTACTGCCAAATTAAATTGCTCTCTACAGAGGTCATACCAGTATTTATTTCTGCTAGGAGCATTTGAATGTATCTCACTATCTCACCAACACTGGGTGTTACTGCTTTTCATATTTGTTAGTTTGATAGAATTTGTTATCTTTTTTCATTTTTAATCAGTGAGGTTGAGCATCTTTTAAATGATTAATGACTTTTATTTTTCATGGCTTACCCTGATTAAAGCAATGCCCATTTTTCTTTGCTTGATTTTCCTATTGACTATCAAGACATCTATATTAATATTCTATATTAATATTAATGCACTGTGTAAAAAATGCAAATCTCTTTTTGTTTTGCTATTTCTCTTTTAAATGTGTCTTTAATCCAGAGAAATTAAATCTTTTCCTTTGTGGCTTCTGAATTTTGTGTCATGCTTAGAAATAAGGTCTTTTTCCCTGCTAGATAATACAAATAAAACTTTACATCAGATAAGTTTATTTCAGCTTTTTTTATTAAGGTATTATTGATGCACACTCTTATGAAGGTTTCACATGAAAAACAATGTGGTTGCTACATTCACCCACATTATTGACTCCCCCCATACCCTATTGCAGTCACTGTCCATCAGTGTAGTAAGATGCCACAGAGTCACTATTTGCCTTCTCTGTGCTACACTGTCTTCCTCATGATCCCCCCCACACCATATGTGCCAATCATAATACCCCTCAATCCCCTTCTCCCGCCCACCCCCACCCTTCCCCCTTGGTAACCGCAACTCCCTTCTTGGAGTCTGTGAGTCTGCTGCTGTTTTGTTCCTTCAGTTTTGCTTTGTTGCTTTGCTCCACAAATGAGGGAAATCATTGGGTGCTTGTCCTTCTCTGCCAGGCTTATTTCACTGAACATAATATCCTCTAGCTCCAACCATGTTGTTGCAAATGGTAGGATTTGTTTCTTATGACTGAATAGTATTCCATTGTGTATATGTACCACATCTTCTTTATCTATTCCTCTAATGATGGACACTTAGGTTGCTTCCATAACTTGGCTATTACAAATACTACTACAGTAAACATAGGGGTGCATATGTCTTTTTGAATCTGAGAAGTTGTATTCTTGTGTAAATTACTTTGTGGAATTCCCTGGTCAAATGGTATTTCTATTTTTAGTTTTTTGAGGAACCTCCATATTGCTTTCCACAATGGTTGAACTAGCTTACATTCCCACCAGCAGTGTAGGAGGGTTCTTCTTTCTCTGCATCCTCGCCAGCATTTGTTCTTAGTCTTTTCAATGCTGGCCATCCTAACTGATGTGAGGTAATATCTCACTGTGGTTTTAATATGCATTTGCCTAATAATTAGTGATGTGGAGCATCTTTTCATGTGCCTGTTGGCCATCTGAATTTCTTCCTTAGAGAATAGTCTGTTCATATTCTCTGCCCATTTTTTAATTGGGTTATTTGCTTTGTGGGTGTTGAGGCATGTGAGTTCTTTATATACTTCGGATGTTAACCCCTTGTTGGATATGTCATTTACAAATATATTGTCCCATACTGTAGGATGCTTTTTGTTCTGCTGATGGTGTCCTTTGCTGTGCAGAAGAAGCATTTTAGCTTGATGTAGTGCCATGTGTTCATTTTTCCTCTTGTTTCCCTTGTCCGAGGAGATGCATTCAGGAAGTTGCTCATGCTTATATTCAGGAGATTTTTGCCTATGTTATCTCCTAAGGGTTGTATGGTTTCATGACTTACATTTAGGTCTTTGATCCATTTTGAGTTTACTTTTGTGTATGGGGTTAGACAGTAATCCAGCTTCATTCTCTTGTATGTAGCTCTCCAGTTTTGTCAACACCAGTTGTTGAAAGAGTCTGTCATTTCCCCATTGTATGTCCATGGCTCCTTTATCTTATATTTATTGACCATATGTACTTGGGTTTATATATTGACTCTCTAGTCTGTTCCATTGGTCTATGGGTCTGTTCTTGTGCCAGTACCAAATTGTCTTGATTACTGTGGCCCTGTAGTAGAGCTTGAAGTCGGAGAACGTAATCCACCCAGCTTTATTCTTCCTTTTCAGGATTGCTTTGGCTATTCAGGGTCTTTTGTGGTTCCATATGAATTTTAGAACTATTTGCTCTAGTTCATTGAAGAATACTGTTAGTATTTTGATAGGGATTGCATTGAATCTGTAGATTGCTTTAGGCAGGATGGCCATTTTGACAATATTAATTCTTCCTATCCATGCGCACGGGATGTGTTTCCATTTATTTGTACCTTTAATTTCTCTTATGAGTGTCTTGTAGTTTTCAGTGTATAGGTCTTTCACTTTCTTGGTTAGTTTATTCCTAGGTATTTTATTCTTTTTAATGCAATTGTGAATGGAGTTGTTTTCCTGATTTCTCTTTGTGCTAGTTCATCATTAGTGTATAGAAATGCAACAGATTTCAGTGTATGAATTTTGTATCCTACAACTTTGCTGAATTAAGATATTAGATCTAGTAGTTTTTGATTGGATAGATTCTTTAGGGTTTGTTATGTACAATGTTATGTCTTCTGCAAACAGTGACAGTTTAACTTCTTCTTTACTAATCTGGATGCCTTGTATTTCTTTGTGTTGTCTGATTGCCATAGCAAGCACCTCCAATACTATTGTTGAATAAAAGTGTGGAGAGTGAGCATCCTTGTATTATTCCCAATCTTAAAGAAAATGCTTTCAGCTCCTCGCTATTAAGTATAATATTGGCTGTGGGTTTGTCATCTATGGCCTTTATTATGTTGAGGTACTTGCCCTCTATACCCATTTTGTTGAGAGTTTTTATCATGAATGGATGTTGAATTTTGTCGAATGCTTTTTCAGCATCTATGAAGATGATCATGTGGTTTTTGTCCTTCTTTTTGTTGATGTGGTTAATGATGTTGATGAGTTTTCTAATCTTGTACTATCCTTGCATCCCTGGAATAAATCGTACTTGATCGTGATGGATTATCTTTTTGATGTATTTTTGAATTTGGTTTGCTAATATTTTGTTGAGTGTTTTTGCATCTATGTGATATTCTTTTTTTGTGGTGTCTTTGCCTGGTTTTGGTATTAGAGTGATGCTGACCTCATTGGATGAGTATTCCTTTCTCTTCTACTTTTTGGAAAAATAGGATGGGTATTAGGTCTTCACTAAATGTTTGATAAAATTCAGTGGTGGTGCCATCTGGTCCATACGTTTTGTTCATAGGTAGTTTTTTCATTACCAGTTCAATTTCATTGCTTGTAATTGGTCTGTTCAGATTTTCTGTTTCTTTCTGGGTCAGCCTTGGAAGGCTATATTTTTCTAGAAAGTTGTCCATTTCTTCTACATTATCCAGTTTGTTAGCATATAATTTTTTGCAGTATTCTCTAATAATTCTTTGTATTTCAGTGGTGTCTGTAGTGATTTTCCTTTTTTCATTTCTGATTTTGTTCATGTATGTAGACTCTTTTTTTCTTGATAAGTCTGGCCATGGGTTTATCTATTTTGTTTATTTTATCAAAGAACCAGCTCCTTGCTTATACTGATTCTTTCTGTTGTTTTATTCCTCTCAATGTTATCTATTTCTACTCTCATCTTTATTATGTCCTTCCTTCTACCGACTTTGGGCCTCATTTGTTCTTCTTTTTCTAGTTTCATTAATTGTGAGTTTAGACTGTTCATATGGGATTGTTCTTCTTTCCTGAGGTAGGCCTGTATTGCAATATACTTCCCTCTTAGCACAGCATCATTGCATCCCACAGATTTTGCATTGTTGAATTATTATTGTCATTTGTCTCCATATATTGCTTGATCTCTGTTTTTATTTGGTCATTGATCCATTGGTTATTTAGGAGCATTTTGTTAAGCCTCTGTGTGTTTGTAGGCTTTTTTGTTTTGTGTAATTTATTTCTGGTTTCATAACCCTTGTGGTCTGAGAAGCTGGTTGGTACAATTTTAATCTTTTTGAATTTACTGAGGCTCTTTTTGTGGCCTAGTATATGATCTATTCTTGAAAATGTTCCATGTGCACTTGAGAAGAATTTGTATTCTGCTGCTTTTGGGTGTAGAGTTCTATAGATGTCTGTTAGGTCCATCTGTTCTGATGTGTTGTTCAATGTCTCTGTCTCCTTACTTATTTTGTGTCTGGTTGATCTGTCCTTTGTAGTGAGTGGAGTGTTGAAGTCTTCCAGACTGAATGCATTGCATTCTATTTCCCCTTTTATTCTGTTAGTATTAACATTTGTAGGTGCTCCTGTGTTGGGTGCATAGATATTTATAATGGTTATATCCTCTTGTACCAAGCCCTTTATCATGTAATGTCCTTCTTGGTCTCTTTTTACTTTCTTTGTTTTGAAGTCTATTTTATCTGATATAAGTACTGCACCTCTTGCTTTTTTCTCCCTAGTAGTTGCATGAAATATCTTTTTCCATCCCTTCCCTTTCAGTTTGTATATATCTTTGGGTTTGATGTGAGTCTCTTGTAGGCAGCATATAGATGGGTCTTGTTTTTTTATCCATTCAGTGATTCTTTGTTTTGATTGGTGCATTCAGACCATTTACATTTAGGGTGATTATTGATAGGAATGTACTATTGCTATTACAGGCTTTAGATTTGTGGTTACCAAATATTCAAGGATAACTTCCTTACTACATAACAGTCTAACTTAACTCAGTATGCTATTACAAACACAATCTAAAGGGTTTTTTTTTTCTCCTCCTTGTTCTTCCTCCTCCAGTCTTTATATATTAGGTATCATATTCTATATTCTTGTATAGAATCCCTTGACTGACTTTGGAGGTAGTTGATTTAATTTTGTATTTGCTTAGTAATTAATTGTTCTACTTTATTTACTGTGGTTTTGTTACCTCTGTTGATAGTTATTTAGCCTTAGTAACACTTACATCTATAGCAGTCCCTCCAAAATACACTGTAGAGACGGTTTGTTGGAGGTAAATTCTCTCAGCTTTTGCTTATCTGGGAATTGTTTAATCCCCCCTTCAAACTTAAATGATAACCTTGCCGGGTAGAGTATTCTTTGTTCGAGGCCCTTCTGCTTCATTGCATTGAATATATCATGCCACTCCCTTCCTGCCTGTAAGGTTTCTGTTGAGAAGTCTGATGATAGCTGATGTGTTTTTCTTTGTATGTGATCTTTTTTATTTCTCTAGCTGCTTTTAATAGTCTGTCCTTACCCTTGATGTTTGCCATTTTAATTATTATGTGTTGGTGTTGTCTTCCTTGGGTCCCTTGTGTTCGGAGATCTGACCACCTCCATGGCCTGAGAGATTGTCTCCTTCTCCAGATTCAGGAAGGTTTCAGCAGTTACTTCCTCAAAGACACTTTCTGTTCCTTTTCTCTCTCTTCTTTTGGTAACCCTATAATACCAATACTGTTCTGTTTTGATTGGTCACACATATCTCTCAATATTATTTCATTTCTAGAGATTCTTTTTTCTCTCTGTGCCTCAGCTTCTCTGTGTTCCTCTTCTCTAATTATTTCATTTATCATCTCCTCCACCATATCTAATCTGCTTTTACATCCCTCCATTGTATTCCATAATGACTGGGTCTCTGTCCTGAATTCGTTCCTGAGTTCTTGAATATTTTTCTGTACCTCCATGAGCATGTTTATTTTTATTTTTGAAATCTCTTTCAGATTGATGAGTGCAGTTTCACTTTGTCCTTTTTCTGGTGTTTGTGGGATTTTGGTTTGAACCAGATTCCTTTTATGTTTCATATTTGTATGTGGCACCCTCTACTGCCCAGAAGCTCTTCTCTCGGTAGCTGCTCAGCCCCTGGAGTGATGTTGGGGGGCACAGGGGAGCAGTGCTGGTGCCTGGGGGAAGGAAACATCAGTTTCCTGCTTCCTGGCTTCTATGCCTGTCTCTCCTGCCAGAACCTGTGTGCCGAACACACTGGTGTTATCCTCATTGCTTTGTGTTTGTAACTGCTGTAGGCGTAGCTTCCCTCTGGCTGGTCTGACGCCAGGGCAGGGGCTGCTCGTTTGTGAACAGGTGTGGGCTAGCTGGGAGGAAGGCGCAGCAGGCTGCATATCACAATGGGGGGCCTTGGTGTTGTGTAGTCAGCCAGTGGGATGGAGCGCTGGATGCTCCTGAAAGTTCCCAACCTGCTGGGCAGAGTGCACCCAGACAATTTTGTCTACCTGTCCTTTCTCCTGAGCAGTAAGCTCCATTCAGTCCTTGCCCCTTTAGCTGCCCTCTTGCTATTAGGAAGTCTGTCAGACTCCCTGCCTTTCTTTTGTCCCAGAGCAGCCAGATATGGATCCCTGTTTTCCACAAGCGGCTGGAATCTCAGTCTTTTCAGGTATTCCGCCTGTCTTAGCTTTTCAACCCCACTAATCACCAGAGCACCATGCAATGTAGGTTCGTGCTCCCAGAGCAGATCTCCAGGGCTAGATGTTCAGCAGTCCCAAGCCTTTGCTACCTCCCCGCTCAGTTTCTCTTCCTCCCTGCAGTGATTTGGGGTGAGGGAAGGGCCTGGCTCCCACCAGATCATGGCTTTTCTACATTATTCTGTTCTGTGAGGTCTGTTCTTTTCTCCAGGTTTATGCAGTCTGGTGCAGCCTTCTTTCCTGTTGCTCTTTCAGGATTAGTTGTATTAATTATATTTTAATATTATATGTGGTTTTGGGAGGGGGCCTCTGTCTCACCTCTCACACTGCCATCTTTAATCTCTTCTCAAATTTATTTCAGTTTTAATGTTATTTATTCCCAGGCTGGGACATACTCTTTAAATAAACTATCTTGAAAACGCTATCGACAGATCTCTCATTTATTTACAGGAAAACTGCCTAAGAATTATGACCCAAAAGTGACCCCAGATCCAGAAAGATGGCTACCAATGCGAGAACGTTCTTACTACCGCGGAAGAAAGAAGGGTAAAAAGAAGGATCAGATTGGAAAAGGGACCCAGGGAGCAACTGCAGGAGCTTCATCTGAACTGTAAGTCCTTTCTCCCCAGTTGAGATCACTTAGAGCCAAGGTTTGTTCTTTCTGAGATTGACTCAGGGTCATTAGTAAGAATTTTAAAAAATATATTTTATGTTAAGAAGTACAGTTAAATATCTTTGCAATATGCTTACATAAAGGAAAGAAAATGTGGTATTTCTTGTTTGATTGTATTGTAAATGTTAGGATTGTATTGTATTAGGATTCCAGTACCTTCAGAAGGAAACTAAATACACTGAGTTCACCTAACTAAATATCTAGATTGATATAACTTGAAAAGTATTAAAAATGTTGCTAAATAAGTTAGTTTTACATAGCAGAATTACAGGTATTTAGAAATTTTTCTTTATTTTTTAAGCTTTCTAAAAATTGGTATGTACCATAGATTACTTTTTCTTCAACTATAAAGCAGTAAAAATTTTATTTAAGGAAAAATGGATAGGGAGTTGGGGAATCCACCTTAAAAGAAATAGACTATGTGTGGGAGATTAATAGGGATAGAAAGTGAAATCCATGTACATATGCTTTTACAGCCTTTTCCTTTTTTGAATATATGAATCACCAACACTTATCTGATGATTGCAGGGATGCCAGTAAAACCGTGAGCAGCCCCCCAACTTCCCCAAGGCCTGGCAGTGCAGCAGCATCCGTGTCTACAAGTCACATTGTAGCCCCACGACACCAGAAGCCTGCAGGGGCTCCAGCAGCTAAAAAGAAACAGCAGCAGAAAAAGAAGAAAGGGGGAAAAGGTGGCTGGTGATCAGAACATTCTTGTTGCAGGCTATTTTTAAACTAGTCCCACTGATAGTAGGAACATAATCAAGGTAACACAGCAAGAAGCACAGAACGTCTCCATCTCCTACACCCACATTTTCATAGAATTTTCCTTGTGCATCAAGCAGGAAAACATCTTCCTCAGACTGCCCAGTCAGACTTGGCCTACTTGCACCACCTAGCTTTTGCACAGATGATAAGGACTCAGAATAATTGAGCATTTACCTACCTTGGTATGTGTTGCATTCTCTCTCTCTCTGTGCTGATCTAGTGTTTTTTCAGTTTTACAAACAAGGCATATTACCCAACATTTCCTAGGGATTAAACAGAAACTACTTCTACTGTTTTCAGTTAGAGTCTGAAGATACTTGTTCCTGTCAAGTCCCGCTTTATGTCTTAGGAGGCCTTGGGAGACTGAAAGTAGAATCTTCTGAGCATTCCAAATTGCTTAGAAATATCATGTGATAAAAAGGGACCTTGTTAAAACAGTAGTGTTCTTTACTTCATTGCATAAGTGACCACAGGAAAACTGAAATTAATGTCTTGATCAATTTTGACCATAAATTCTCTGTCATATGATACTGGAATATGGGATACTATAATAGAGTAATGAAAAGTATGTGTATGTGTTTATATACATAGAAGCACACTATACATATATATAAATTAGTATTCCTTTACACCCCATATCATTTTCAGATTATGATAACATAATCTGAATAATTATGATACTGATTTTGCACCGTTAAAGAACTCAAAAATACATCAATGTTGCACGAAGTTGACTCTTAGACCCAGTATTCTGAGGTCAGATGGGTTTGGACTGTCTCATTCAGAAAGATATAGCATTACCTATGAAGTATGAACACTGACTTCCTACATAGAGAGGAAATCAATACCAGAGTTAAGTAGCAAGCGGTATTAAAGATAATAGAACTATTTTGCCCAGTTAATATATACTCGGATGGCTCCTCTTTCTAGTTAGGGGTATTACCATTCATCGCCCTTCTCAAAGTAATGAAGTATTGTACAGTCAGCTGTGGTGTCCGTGTTGCTCTGGTCTTTCCCTTGCTTACAGGCCACTTTCACATTGAACATTTGTGAGACAGATGCACTGGGATGCCTACCCTTAGTAGTATTCATTTTATGCTGCCCAATATAGCATTTAATTTAGACTTAAAAATATTTTCTTGTGATCATTATTACTCTATCCGTGTTAATAAAGTGCTGCTGTGTTTGACTCTGAACATATCTACTGAAACTTCTAAGATTTTTTTTAAAAGGCTTTCATCCTTCACCATAGTAAGAATTGAGGTGCTGCCTTTCTGTTTAACACCTCTGGTGGCATCTAAATGAGACTCTTACATATGAATGATTTATTATGGCATAGTATTTTTTGAGCTCTCAGAAGTCTTTTGGTTAAGAGTGGCAGATACTCCTTCTGAATACATACCCCATTATAGGAATAATTATTAGTAAATCTGTTATTTAGGATTCCATAAAATTTTTGTGGTGAAAGAGAACCATTTTTTAGGTTAACTAAGCTACAGAATTTTGGTGAAAATTATCTGTCATTGAAAATTTCCACCCAAGGCACTACAGTGAACTTTACAGCTATTTAGTCATTGTAATTGCCAGTCATTGTTATTAAGTCATTGCTAAGCAACTGAAACCTCAGTTCAAATAAGTTGTAATTGTCAAATGAAGTATAAACATCTACATTAACTTTCTAGTAATTCCTTTTGGGCAGGCCTTTAACAAATGACAGACATACTCTGTGTGTGTGTGTGTGTGTGTGTGTGTGTGTGTGTGTGTGTGTGTGTGTGTGTGTGTGTGTGTGCATTTATAAAAATGTGGATATGTCCATTCACTGTTTCACATTTTAAAATATTCTAGTAGTGAGTGGATTAAGGTGTCTTGGGTGTGGCATTGTATGGAGGACTTCATAGTTGGTATAGCCAAGAATTTTTTAAGCTGATTATCTAAAATTGTCCCCATGCCCTTCGCAGCTAACCACAAAGCTAATGGAAAGAACCCAGTTTTCACTGAAAATTCATCATGTCCGTGTGTGTGTGTGTGTAAATGAGTAAACATTTGTTAAGTTACTAAGTACAGCATTTTCAAGGCTGCTTGGAAACTGCTAACCTTAGTAATAATCACTCAAGCCTTCTGGAAGCTACCATTCATTCGCTGTTCTTTACAAGTCTATTTGAAACAAAGATCTGATAAAGCAAAGTCACTTTATTGCATTAAGATACTCTTGTTGGGTTGTGAAATACACTAGAGTCCAGTTTAGAAAGATAATAAAAAGAACCATCCACATTCTTTTCAACCAGTGTAAGAAATGTTACACCCTTTGAAAAGGCCTGTGGGTACCTAATTTACTGCATCTGGATCATTGAAGGTGACTGGACTATATTGTTTAGTTGTGGTTTTAATACCCGGCGTTACTAGTATCCATGATCCTGGCGGACTACTAATTCAACCTCCAGAGAAACTAAAAAAAATTTTTTAAGTGAGACGTGGCAGAAATGTAAAACGAGAACCATTCACCTTCCTTTTTCTTTAACCACCCAGGCTAGCAACCTCTAGACACCTAGTGGAGTTAACAAGGGACTGAGAGCAGGAAGATAGCAACTTCATTTTCCAGGCTTGTGACTGATTACTAGCTAGGAGAAGCCGCAGAATCCTACAGTGACGCTCAGCACTGTGACGCCTCCAGTGTTCCGTGGCCGGGAGCACGTAGGCTGGGCGGGCCCGGGGATGACGCGCGCAACCAGTCGCTGAGGTCTGGGCCAGTGTGTGAGGCCTTCCTGCCCAGCCCCAGGTAATCGCGCCACAGCGCGTCCCCCCTAGTTAGTGGTACCTGGGGACGCCTTTCCCGCGCGGACCATCTCCCCCTCAGCCTCTCCCAGCTCCCGCGTCTTCTCGGCTGGCTCGCCCTGCTTCCCGCCCCCGCTGCCCACGCCCGGGTTGGGCGAGGCTACGCCGCGGGTGAGGTCCGCCTGGCGCCGACCTGCGCCCCGGCGGGGCCCCCAGCTGCGGAGGCCCGGGAGGCGGGGAGGGCAACAGCGGCGCTGGGGATGGAGAGGGGGAAAGCCAAGAGGAAAGACAGGGGACAGATGACGGAGAAAGACAACTTTCGAGGAAAAGCAAAGGAGGAGAGAGAATCCAAGAAGAGAAGGAAAAGGGACGAGAGAGAGAGAAGGAAGAGAAATGGAAAGGGGAGGGAAGAAGGAAAGAGCGGGAGACGGAGGAAGAGGGGGAACAACCTAAGGATAAACAAAAGAAAGTGAAGGACAACCGCGCCCTAAGCCCCCTCTGGAGCCGCGGGTAAGAGGATGTCGGACCCGCCGCTGTAACGTCCGAGGCCCCGACCCGCGCGCGAGGGAGGCGCGGCTCGCTGGCGGCCCTTTCACCGGTGGATGGAAGGGATGTGTCAGACTTCTGACGACCCATCGCTACCCGTGCTCCCGACCCCTGCCCACTCTCCCACCTGCCGGCGGCCCAGTGTTGACGAAAAGGACTTCCCAGTATGTCCTCACGAGGGCACGGGGACCGCCCTTCTGCGGCTATCGTCGGAAAGTGCAGTGTTCCTGAATTTGTGCAGGATGTGTTTAGGGGCTTTCTGGACCTTTTCTGGGGGCGCTGCTTTTCTATAGTTGCTGTTTCCATTGTTTCAGACCACCAACTTCCAAAAGGGACAGCCACAGAGTGAGGGGGTCTCAGAAAACAGGCACTGTAGTCACAGAAAGACAATTACCTATGATTCCACTTGTATGGGATACCTAGAGTTGTCAAAATCATAGGGACAGAGAGTAGAATTGGTGGTTTCCCCAGATCAGGGGCTGTAGTTACAGGAGGATGGAAAGTTGGTGGCTGAGTGCCAAGTTCCAGTTTTACAAAATGAAGAGTAATGGAGATGGATAGTGGTGATGGTTGTCCATTATGAATGTATTTAATACCACTGGACTGTATGCTTAATACTAGTTAAGATGGTATATTTTATTTTGTGTATTTTACCACAATTCAAAAATTGGAGGGGAGTAAAATGAAAGAACAGGCATTGTTTGGATCACCTTAATGTACTCTGTGCTGCTTGGCTTACTGAGCTCACAGGTACTTTTTGGTTCTAAACAATTTGAATTATTAACAGAGATTCTATCTCTTATAAAACACAGACTGCATGGATCCATATATAGTTAAAAGAATCACTTTAGATAAGGAACAATGGTGTTAAGAATCATGTTTTTTGTCTGAACTCTTGGTTTACAATAATCCCAGCTGTCCCTAAGAGATGATAAACACGAGGAAGCATGTATTTATAGACTGAAACAAGGAAAATGTAAAGCATCAGTGATTACAGACTTTCTAGATAGGATGGATTTAAGGGGCAGTGATGTGGTTGAAAAGGGGAATTTTTATACTTACAATATTTCATGGGATCTAAGATGCCATTATTTTAGGTACTACTAAGAAATTTTTTAAAATGCTGCCAATCAAAATATGACACCGTGGATTGTAAAATCCTCATTTTAGAGATGTTAAAAATGTTGGGGGTGTGGGGGGTGTGAGGAGGAATGCATCTTGGAATTGATGAAATATGTTGGGGTAGCCTCAGCGGAGCCATTGGTGGAGATAATGAGAGGGACACAATCCATACGCTGCAGCCATTTCTTGGGTCTACCATTGCTTTAAAGCTTGCAATTTTAAACCATCCAATAAAGTCTCCTGTTGTCCATCAAGTCCCTTTTGCTTGCCATCACACTTTCAGAATGACTTTATAACATTTAAATGCTGATGGGAGGGAATGGGGAAGGAAGTGGGAATGGAGATAAGAAACAACTATGGAAATACTATCAATACGGCTTACAGAGACATCAAGAATTCATTCCAAAAGCAAACATTTACTTCTTTAAAATCTGTTATTCACTAGACAAGGTTCATAAATAGGCTGTCTATACAAGAGTATTAGACCAGATTTTAAAACGTTTTACTTTCACATAGCTATTTAAAAAAAAAGTGAGATAGACATTCTAGTGCTATTTAAGATCACTTTTTACCGGAAATCCAGTCTAATACCAACATTTAGTGTTCAAGTAGAAATGTATACGATTATTGTTGTTTCTAAACCAGTGCCATTGAAGGCTTACTGGTGTGTTTTGTGTGTGAGAAACTTCTTTAGTAGGCTGTTTGGGGAAATAGAATTGAATTCTTGTGAGCAGTCTAGCTATACTGTTGTCTATTTATTGCAGTTTACATTAGAGTTTGCACCCAAAAAGCCACCTTTCTGAGCACTCTGAGCTTCCCATTTCTGACTTCATACCAGCTTGCTCTTCTTGTCCCTCAGTTACTTGTCATAAAAATTTCTAAGGCTGGTATGTTGGTGGAATGCTTCTCTCTGAAGTTTATATCTAGTTCAACAGGTTTTAACATCGTATTTTAAAATAAATGCGCATATGTGATTTGAACTGGCTTAACAATTTCTATAATCTTAGCCTTTTCATTTAATCATGATACTTGTATTAAAAAGTATAAGCAGATGACCTTGCCGTAAGATCTTTCAACCCAGTGATAAAATTGGGTAAAAAAGACAGATTAATTTGAGACTTTAGCTGTTTACATGTTGAGTGGCAAAGTCAATACATGGACCATAGAGGTCCCAAGACCCCAAACAACAAACTCAAACTCAATTCTGGCACAATCCCCAATGGACATGAACTCAAGAAGCAAAGTTAAGTCTGGGAATTGGCCCCATACTCAAGAAGCAAAGTGAAGTCTGGAAATTGGCCCCATAATCTATGGCACTTACCATAAATTTATGAATATAATATAATATATATATATAACCAGGTGTTGGGGGTGGAGAGGAGTTGTACAATTAATATCACATAACTAATGGATGATTATAAAATATAAACTGATCAGTACACTTTGTTCTAATCTGTTAAATTTTTGAAGTTTTGTTCTGGTTTACAATTCCACAGATGTGATTGGGACCTACCATAGTCAGGCACACTCCCAAGAACCAGGAAAACAAGGCCCTGACATACAGGTTTATTGATTTTTCTTTTGTTTCACAGGAGAAAAATAAGCGGATCCTAGTGTTGGGTCTGGATGGAGCAGGAAAGACCAGTGTTCTCCACTCTCTAGCTTTAAACAGAGTCCAGCACAGTGAGGCTCCCACTCAAGGTTTCAATGCAATATGCATCAATACTGAAGACAGCCAAATGGAGTTCCTGGAGAGTAAGCCCTCTTTCTTATTACTTGTAGGTTACCTTCATTTTGTTCTACCTTAAGTCAGACATAATGTTACTGATAACATTGTGAAAACTGGGTCAGATTTTCCTAGGCGCTTTTAGAATGTGATAGTTTAATACTAGGGTAAACTGGGAGGAAGACACTTTCTGCTTTTTATTTTTCCCTTTTTGCAGTGGTAGTGATCAAGGGGAATTGAGAAGAAGGCTTTAGCACTTTCTCCTGTAACAGCCTCCCTCCTCCCTTACTACCCCAAGTAAAAACACCATCTAAGTAAATATGTCTGCTTCCTTATCTGCAAGTACAACTATAGACAAGCTTCAAACCTCTTCTTGTAACTAGATGGCAGCCCAGCAGCCCCTATTCTATAGTAACTCTGGAATCACCACCTCTCTAAATACTGTTATTCCCCAAAATTGTCAGATTGTCTTTCTTTTTACACTCTCTTTGGATGATTTCACCCATTCTCTTGATGCTAAATATATCCAAATATCACCTGACATCTCCACCTGGAAGTCTAAAGACCTTTCAAATCTAACATGGTCCAAATAAAATGCTTGATTTATCTCCATATCTGTCCCTTCTCTCTAATCCACTGGTCAGTAAAAGGCTCCTCACCAATCAAGTTGCTCAGGCCAGAAAACTGGGAGTCACCCTTGATTCCTCCTTCTGTATGCCCCTACCTTCAGTCTCCAAGTACAATATGAATTTTCTACTTCTAAAACAAATCTTGAATTCATCATACGTTAGTTACATTTTCATGTTATTCTCATGACCAAAAAGTTTCTTCTGGGAAGAATCAGCAGAATAAAGTAATCCAAAGGCATTTTTTTTTCTAAGGCAAGTATCCCTAAATGCCCACAGGATAATATTAACTCTTGGTGCAATTTTAAGAGAAGAGACTAGTTCTGGGATTTTTGTGCAAGTGAGGCTAGCCAATGAGTTCAGTCCATTTAAAACTTTTGTTAGAGAAATGTATGTTTTGACCCACCACCCTGTGTTGTTTTAGTAGCCTACTCCCATTTTCTGAGCTTTAACTGGAAGACATGCTGTAGATGCCATGGCTGCTCCATTTAACAGGTCAGGAGGCATCCACTCTAGTATTTAGTATCTTTATGCATGTCCTTTGAGTTCCAGAATGAATAAACCACTTATGGAGGGTAAATGTTCCCACCAACCATTTCTCCAGTAACAGCTCTCTGTTCATTCTCAGAATTGGGTACACTCTAACATAGTCATATTTTATCAGAACACCTGTCCAGTTCAGAAATTATCTAAATGTGCCTTTCCTGTCCTCCTCAGTGGACACTTCTGTGATTTCTTTTTGTCTTTCTCTTCTATTCCTTGTAGTTGGTGGCAGTGAACCTTTCCGTTCCTATTGGGAAATGTACCTGTCTAGGGGATTGCTGCTGATCTTTGTGGTCAATTCAGCAGATCACAACAGATTACCTGAAGCCAAGAAATGTCTTCATCAACTAATTGAAACAAACCCAATCCTTCCTCTGGTTGTGTTTGCAAACAAGCAGGTAAAAAAATTTGTACAAATATAAATTGTACTCAATAGCTTTATTATTAATATAAGAAATAGAAATGTCTATTTTTAATAGCTAGATATTCAACACTATGCTGTATATTCAGTTCAATTTAAATTTATTAGGTCTACTGGATTATAAATTCCTTGAAAGTAGAGACTGTTCATCTTTGTGTCCATTGTAATACCTAATATACTGTCTTGTACATGGTAGAAATTTAACAAATATATGTTGAATTTAATTCAGTGAACATCTAATGATTACTGAATTGATTTCAACAAAATATTTGAGCATCTATCATGTGTAAAGAATAGTTTGCTTTAGATCACTTAGCCTGACCTGAATTTATTTCACACACATGCATTACAAATATTAAATATCCATGGAGAAATTGGAACCCTTGTGCACTGTTGGTGGGAATGTAAAATGGTGCAGCCACTATAGAAAACAGTATAGTAGTTCCATAAAAAAAATTAAAAATAGAATTCCCATATTATCCAGCAATTCAGCTTCTGGGTATATACCCAAAAGAATTGAAAGCAGGAACTCAAACATGTATTTATACACCTGTGTTCATAGCCTAATTATTCACAATAGCTAAAAAAAATGTAGAAGCACCCCAGTGTCCATCCACAGATTAATACGTATAAACAAAATGTGGCATATACATTACAATCAGATATTATTAAGCCTAAAGAAATAAGGAAATTCCGACACATGCTACAATATGGATGAACCTTGAGGACATTATGCTAAGTGAAATAAGCAGTCACAAAAGGACAAATACTGTACGATTCCACTTTAGGAGTCAAATTCATGGAGACAGAAAATAGAATGGTGATTGCCAGGGGCCCAGGGAAGGAGAAATGGGGGGTTATTTTTTAAAAAGAACAGAGGTTCAGTTTTTCAAGATGTAAAGAGTTCTGGAGATGGGTGGTTGCACAATATGAATGCACTTATGCACACAACTGCTTAAAAATGCTTAATATGATAAATTTTATGTGTATTTTATCACAATAAAGAAAAGTAAAAAACAAACATTAGACATCTAGAGCATTGCAATACTAAAGCCCTTTCAATTGCTAGGGTTGCCAATCATAAGAGAGCTCAATTCTTGCTTTTTCCCACTACTTATATGGGTGAATGTTTATAAAAGTAAACAATAATTATTAATGATGACCTAAAGTAGAAGCCTATGTTAAAGTCCAGCCTAGCAATCATCCAGCAAATTATTTGTAAAAGAAAGTCTTGAACTTTTTTTTTTTAAGTGGAGCATCTGAAGCACCACAGACTACAAAGATTTAGATGATCATGGTACATGTAAATGAGCGATATAGCATTCCATTGCATGAATATACCACATTTTACCATTTTCTTGCTGGGCATTTGATTATTTCCAATTTTTTATTATTAAACAGTGCTACAGTGAACCTTCACATATGTATGTTTCCTTGTAGATGTGTATAAACATTTCTCTAGTGCATATACCTAAAAGAGAAATTGCTGGCCTTTTCGGATTTGTTCATATTCAGTATTACTAGATCTCACCAAGTTACTTTCCAAAGATATTACATGAGTTTATTCTTCCACCAGCAAAATATGACAGTTATTGAAGCTCCACATCTTAATACCTGGTACTGTCAAACTTTTTCATTTTTGCCTAATCTTATGGGGCTGAAATTTTGTCTTATTCTAACTTGCATTTCCTTAGTTACTAATGAGCTTGAACATCTTTTCAGATGTTCATTGGTTATTAGTTGCAAAGTAGTTTCATTCTTTGAAACTAATTTCCGCACTTGTGAATTGTCTTTTAATATCCTTTCCCAAATTCTTATTAAGGTATTTATCTTATTTGAGTTATAGGAGTTTTTCATATCTTTTGGAAAAGTAATCCTTTGTTATGTGCATTACAAATATCTTCTTCAGCAGTCTGTTGACTTATTTTATTTTGCTTATGGTTTCCTTTTATATACATAATTTTCCATTTTTAAGAGTGAAATTTATCATAGTTTCCTTTGTGGTTTGTTTGTCTTCATCAAATTGAATAAACAGTCATTTGGGATCAAATTTATAACTTTTATGGGGCTTAATAATGAAAGGTTTGGATATTCTAGTTTAAGTTTTGGATATTGTAGTTTAAGGTCTAGTTTAAGGTATTATTTGTTGCTATTTCTTGGGCAAAGTAATCTATGCTTTTAGCTGGCTCACTGGTTCAAGTTATTATATAAGGGTTTTTAAAAAGTCATCTTACTATCTTTACTCTTTGAGTGATGACCGCTATGAAGGCAAGATTATGTAAGTGTGGAATAGCCTGGCTCTTATCCCTGATGTGCTTTTTATCATGACAAAGTGCCCCCTTACATCCAACACCCTCCTCCTCCTATTCATCATCTCTCCAGTTCATCGGTGAATTTATTAACTTCAGATATCATCCACATGTTACTCAATCCATGAACATTTACATAAACCAGTGCAGGCTCTAGGACTAAATGAATTTAGGTTTCATACAGGCAATCTATTGGGATGACCAACGACCAGAAAGGTAATCAACTCCAGTCAGATACCACATACAGCAGTTAGGGAAAAGCTTCACAGGCTCCCAGTTCATAGAATTGATAGATTCATATTGGTACAGAAAATAAAATGATACAATACTGGATTATTTCCAGAGATTTAAAAATGATCCCCTAAAGCTTAGGGAGAGCACTATGAAACAACAAAATGCAATTTACAAATGCAGTTTTAGAAGTGAAAATGCTAAAACTTCACAAAGAACTGAAAAATTATAGCTGAGTCTGTGTGTTAAGAAAAGGGAAATCAGAAGTCTTTTACATAAGTTATTATTAACGTTTGAGAGGCAAAGAAGTATTGCCATTTTGACTTCAAGAAGGCTTTGACCTTGCTGTGCAGCATAAACACAGGCTTTCTGTCTCATTTTAATCTGTCCTCTCCCTGCGTCCTTGTGGGCACCTATCCTTTAAGCCTTCCCCATCTCTCCATCTTTTCCTCATTCTCCCTGTGTGTCTCTCCCCTCTAGGCTTCCTTCTCCCATCATTCCATTTTCTAAAACAACTCCCTCTCTACTCCCGTCTTTCTCTCTCCACCCCCCAAAAGTTTGATCCAAAATTTTTTGTTCAGTAGAAATAATGATCACAAAAGAAAGCTCACAGTGGCAAATGCTATAATCAATAAAATATGATATGGACAAAAAAACAGTTAATGAATCAAATTTCTATTGTTAAAGATAAATTTAAAATGATCAATCCTATGAAATATAATTTCAGGAAAACAAAAAGGAAAATAGAAAAAATTAGAAGATTTCACTGTTTAAAAAATTAATTATGATATTATATTGACTTAACTTCATTCCAAAATATACTTTTTTGATAACTCATAAATGCTGGTATAATTCTGATTAAAATCTTTATATTCAAACAACCAATGGGGTCACAAAATGGAGGTTGGGGTCATTGAGAGCAATAAATTAGAGAAACAAATATATCTATCCAAAGGATTGTAAAATAACCAACTTTTTTTCTATTCATTTTCCATTCTGGTGAAGGATCTTGAAGCAGCCTATCATATTACAGATATCCATGAAGCTTTGGCATTATCTGAGGTGGGAAATGACAGGAAGATGTTCTTGTTTGGGACTCAGGTGACTGAGAATGGCTCAGAGATACCTTCTGTCATGCAAGATGCCAAAGATTTGATTGCACAGCTGGCTGCAGATATACAGCAACCAAGCCCAGGCCCACTGTGCAACTCATGATCTAAGTGTCACAGGCAGGGTTGAGTGGCAGGCTTGAAGCTAAAGGTTTCCACTTCCAAATAAAAAATAAGTCATTTCCTATTTTCTCAGTGCACGGCACATAGACAAAGATAATGTTAATTAAGAGTATCTCTTTAGGTTTTGACCTTTAAAAATATTGGTAAGACAATGTACTTGGGGAATTTGGATTTTTAATCAACAAAATTAAAGTGAACATTAGCAAGCATTCATCCCATTTGTAGTTTTTCAGTTACATGAGATTTCTGTTAAAATATTTTAATAAACTTATCTCTTTTCTAAATATCCAGGTGACTTTCTTTTAAGTGGATCTGTTTAGCACTGTAGGGAAAGGCATATCAGGGTAGGGCAATGAAAAAACTAAGCACTATTAGACCCATATAGAAATATAAATTAACAGTATTCAGAAAGATTTAGGAAAGGCTTCTCTTTTAGGAGCTTGTTATACTAGATGAGGAACATTGTGGGAATTTGTTTTTTAAATTCTTGACATTTTTCTTTTATATATAGATAAACTTTCTTCACTAGAAATTTTTGTAAGAGCAGTAGCTCTGTTTACCTACATACGAAATATAAACCCAACTTCTAACCCTTAGTATCATGTCTTGATTTAAAAAAAAAAAGGACTTCCAGTTTCCAGTCTAACATGTAAGAACCTTTGAAGCTGTCACTCCAGACTAACAAGTAAAAAGCTGAACACACTGAAAAATCAACAACTCTTCTAGGATCCATGAGAGAGGGGAAGACACAGGGTGAACTGCTGTCCCCAGAACTGTAGAGACCAACGAGAGAATATAGTTGACGCTTGAACAACATGGATTTGAACTGTGTGGGTCCACTTATACATGAATATTTTTCAATAAATATATTGGAAAATTTTTGGAGGTTTGCAACAATTTTAAAAAGTTCTTTTTCTCTAGCTTACTTTACTATAAAAATACAATATATAATTATATATAAAATATGTGTTAGTTGATTGATTATGTTACTGGTAAGGCTTCTGGTCAACAATAGGCTATTAGTAGTTACATCTTTGGGAAGTCAAAAATTATACATGAGTTTTTGATTGCATGGGTCGGTCAGTGCCCCAACCCCCACATTGCTCAAGGGTCAGCTGTACAGAAAATAATGATTTCCTGGAGCAGAGACTCATAAACAGAAACCACTATCAGGAACCAGTGCCATGGTAGGAAAAGCAGGAATGTAATTGAGAACACCAAGGAGGATAAATGCCAAAAAACTACACATAGGAATGTCATTTTTAAACTGCAAAATATCAAGGATAAAGAAAACACCCTGAAGAAGCCAGAAGAGGGGAAAAAAACCTTACCCATAGAGAAACAAAGAAAGAATTATATACTACTCCTCAGATATCATGCAAGTAAGAAGAAAGTGGAGCAAAACATTGAGAGAAAAAAACCACCAACCTAGAATTCTGTGCTCTGTAAAATTATCCTTCAAAAATGAAGGAAAAAAATCTTTCTTAAAATTTTTTAATTTTATTGAATGATAGCTGATATACACTATTATATTTGTTTCAAGTACACAACACAGTGGTTCAACAGTTACCCACATTATGAAATCTTCACCCCAACTAGAGCAGTTCCTGTATGTCAACATAGAAAGACATTATAGAATGATTGACTGTATTCTCCATGCTGCATTTCCATCCCCATGGCCAACATACATAATTGAGAGTTTTATGCCTCTTTATCCCCCTCACCCACCCCACCCATTTACCCCAGCCTGTCCTCCATGGTAACCACCAGTCACTTCTCAGTGTCTATGAGTCACTGCTGTTTTGTTCATTTTGTTTTGCTTTGTTTTTAGATTCCACATGTAAGTTAAATCATGGTTTTTGTCTTTCTTGGCTGGATTATTTCACTTAGCATAATACCCTCTAGTTCCATCCATGTTGTCCCATATGGAGGAATTTCTTTCTTTTCTATAGCTGAATAATATTCCATTGTGTATATGTACCACATCTTCTTTAACTATTCATCTGTTGATGGACATGTAGGTTGCTTTCATACCTTTGCTATTGTAAATAATGTGATGATAAACATAGGGGTGCATATATCATTTTGAATCAGGGATTTTGTTTTCTTCAGGTAAATTCCTAGAAGTGGAATTACTGGGTCATATGATATTTTTAGTTTTAGTTTTTTGAGGAACTTCCATACTGCTTTCCACAGTGGCTACAACAATTTACATTCTCGTCAACAGTAGGATGGTTCCCTTTTCTCCACATCCTCACCAACACTTTCATTTTGTGTCTTTTGGATACTGGTCATTCTAACTTGTGAGGTAATATATCATTTTGGCTTTGATTTGCATTTCCTTAATGATTAGCATCTTTTCATGTGCCCATTGTCCATCTGTGTTTCTTCTTTGGAAAAAATGTCTGTTTAGGTCCTCTGTCCATTTTTTAATTGGGTTATTTGTGTTTTTGGTGTTGAGGTGTATGAGTTCTTTATATATTTTGGATGTTAACCTCTTATCAGATAAGTCATTTACAGATACAGTCTCTCATACTGTAGACTGCCTTTATTTCTGTTGATGGTGTCCTTTGCTGTGCAGAAGCTTTTTAGTTTGATGTAGTCCCACTTGTTCATTTTTTTATTTTGTTTCTTTTGCCTGGGGAGATAGGTCCAGAAAAAAAACTGCTCATGCTTACATTCAAGAGATTTTTGCTATGCTTTCTTCTTAGTGTTCTTTGGTTTCATGCCTTATATTTAGGTCTTTAATCCATTTTGAGTTTGCTTTTGGGTACAGGGTTAGACAGTAATCCAGTTTCATTCCCTTGCATGTAGCTCTCCAGTTTACCAAAACCAGTTATTGAAGAGACTCTATTTCCCCATTGTGTTTTCATGGCTCCTTTATCATATATTAATTTACTGTATATGTGTGGGCTTAGATCTGGGCTCTCTATTCTGTTCCATTGACCTATGGATCTGTTCTTGTTCCAGTACCAAACTGTTTTTATTACTATAGCTTGGTAGTATGGCTTGAAGTCAGAGCATAATGCCCCCAGCTTTGTTCTTCCACAAGATTGCTTTGGCTATTCGGCTATTTGGCTGTTTGGCTATATCTGTAAATTGCTTTGGCAGGATAACCATTTTGACAATATTAATTCTTTCTATAGATTTACACTTGTGTTGTCTTTAATTTCTCTCATAGTTTTCAGAGTGCGGATCTTTCACCTCCTTGAGTAGGTTTATTCCTAGATATTTTATTATTTTTGATGCAATTGTAAATGGAATTGTTTTCCTGATTTCTCTTTCTGCAAGTTCATTATTAGTATATAGAAATGTAGTAGATTTCTGTATATTGATTTTGTATCCTGCAACTTTGCTGAATCCAACTACTAGTTCTAATAGTTTTTTGGTGGAATCTTTAGGATTTCCTGTATATAGTATCACGTCATCTGCAATTAGTGACAGTTTTATTTCTTCCTTACCAATCTGGATGCCTTTTATGTCTTTATCTTATCTGATTGCCATGGCAAGGACTTCCAGTACTATGCTAAATAAAAGTGGTAAGAGTGAACATCCTTGTCTTGTTCTTTATCATAGAGGAAAGGCTTTCAACTTTTTGCCATTGAGTATTGTGTTATCGGTTTGTCATATATGGCCTTTATTATGTTGATGTATGTTCCCTCTATGCCCTTCTTGTTGAGATTTTTATCATGAATATATATTGAATTTCTCAAATCCTTTTCAGCATCTTTGAGATGCTCATATGGTTTTTATCCTTCTTTTTGTTAATATTGTGTATCCCATTGATTTATGAATATTGTACCATCCTTGCATCCCTGGAATCCCACTTGGTAGCAATGTATGATCCTTTTGATGTATTTTTTAATTCAGTTTTCTAATATTTTTTTGAGGATTTTTGCATCTATGTTCATCAAGGATATTGATCTATAATTTTCTTTTTCTGTAATGTCTTTGTCTGGTTTTGGTGTTAGAGTGATGCCGACCTCATAAAATGAGTTTGGAAGTATTCCCTCCTATTTTATGAAACATTTTGAGAAAGCTCCTCTTTAAATGTTTGGTAGAATTCAGCTGTGAAGCCACATGGACTTTTTTTGTTGGGAGTTTTCTTATTACCAGTTCAATTTTATTACTGGTAATTGGTCTGTTCAGATTTTCTGCTTCTTCTTGGGTCAGTCTTCAAAAGTTGTACATTTCTAGGAATTTGTCCATTTCTTCTAGGTTTTCCAGTTTACTCACATATAATTTTTCATAGAATTCTCTAATAATTTTTGTATTTCTGTGGTGTCAGTTGTAATTTCTCCTTTTTCACTTCTGATTTTGTGTTATTTCACTTTTTTTCTTGATAAGTCTGGCTAGGGTTTGTCTATTTTTTTTTTTCTCAAAGAACCAGCTCTTGGTGTCATTGATTTTTTTCAAATGTTTTATTCTTCTCTATTTTATGTATTTCTGCTCTGATCTTTATTGTAGCCCTCCTTCTACTAACTGGGTTTCAGTTCTTCTTTCTCTAGTTCCTTTAGTTGTGAGTTTAAGCTGTTCATTTGGGATTGTTCTTGTTTCTTGAGGCAGTCTATATTGTTATGCACTTCCCTCTTAAACCATTTTTGTGGTGTCCCACATATTTTGAACTGTTGTATTTTTGTTTTCTTCTAAATGTATTGCTTGATTTCTTTTTTGATTTGTTCATTGATCAATCAGTTTTTAGAAACGTGTTTAGTCTCCATGTGTTTGTGGGGGTTTTTGTTTTCATGTAATTATTTCTAGTTTCATACCACTGTGATCTGAAAAGATGCTTGATACAATTTCAAACTTTTTTCATATATCTGTGAAGTCCATCTTGTCTAAAGAGTTGTTCAACACCTCTGTTTCTTCTTAATTTTCCATGTAGATGATCTCTCCATTGATGTAAGTGGGGTATTAAAGTCTCTTGATATAATTGTATTGCTATTTCCCCCTTTAGGTCTGTTAATTTGTTTTATATATATGTATATGCCTGGCAGCAATGGGGGCTGCTGCTAGACTGGTGGGGTGGGCAGGGTGGGTGTGCAGCAGAGCACCACCATGGGACTGAACCAAAAGTGATGGAGATGGAGTGTTTAGGACTGGCTCCTGTGAACACCCAACAAGTTGGGCTGTGGGAGGGCTGGGAAAGTGTCGTCCACCTGCTCTTTCTCCTCCAGAGAGAGCACTGTCCAACCCCTGCCCCTCTGGCACACTTCCTGCTGCTGGTAAATCTTTCAAACTGTTGCTTCTCTGTGGGGTCTAGCAGGACCAATAGAGCATGCCCATCCTCCATTAACGACAGGAGTCTCAGCCTCCCAGAGTGCTCCAAATCTTCCTGTGTCCAGCCCCATGAATCACAAAAGCCCAGTTCAATGTCGACTTGTCTTTCCAGAACAGATCTCCAGGGCCACGTGTGCAGGATTTCTGAGCACTTATCTCCTGCCTGCTCCATTCCTCTCCCTCACTTGTGGGCTGGGATGTGGGAAGGGCTTGAGTCCCACTCAGTTGTCACTCTGCCACTTTGCTCTTTTCTGTGTAGTCGTCTTTTCTTCTTCACCAGGTGTAGGTGGTCTGTTCTGCAGCCTTCAGGTCATTCTCAGGGTTAGTTGTTTTGCCACAGTTGCTTCCTTGCTGTGTATGCAGGAGGAGGTTTCCACCTTGCCTTCCTACCCCATCATCTTTTCCCAAAATTCAAGGAAAGTGTCTTTCTCAGATGAACAAAAATCCCAGGAATTCTTTGGTAGTAGACCTACCTTGCAAGAAATGTTTAAAAAAAGTTCTTTAGAGAGCAGGAAAAATACATAGTTCAGAAATTCAGACCTACATAAAGAAGAGTATTGAAAAGAAATGAAGGTAATATTAAAACTTTTATTTTTCTTACTCTTGGTTTAACAGATGACAGTTTCTTCAAAATAATATTGGCAACACTGTATTCAACTTTTTGTGGTTATGTTTATATATGCTATGTATACATAAATGAAATGAATGACCCCAATGATAAAAGGGATGAAAGGGAGGAATTGGCATTATTTTGTTAAAGGGATGAAAGGGAGGAATTGAGATTATTTTATTATTATAAGGTACTTGCACTATCTTTGAAGCAGTACAGTTATTTGAAAATAGACTTGGGTTGATTGGCCTATGGAGGTTTGATCACACAATGATTCTGGATTGTTAGAAATGCTGGATTTCAGGCCTGTTCCAATGATTGCTATGTACTGGCTCCAGGGCAAATCCCTTAAGCATCTTGTGTCTTACTCGGTATTCATTTTGGAAAAGGAGCAAATCAAATGCAGACTACTGATTCTATGTGATATCCCTTCCTTATGTTTTCTAGGGTGGTTGGGGGCACACCTAAGTTAGATGCCTATTTCAAAGGTGATGTTAAAAGCTCTCAGGATGGAGAATAATCTCTCTCTTCTTCCTTGTTCACCCTTTTTTTCCCTCACATTCTGATTTTAGCTTCTGAATTTTGGCAATGTTATGGCTAGAGAGTTTTTCCTTCAGTGAACAGCTATTGAGTGCTTAATGCTGGGGATGATTAAAGCAGGGACTTGAGATGGTCTCTGGCTATTGAAGGAGATACATGTCACGGCGGTTTCTAGTAGAAATGGCACACGGCCAAGACAGGTTAGAATGCTGTCAAAGAGGCTGCCTGTCTGGCAGTCTTTCCAACAGGCCTTATGAGTGGCATTTATTACCTTGGAAAACTTACCACAATCTGGCATCAGGTGTAGTTAGCACACTAAGTGTGGATCTGTCTTTTCACTTACTCATTTAGTCAACATTTATTGAACACCAATGATGTGCCAGAACTCTTTCTGTTAAAAATGTTGGAAACTCAAATCTGTGTGTGCTAAAAAAGGGGCCTTTTTTGGCTCACCATATTGAGAAATCTGGGCATGGGTAAATTCAGGGGTTCAAAGATGACAAGGCTGTCTCTCCATCTCTTGGCCCTGCTAACGTCTGCTTGGCTTCCTTCTCAGATTCCCCTTGCAAGGGACTGCTAGCTATCAATACCAAGCCTACAACATTCACATATCTCCTGATCCCAGAGTAAAATGAACCCTCTCTTTTAAAGCAACCGTCCAGCAGTTCTCATAGAGGGGCACTGACAGGCACTGCTGGGGTCACATATTATCTCTGAACCAATCCCTTTGGCTATATTGCCCAAACTTAATGGGGGCAGCAGGATTAGTCTCAAGAGGCATGGAATGTGTTCTCCACAGAAAGGAGGAGTCCTATTTTTAGAAGAAAAGGGAAAGGATGCTAGGTAGGCAAACAACATAAATAATAACTATCCACATTCATTCACTCTACTCAGTGCTGGGCAAACACCAGCCACCAGAACAGAATGTCCCTATTGTTAAGAAGCTTCCATTCTAACTAGGGAGGCCTACACAATAATTATAAATTGTGTTGAAGTAAGAATCTGAGATAGAAAATAATGGCAGGAACATTTTTTAAGTTACTGTGGGCTAGAAAGACCTCTTTGAGTGGGTAATATTTAAGTTGAGTCCTAAAGGATAGAAAAGAGCTGGTGTGTGAAGAGGGGGAGAAGTGGGCTTCAGGAAGTGGGGACAGGTATAGGAAGAGGCTGAAATGGGAAAGAGCTTGACATGTTAGAGAAGAATAGAGAAACTGGAATGTAGACAGTTAGGGAAAAATAGCCCATACTGTAGTTGGAGAGAGAAATAAGGACCAGATCCCAAGGCAAAGCTTGGCATTTATTCTAAACAGTTTGGAGTGTCATAACTGGAGGTAGGCCAAGTCAGAACACCAGTTGGGAGGGCGTTGCAGAGTGTAGAGATAATGGTGTTCGGGACTGTCATGGTGACAGGAGATGGAAAGGAAATGATGAATTAAAGACCTATGTGAAGAAAGAATAGGAGTTGCTGATATATTGGAGTTGTGGAGTGGGGTGAGGGAAAGAGGATCAAGATTGATTCCTAAATTTCTCCCAGGAGAGACATAAGTCAGATTCATGAGGTTGGTGTATAAAATCAAAATGCCAGTATATTACTATGATGTGGACCAGAATTCATTCCATATGAACCTAATCTCTCTTGATAAACAGACTCCCTGGGAAGCTGGGTCATATCAGAAAGTTGCCTGGTGAGCATGGATCTGTTATTGCATAGTTCTATTAGGCCACAGACCATCTCAAAAGAACTGGCTGTACCATTTGCAGTCTGTTAGCTTTGGTCTGTCTCCCTACTACAGTTTTGAACCAGCATAGCCACTAGGATATACAGATATACAGAATGGATTTCTTTCTGTATATCTATTGTGGGTGGAAGCTCCTCTTCCCATTGACATTCTTTGGGTATTTGAAGGCATTCCATTTAATGGTGGACTAGTTGTACTGATTTATGGCTATCCTGCCATTTTAAATTGAATTTACATAACTTTTCCCTGATGTTTACATTGAGTTAAAACTCCCTGAGGATAGCTTTATTTCTCCTTTTCCCAAGTTTTGGGAGGTACTTCTTGAATTTCCATACAGTACTGCACAGGTCTGTATCAGAAGTGTATCTGAAGGAGCAGATTTCCTGATTCATATATGATACTCTCTTCTCTTTCCATTCCAGATCCACAATCCAAAGTTTTTCTCTTTTAAGTTTCCATATCTGTGAGACAAAGTATACGCAAGGTGTACTACAATGTGCAAAAAGTGTATTTGGGTTTACCATCTACTTGGACAGATGACTTATTCTTAACAGCTCTATTCCTTAACACCGTATTAAAAAGTAAACATAATAGCTGAAACTCTACTACTTCTTTTTTCCTCTATACCATAATGGCCATGAAAATTACCTGAAAGCATTCCTCAGGGATTGAGAAAGGTCCAGGCCAGTTACCTTTTTTAATTTTCCTGGTACAATAATAATTGTAGAAAAAAAGAGAGGGGGTTGCAAAAGACAGAGTTATACAAAATCTGGTGTATTCTATTTACACGATATCAGATTTAACCAATTAATGCTATGAATACACACACACACAAGTACATTGAACTGAAAGTTGTGCTGTTTACCACTACTGGATTTACAAAAATATAGTGCACTTCAGTAGACAGTGTGCCCTGTAATGAGACACAAGTTGTAGATCTATTTCTCTTTTAATCCTGTCAGTGTTTCTTTGTTATTGTAGAATTTCATGTGGAGATTAAGTAAAAAATATAAATTTAAAACTTTTCTTGAATGTTAAGCTTGGACCAAGTGACTTCCTGGTGTCACCTCCTCCCACACCCAGTCCTATCCTACTCTGTGCATTTACTAGAAACTGATGGAAATCAGTTTTAATGACAGAGGACCTTAGAATACTGTCAGTTGCGGCATCCCCTCCCAGCATGATTAGGGGACAAAGGCCTATGGGAGCCTGTGTCAGAGAACCTCTGAAACCTAATGGAGACTTGGTCTGCTGAGCGGTGCTGCAACTAGAGCAGAAGCTGACAGGTTCATCCCCAGGATCTCGGCCAGGAGAGAACTCGAGAGCTGCGGCGGGAGCACAGGAACTGCTGCCCAGGCTCCCGCGCGCTCTGCGGACGCACGGGTGGCTTCTCCCCGCGGTGGGGGCCCGAGCTGCGCGGTGCATCCCCTTGGCAACCGGAGAACGTGGGTTGGGGGGACTTCGGGAGGCCTGCAGCCCAGTGCGCGGGCGGTCCCCTCTGCCTGCAGTCGCAGAGGAGGCAAACGGCTCTCAGACGTCGGACCCGGGGGTCAGCGCCGCATGGCGGGAGCTTCTCCGCCAATGGAGAACCAAGATTTTCCGGGTCCTTACTCACAGTTCTACTGGCGTGACACGGCAGATATAACTGCTCACCACGAAGCCCACCAGAAGCCGTTGGTAATCAGGCTCTTCTGCAGGCCTGAGGAGTCTGAGGAACCCGAGGAGCCGGAGGAGCCAAGCCTGCAAGACAGAGATGACAAGGCTGAGTCCTGTGAGGCACTCGAGCTCCGCAGAGCTTACGAACCCCACGAACCGTATGAGCCCTGTGAGCCTGACAAGCCCTCTGAGCCCTCTGAGCCCCAGGACCCCCACACGCACCAGGAGCCCAACGAGCCCCATGCGCCTCCTGAGTCCCACAAGCTCCACCAACCCCGGAAGCGCCCAGGACCCCATGCTCCCCCCAAGCCCCACAAGCCCCATGAAGCCGAGTTGCTTCGCAGAGCCGCTGTGATGGTTGCCCCATCTCTGGTGACCAGGTTCCCGCCACGGATTCCGATGTCTTCCCAGAGCGGTAGGTGGTGGGGCCTCGGAGGCAATGAGCAACCCCATCTAGAAGTGGGGGGCATAGTGTGAACGTCTGCATGCTCATTTTGTTTTAAAGGAAAATAACTGTGTTATTTTCCTTTCACTTTGCAGTCATTTATCTTTGGACCTCAGGAGACCCTGATAGAAAATTGAGACTGGTAATGAGAGAAAATGAATCTCTTTACTCTCTCCTTTCAATCTGTTGACCTTCTAGCTCTTCTTAATTCTCTTCTACAGTTAGTCATTGCATTCCTCTGGGCTGCCACTTTGAACATTACTAAAGGGAGTTATCCTTGAAGGGAGGATATTTTTGTCAGTGGCGCATGGTGACACTCAATAAATGATAGCTTGTACATTATTAAAACTGTGGTGATGGAACACTGATTGAGCAAGAATACAAGGAGTCCATTTACTAACAGTGGTCACTATATGCTCAGTCCTCACCAGTTCACAGGCTGTAACAGGGCTGATGGGAATTGGACATAAACATCCTTTGCTCTGACTACAACTCACTTATGACCTCTCATTGATGACCCCACCCAAAACAATCCTTTGTCTGCATTGGGCTTCCAGTCCCTTGGCTGACCACTTTTAATATCATGCTCTCATGACTTTCCTTTGACAGTCTCCATTCTATGGTCTATCATTTCAGTTACATCTTCCACCATCCCACTGGCTTTTTGGCTATCCACCATACTTCTGGCAAAACCCCAACCCTGGTTAAACCCAGCCACCCACCTTCTGCCTACACCTGGGCAGCTGACTTTTGCTGTACAAAGTCACACAATCATATTAACTGCTTTTATTTAAATTTCATGACCACAAATCTCAATTGGTCACTTGGCACTGCCTAGAAAGACCACTTTATTCATCCAGTAAGTCAGTTCTCCCAATCTCTGAGAAGAAGACTAAATGCCTTCTTTATTTTCCTCCAGCCTTCACACCTTTGACACCCAAACAGCTGAGGACTTTACCTCACACTTTATTGAGGCAATTTATTGATTCCACTCCACCAAACTTCTCTAGATGCTGCCTTTCTCTCCACGGCCAACCTTGTCATCATGCCTGGAGATTTTAGTATCCATATGGATGGTCCACTAGGCTTCTCACTTTGAATGATGGGGTCCTTTATCCCATGTTAGGCACCCACTACCCTAGCCTTTGAAGATTTCAATTGCTGTACCATTTCCAAAATCTCGATTTCAAACCCTCTAATCTCTAACCATGTCCTGTGTTTCCAGCTCACTCACTCCTTGCACCCTCCTCTATCAATTCTTCAGCTTCAAAGGGATCTCCACCCCATTGATGCTATTAATCTTTAATTATGTATCACTACTCAATGTCCTCTGTCTCTCCTTATTTTGTGGCCATGGTCCACTCAAAGAATCACTCCCTTGCAAATGTCCTTAACTTTCTTGCTTCTCCCTCTATCATTCTTACCTAGTAAAACACAATATTTGTCTGCCCTTGAAAAACAGATTATGACAAGAGAAAAACAACCATGCTGACTGATCTTTAAATTCATGACTTTGAACTTCAAGTGGGTTCTCAGTGCTATTTGGCAATCATATGACATTTCCCCAATCAATTCATTTTCCAACATGGAATCTACCAAACTATCTGCAACTGTAAGCACACATATATACCCAATCCTTTCTTCTGTTAATAATAGATAAACTGTCATTGTTCTTATTAAAGGCCATTCTCTCAACTGGTGTGTTGGATAACATCCAATATAACTTTTAAGCTTTCCTCCTAAAATTATTCCCCCTTTCTCCTGCATCATTTTATTCTACTCTACACTGGGTCATTTACATGAGCATATGAACATGCAGCAATAGGTCCATATCTTAAAAAAAACAAACAAACCATCCTTTAACCCCATGTACCGTAAGTACCACTCCTGTTTCTCTCCTCTTTGGAGAAAAACTCCTCAAGATAGTTGTCTATAAGTCATCTCCATATCCTACGTACCCATTTTTTTGAGAACCCACTTAAGCTTTCATTTTCCCCACTTAGCTGAAGTTGCTCTTGTTGAGGTCACAATGACCTCTGCCTTGTCAGTGTCTTGCCAATGGGTTTCAGCCCCCGTTCACTATGGATTCAGTGTGACCAAAGAAATGACAGTCGAACGTTTCTTTGGGGTGAAAGGGTTTATTGCCCGGCTTGTTTTCCCAGCGGTAGCTCGAGCACTAGCATCTCTGCCTCCGCCCAGAGCACTGGGCAAGCTCTCTCTATATAGTGCACTAATAGCTTATTGCCTATGGGTGTGGAAGCGTAGCTTAGCAACAGGCCAGTTACATCATCAAGTGGTTTAAGTTCATTGAGGATCCTGGCCTTTGGAACCCCAACTTCCCCACAGCCAGATTCAACAGTTAATTCTTTATCTTCGTCTTACTCACTTGACACATTCACTCCCTCTTTCTTGGAAGTCTTTACTTGGTTTCTGAGATACCACTGCCTTCATTGTCATCCTACTGTATTGATTGTTCTTGACTCATTCCCTTTGCTAGATCCTCCTTTTCTTCCCAGCCTCAGGATTAAAGTGAATGATGGCTCAGTTCTCTCAGATTCTTTAGAACACTCTTTGTTTCCTGGGTGATGTTATCAGTTCCATGGCTTTAATTGTATGGTGGTAACTTCTCAAATTATCTCTAGCTTTAAATTCTCCCTTGAGTTCCAGAGTTTTATAACCAGTTGTCTATTTAACATCCTTACTTGAGTATCTAGCAGGCAGGTAAATTTTAGTATGTCCATGCTGAGCTCTTACTTTCACATTCAGACTTGCTCTTCTGCCATTGATCCGCATTTCAGCAAATGGCATTCATTCATCCAGGTGCCCAGATCAGAAACCTTGGAGTCATTCTTGACACCTGTTTTTCTTTACACCCTGCCTCCAAACCATTAGCAGACTCTAATTTTGAAAAGTGTCATGGCTGTGACCATTTCTTACATCTAAACTTTCATCATCTTTTTAAGCCACTATCATCTCTTGTTTGGTCCTCTGCAGTAGCTTCTGCCTTTTCTCTTGTTTCTACTCTTGCCTGCTCCCTCTCCCCTGCAGTTTATTGTTCATACAGTAGTCACAGGGATCCATTAGAACACAAATTATATGCAATTCTCCTGCTCACAACCTCTCCAGAAGGGGTTCTTATCCCATGTAGTTTGTAATCTAAATCCTTAGCAGGCCTACTGGTCCCCCACATGGTCTGGCTGCTGCCTGCCTTCCCAACCTTACGTCCTACCACTCTACCCACTGTCTGTGCTTTTTAGCCACATGGGCTTCCTTGTTCCCACCTCACAATTGTTTCTCTTGCCTTTTGCTCTGCCAGCACACTCTACCCTGAAGAATTTGTCACCTCCTTATAAAGTTATTCTAGATCGCTCTGTCAAAAAGAACACTTTTGGCCAGCTCATTTTCTTTAAAGTATTTATCTGACTATTGTACACATATGCTTGTTTACTATATACATTAAGCTTCCCGGAACCAGAACCTTTGTATTTTCCACTGTTTCATCCTCAATGTCTCAGACAGTGCCTGGAACAAGTCAGGACTTAGCAATTATTGTTCAATGAAAGATTTCTTCATTCAGCCTCTGTACCACCACATTCAGTGGTCCCTTCCCTCTCCTTGGGGTGTTAAGATTAAATGAATTAATACCTATACACCATTTAGATGGTGGTACATGATAAGTGCTCAATAGATATTACCCTTAGTAGTAGTAGTATAAGTATTGTTATCTCATTTGATTTCTTGGCAGCATTTAATACAATTGACCACTGCCTTCTTGAAACATATACCTCCTTCTCTTGGCCTCTAGGATGCCACAGTCTCCCAGTTTATCATCTACTTGACTGCTTGCTTCTTTTTGGGCTTATTTGCTAAACCCTCTCTGTTTCCCAGAACTCTAAAGGGCTTTATTCTGACCCGTTTTCTCTTCACTTAAACTATTCCCCTAGGTGGTATATCTAATCTTACAGCTTTAAATAGCATCTCTATGCTGCTGCCTCCTAAATTTATATATTCTAGTCCTACTCTCTCTCTTGAGTCCCATACTCATGTATTCAGCTGCCCACTGGACATCTCTATTTGGATGTCATAGGCATCTCAAATGTAAGGTACTTTGAGACAGAAGCCTTGATTTTCCTTCCAATCTTGTTCCTTCCTGTCTTGCTTGATGTTTCCAGAAAATAGAATGTAGTATCTCAAACCCAAAAACACCCCCCAAAAAAACTATAGGCATACCTCAATTTTTTAAATTGAAGTATAGTTGATATACAATCTTATATTAGTTTCAAGTATACAAGACAGTGATTCAACAGTTAACCCATATTTTTAAATCATCACCCCCACTAGTGCAGCTACTATTTGTCAACATAAAAAGATGTTACAGAATCATTGGCCATATTCTCCATGCTGTGCTACTATCCCTATGACCAACTTATATTATGATTGAGAATTTTTGTGCCCCTTCCCCCGACCTTCCATACCCACTACCCCAGACCCTCCCCCAGGTGACCACCAGTCACTTCTCAGTGTCTATGAGTCTATTACTATTTTATTCATTCTGTTTTGCTTTGTATTTATATTCCACAAATAAGTGAAATCATACGGTATTTGTCTTTCTCCACCTGCATTATTTCCCTAAGCATAGTACTCTCTAGATCCATCAACGTTGTTGCAAATGAGGATTTCCCTTTATTTAATGGCTGAATAATATTCTGTTGTGTATATGTACCACAACTTCTTTACCCATTCATCTATTGATGGACACTTAGGTTGCTGCCATATCTTGGTTATTGAAAATAATGTGGCAATAAACATAGGAGAACGTATATCTTTTTGAATCAGAGATTTTGTTTTCTTTGGGTAAGTTCCTAGAATTGAAACTACTGGGTCATGTGGTATTTCTATTTTTAGTTTTTGAGGAACATCCATACTGCTTTCCACAGTGGCTGCACCAACTGACATTCCCAAAAAGAGTGTAGGAGGGTTCCCATTTCTCCACATCCTCGTCTACACTTATTATTTCTTTTGGATAATGGCCATTCTGATTAATGTGAGGTAATATATTATTGTGATTTTGATTTGCATTTTCCTGATGATGAGCAATGTGGAGCATCTTTTCATATGCCTGTTGGCCATCTGTATTTCTTTTTTGGAGAAATGTCTATTCATGTCCTCTGTGCATTTTTTAATCAGGTTATTTGTTTTTTTTTCCTTTTTGGTGTTAAAGTGTATGAGCTCTCTGTGTTTTGGGTGTTAATCCCTTACTGGATAAATCATTTATGAATATATTCTTCCACAGTGTAGGTTGCCTTTTTGTGCTGCTGATGGTGTCATTGCTGTACAGAAGCCTTTTAGTTTTATTTAGTCCCTCTTGCTTATTTTTTATTTTGTTTTCCTTGCCCGAGGAGATGTGTCCAGGAAAAAATTGCTCATATTATGTTCAAGAGATTTTTGCCTATGTTTTCTTCTAAGAGTTTTATGGTTTCATGTCTTACATTCAGGCCTTTGATCCATTTCAAGTTTAATTTTGTGTATGGAAGTTAGGCAGTAATCCAGTTTCATTCTCTTGCATGTAGCTGTCCAGTTTAACCAAAATCAGTTCTTGAAGAGGCTTTCTTTTCTCCACTGTATATTCATGGCTTCTTTATCATTTATTAGCATGGATTTATATCTGGCCTCTATTCTGTTCCATTGATGTTCTTGTGTCAGTACCATACTGTTTTGATTACTGTAGTGTTGTAGTATAGCTTGAAGTCAGGGAGCATAATACTCCCCCAGCTTTGCTCTTCTTTCTCAGGATTGTTTTGGCTGTTTAGGGTCTTTTGTTATTCCATATGAATTTTAGAACTATTTGTGCTAGTTCTTTGAAAAATACTGTTGGAATTTTGATTGGGATTATATTGAATCTGTAAATTGCTTTGGGCAGGATGGCCATTTTGACAATATTGATTCTTTGTATCCATGAGCATGGCATAGATTTCCATTTACTGGTGTCTTCTGTAATTTCTCTCATGAGTGTCTTATAGTTTTCAGAGTAAACGTCTTTTACCTTCTTGGTTAGGTTTATTCCTAGATATTTTATTCTTTTCTATGCATTTATAAATGGAGTTGTTTTCCTGATTTCTCTTTCTGCTAGTTCATTGTTAGTATATAGGAATGCAACATATTTCTGTGTATTAATTTTGTATCCTGCAACTTTGCTAAATCCTGTTTTGTTTTAATAGTCATTTGATGGAGTCATTAGGATTTTCTATGCCTAATATCCTGTCATCTGCAAATAGTGACAGTTTAATTCTTCCTTACCAATTTGGATTCCTTTTATCTCACTGTTTTGTCTGATTACCATGACTTGGACTTTGGGTACTATGTTGAATAAAAGTGGTGAGAGTGGACATCTTATATTGTTCCTGATCTTAGAGGAAAATCTTTTAGCTTTTCATGAATGAGTATGATGTTAGCTGTTGATTTGTCATATAGGGCCTTAATTATGTGGAGGTATGTACTTTCTATGCCCATTTTGTTGAGATTTTTTGTCATGAAAGGATGTTGAATTTTGTCAAATCTTTTTCAGTATCTTTTGAGATGCTCATATGGTTTTTATCCTTTTTGTTAATGTGGTGTGTCACATTGGTTGATATGAATATTGTACCATCCTTGCTTCTCTGGAATAAATCCCATTTGGTCCTAATGAATGATCCTTTTGATGTATTTTTAAATTCATTTTGCTGATATTTTGTTAAGTGGTTTTTGCATCTATGTTCACTAGGTATATTGGTCTATAATTTTCTTTTTTTGTAGTGTCTTTGCCTGGTTTGGTATGAGAGTGATGCTGTCCTCACAGAATGAGTTTGGAAGTAATTTCCTCCTCTTCCTTTTTGGAATACTTTAAAAAGGATGGGTATTAGCTCTTTGAATGTTTGGTAGAATTCAGCTGTGAATCTATCTGGTCCTGTAACTTTTTTGTTGGGAGTTTTAGGTTACCAGTTCCATTCTGTAACTGGTAATTGGTCTGTTCAGATTTCTGCATTTCCTGGGTCAGGCTTAGAGGGCTGTACATTTCTAGGAATTTGTCCATTTCTTTAGGTTATCCAACTTATTGTCATATAATTTTTCATAGAATTCTCTAATAATTCTTTGTATTTTTGTGGTGTCCATTGTAACTATTCCTTTTTTGTTTCTGATTTTGTTTATTTGTGTCCTCTCTCTTTTTTTCTTGGCAAGTCTGGCTAGGGGTTTGTCTATTTTGTTTAACTTTTCAAAAAACCAGCTCCTGGTTTCATTGATTTTTTTTTTATTGTTTGATTCTTCTCTATATTATTTATTTCTGCTCTGATCTTTATTATGTTCTTCCTTCTACTAACTTTGGGTTTCATTTGTTCTTTTTCTGGTTTCTTTAGTTGTGAGTTTAGACTGTTCATGTAGTATTGTTCTTATTTCTTGATGTAGGCATGTATTGCTATGTACTTCCCTCTCAGAACCACTTTTCTGGCATCCCACATATCCTGAACTCTTGTAATTTTGTTTTAATTTGTCTCCATGTATTGATTTCTTCTTTGTTTTGTTCACTGATCCATTGGTTATTTAGAAGTATGTTGTTTAGTCTCCATGTGTTTGTGAGTTTTTAAATCTTCTCTATGTAATTTGTTTCTACTTTCATACCATTGTGATCTGAAAAGATGCTTGATACAATTTCAATCTTTTAAAAATTTATTGTGTCTCTTTTTGTGTCCTATAATATGATCTATTCTGAAAAATGTTCCATGTACACTTGAGAAAAATGTGTATCCTGCTTCTTTTGGGTGGAATGTTCTATATATATCTGTTGAGTCCATCTGATCTAGTGCATTGTTCAGTGCCTCTGTTTCCTTATTTTGCATCTGGTTGTTCTGTCTATTGATGTGACCGGTGTGTTAAAGTTTCCTACAATGATGTGTTGTAATCTATTTCCCCCTTTTATTCTGTTAATATTCGTTTTACACATCTAGGTGCTCCTATGTTGTGCATAGATATTTATAATGGTTATGTCATGTTGTTAGACTTACCCCTTTATCATTATGTAGTTCTTTGTCTCTTGTTATTTTCTTTGTTTTGAAATCTATTTAGTCTGATATAAGTAGTGCTACTCCTGTTTTTCCCCTCTCTATTGTTTGCATGAAATTACCTTCTTCCATCCCTTCACTTTTAGTCTGTATATGTCTTTGAGTCTTAAATGAGTCTCCTGTAGGTAGCATAAAAATGGGTCTTGTTTCTTTATCCATTCTGCCACTCTGTGTCTTCTGATTGGTGTGTTCATTTACATTTCAGGTAATTATTGATAGGTGTATACTTATTTCCATTTTATTAATTGTTTTCTGTTTGTTTCTGTAGTTCCTCTCTGATCCTTTCTTCCTCTCTTATACTCTTCTCTTGTTATTTGATGGTTTTCTTTAGCGTTGTGATTGGATTTCTCCTTTTAAAAATTTTTTGTGTATCTGTTACAGGCTTTAGGTTTGTGATCACCATAAAGTTCATAGATAGTTTCCTAAATATACAACAGCCTCTATTAAGTTGATTGTTGCTCTATTTTGAACACAATCTAAAAGTACTTTGCTCTTCTTCCTCCTCCACACTTTATGTATTAGATATCATAATCTGAATTTTTTGTGTATGCCTTGACTGATTTTGTGTATAGTTGATTTACTACTTTTTTTTTTTTACTTCATACTTTGTTAGGAATTCATCTATTACCTTTACTGTAGGTTTATTTTCACTGATGAAAAATATTTAGGCTTAAGAAATTTCCATCTACAGAAGTTCCTTTGACATATCCTGTAAGGTTAGTTTAGTGGTGGTGAATTCTTTTGACTCTGTTTATCTGGAAAACTGTTCACCTCTCATTCAATTCTGAATGATAAATTTCTGGGTAGAGGATTCTTGCTTGAAAGTCCCTCTGTTTAAATACGTATTTCATGCCACTCCCCTCTGGCCTGTAAAGTTTCTGCTGGGAAATCAGCTGATAGCCCTATGGGGTTGGTTTTATAAGTAATTTTTTTCCTTTTTCTAGCTGCTTTCAATATCCTCTCTTTAACCTTAATCTTTGCTATTTTAATCATTAAATGTCTTGCTGTTGTCTTCCTGGGATTCCCTTTGTTAGGGGCTCTCTGTGCTTCCAGGATTTAGGTGTCTATTTCCTTCCCCAGATTGGAAAAGTTTTCAGCAATTATTTCTTCAAAATTACTCCTTTGTCTTTCTCTTTTCCTTCTGGTACCCCTATTATCCAAATCTTGTTTCATTTGGAGCTGTCACACAGCTTTCTTACTATCCTCTTGTTTGTGGAGATTATTTTTTTCTCTCTGTTCCCCAGCTTCATTGTTTTCTTGTTCTCTAATTTCCATTTCATTGATTGTCTCCTCTACTTGCAGTAACCTATTATTCATTCCCTCCATTGTATTTCTCATTTCAGTTACTATATTCTTCAGCTCTGACTGGCTCTTTTTCAACTCTTATATCTCTTTATTGAAGGTCTCCCAGAGGTCATCTATTCTTTTCCACAGGCCAGGAACATATGTATTACTGTTACTTTGAAATCTTTATGAAGAAGTTGGTGGTCTCTGTTTCCTTTAGCCCTCTTTCTCGTGTCTTCTCCTGTAGTCTGCCTCCTCATTTTGTTGGGTGTCTGTTTCTTCATTTGTATTAGATAGATTGCCTATGCCTCCTGATCTAGAGAGTAATGGCTTTATGAAGAAGGTGTCCTATGGTGCCCAGAAGCTCAAGACTTTGCTCACCTGTGCCTGGTTGCCCGTTGTGGTAGAGCCACGGTTGCTGTTGATGGGCTTTCTGTCTATCTACTGTCAGTCGTTGGTCTCTGCCAGATGAGGCCTTTTATGAGCCATGCAGAGGTGCTTCTGCTGGGATCACTGTGGGTTGGGGCCACGTTTCTGCCTGTCTGCCAGCAGTGGCTGATCTCAATCTTTTGTGTCTGGCAGCTGCCTCTGCTGTCCCTTTGTGAGCAGTGCAGCAGTGCTTCTGCTGGGATCATTGTGATTAGTGCCACTCTCTGCCTGCCTAGCAGCAATGGCAGAGCTGATGGGCCACTGGGGTGGACAGGACAGTTCACAGGGAGTGCAGTGTGGGACTGGGCTGCCAGTAAGAAGGAAGGAGCTTTTGGAGCTGGTTCCTGCAGGTTCCTCCCCAGTTGGGCTGAGAGAGTGCAAGAAAAGCTGGGAAAGCTTTCCTCTGCCTTCCAGGCAGCATAGTCTGACCACTGCTGAGCCAAGGTGGGTCACAGGGAAACTCCTCCTGGCTGAGCCACCAGTAAGGGGGGGTGGAGCATTTGGAGCTGGCTCCTGCAAGTGCTTGACCAATTGGGGTAAGTGAGGGCTGAAGAAGTCTCATCAACCTGTTCTTTCTCCTCTGGAGAGAGCTCCATCCAAACTCCACCCCTCTGGCACCCTTCTTGCTGCTGGTAAATCTTTCAAACTGCTGTCTCTGCGTTGGCTCTCAGCAGGACCAACAGAGCATGCCTGTCCTCCACTAGCAACAAGAGTCTCGGCCTCCCAGAGTGCTATGACTCCAAAGCCCAATGCAATGTCAATTTGTCTTCCCAGAGCAGATCTCCAGGGCCAGGTGTGCAGAATTCCTGCCTGTTAGTCCCCTCCCAGCTCCATTCCTCTCCTTCTTGCTTGTGGGCTCAGATTTGGGAAAGGCTTGGTTCCCACTTGATTGTGGTTCTGCCACTTTACCCTTCTTTATGTGGTCTTCTCTTCCTTATCAGGTGTAGATGGTCTGTCCTGCCGTCTTCAGGTCATTCTCAGGATTAGTTATATTTGCTGTAATTACTTCCTTGGTGTGTATGTGGGAGGAAGTTTCTGCCTTGCCTTTCAACGTCACGATCTTTTTCTTGATCTCTCTGGCATAACTTGTTTTATTGAGCTTTACAGATACCATGTTTTGTAAATTAAAGATTTGTGGCAACCCTTCATCCAGCAAATCTATTCGAGCCTCTTTTCCAACAGGATAAACTCACTTCATGTCTCTCTGTCATATTTTGGTAATTCTTACAATATTTTATACCTTTTCATTTTTATTATGTTTGTATGGCAATCTGTGATCAGTGATCTTTGATGTTACTATTGTAATTGTTCTGGGGTGCAATGAACTACACTCATATAAAAGAGTGAACTTAATTGAAAAATGTTGTATGTGTTCTGACTGCTCCATCAACCTGCTGTTCCCATTCTTCCTCTCCTCAGGCCTCCCTATTCCCTGAGATATGACAATATTGAAATTAGGCCAATTAATAACCCTACAATGGCCTCTAAAGTGAAGGGAAGAGTTGCATGTCTCCCACTTTTAATCAAAAGATAGAAATGATCAAGCTTAGTGAGAAAGGCATGTTGAAAGCCAAGATAGGCCAAAAGCTAGGCTTCTTGAACCAAATAGTTGGCCAAGTTATGAATGCAAAGGAAAAGTTCTTGAAGGAAATTAAAAGTGTTACTCCAGTGAACACATGAATCATAAAGCAAAACAGTTTTATTGCTGATATAGAGGAAGTTTGAGTAGTCAGGATAGAAGCTCAAACAAAACACAACATTCCCTTAAGCCAAAAGCTAATTCAGAGCAAGGCCCTAAGTTTCTTCAATTCTATGAAAGGTGAAAGAGGTGAGGAAGCTGCAGAAGAAAAGTTTGTTGCTGTCTGAGGGGGTGGTTCATGAAGTTTAAGTAAGGAAGCCATCTCCAGAAGATAAAAGTACAAGGTGAAGCAGCAAGTACTGATATAGAAGCTGCAGCAAGTTATCCAGAGATAAGTAGCTAAGATAATGAATGAAAGTGGTTACACTAAACAACAGGTTTTCAGTGTAGATGAAACAGCCTCATATTGGAAGAAGATACTATCTAGGACTTTAATAACTAGAGATGAGAAAACAATGTCTGGTTTCAAGCTTCAAGGGAATGGCTCTCTTGTTAGGGGCTAATGAAGCTGGTGGGTTTAACTTGAAGCCAGTGCTCATTTACGATTCCCAAAATCTTAAGGCCCTTTAGAATAATGCTAAATCAAGTATGCCTCTGTTCTATAAATGGAGCAACAAAGCCTGGATGACAGCACATCTTTTTACAACATGATTACTGACTATTTTATGCCCACTGTTGAGACCCACCACTCAGACAACAAAAAATTCAAAACGTTCCTGCTCATTGACAATGCACCTGCTCACCTAAAAGCTCTAATGGAGATGGACAATGAGATGAGCGCTGTTTTCATACCTGCTATTGTACTTGTTTTGGGGTGGAATGAACTACACTCATATAAGATAGTGAATTTAATTGATAAATGTTTCATCTGATTCAAGAGGTGTGTATGTGTGGCGTGAGAGGTGAGACAGAGAACTCCTACCAAAACCACAGATAGTGCGAAAATGTAGTTAATACAACGAAACCTAAAACAGTAACAGGAAAGACGGCTGCACCAGACTGCATACAGACCTCAAAAACAGAGCAGACCTCTCGAAACAGGGTAAAGTATGGAAACCTTGATCCATCGAGATCCAAGCCCTTCCACCACCCCAGCTCACTGGCAGGAGGAAGAGAAATGGATCAGGGAAGGGGGTGGAAGCCTGGGACTGCTCAACACCTAGCGCTGAAGATCTACTTTGCCAGCATAAACCTACACTTTGTGGTGCTCTGGAGAATGGGGAGCTGGGATAGGCAGACTGCTAGAGAAACAGATTCCGGCTGTTTGTGGAGGACGGGGATCCACACCCAGCCGCTCTGGGACAAGGGAAAGGCAGGCAGTCTGACTGGCTTCCTAGCACCGAGAGGGCTGCTGAAGGGGTAGGGTTTGCATTGAGCTTGCTGTGCAGGACAAGGGATAGGCATGCTCTGCCCAACAGATTGGGAACTTTGAGGAGCTTCAGGTGCTCCATACCCCTTGCTGGCTACTCAGCTCCGAGGACCCCCACGGTGACACACAGCCTGCCAAGGCTTCCTACTGGCCTGACGGCACCTGCTTGCAAACTGGCAGTCACTGTGCTGGCGTCAGGCCTGTCAGAGAGAGGCTCTGCCTACAACAGTGAGAGACGCAGAGCACAGAGAAGAGGCTCACACCTGTGTGCTCAGCCGACAGGCTCTCATACAGGAGACAGGCACTGCACGCGTGATTCAGGAAACAGCTATTTCCTCCTCTCAGGCACCAGCCCCACTCCCCTACAACCTCACTCTAGGGGATGAGCAGCTACAGAGACCGGAGCTTCTGTGCACTAGTGGGCAACACACAGAAATATGAAACGTCAAAAGAACATGGTTCAGACCAAAATCTCACAAACCCCAGAAAAGGGGCCAAATGAAACTGAACTCACCAATCTTCCTGAAAGAGAGTTCAAAATGAATATCATAAACATTCTTAAGGAGTACAGAAAAATATTAAAGAACTCAGGAACGAATTTAAGACGGAGAGAACTGTGTGACCAATCCAAACGGAACAATATTCACATTAGAGGGGTACCAGAAGAAGAAGAGAGAAAAAGGAATAGAAAGTGTCATTGAGGAGGTAATTGCTGAAAACTTCCCCAATCTGGGGAAGGAGATAGCCTCTCAAGCCATGGAGGTGCACAGATCTCCCAACACAAGGGACCCAGGGAAGACAACAGCAAGACATATAATAATTAAAATGGCAAAGATCAAGGATAAAGACAGACTTTTGAAAGCAGCTAGAGAGAGAAAAAGATCACAGACAAAGGAAAACCCATTAGGCTATCATCAGACTTCTCAACAGAAACCTTACAGGAAAGAAGGGAGTGGCATGATATATTTAATGCAATGACGCAGAAGGGCCTTGAGCCAAGAATACTTTACCCAGCAAGGTTATCACTTAAATTTGAAGGACGGATTAAACAATTTAGAGATAAGCAAAAGCTGAGAGAATTTACCTCCCACAAACCACCTCTACAGTGCATTTTGGAGGGACTCCGACAGATGGAAGTATTCCTAAGGCTAAATAGATGTCACCGAAGGGAAGACAAAGAGTACAGAATATGATTCAGAACATACAAAGAATGGAGGAGGAAGAAAAAAAGAGGGAAAAAAAGAATCTTTAGCTTCTGTTTGTAAAAGTATATGAAGTAAGTTAAATTAGACTGTTAGATAGTAAGGGAATTGCCGTTGACCCTTTGGTAACAATGAATCTAAAGCCTGCAATGGCAATAAGGACATACTATCGATAATCACCCTAAATGTAAATGGTCTGAATGCAACAAACAAAAGACATAGAATCACTGAATGGATAAAAAAACAAGACCCATCTCTATGCTGCCTACAAGAGACTCACTTCAAATGCAAAGACATACACAGACAGAAAGTAAAGGGATGGAAAAAGATATTTCATGAAACTAATAGAAAAAAGCAGGAGTTTCAGTACTTGTATCAGAAAAAATAGACTTCAAAACAAAGAAAGTCACAAGAGACAAAGAACGACATTACATAATGATAAAACGGTCAGTCCAACAAGAGGATATAAGTATTATAAATATCTATACACCCCACACCGATCACCTACATATGTGAAACAAATACTAACACAATTAAAGGGGGAAATAGAATGCAATGCATTCATTTTAGGAGACTTAAATGCACCACTCTCTCCAAAAGACAGATCAACCAGACAGATAATAAGTAAAGAGACAGAGGCACTGAACAACATATTAGAAAAGATGGACTTAACGGACATCTACAGAACATTCCATCCAAAAGCAACAGGATACACATTCTTCTCAAGTGAACATGGAACATTTTCAAGAATAGATCATATATTAGGCCACAAAAGGAACCAACGTAAATTTTAAAAGATTGAAATTGAACCAACCAGCTTCTCAGAACACAAAGGTATGAAACTAGAAATAAATTACACACAGAAAACAAAAAAGGCCACAAACACATGGAGGCTTAATAACATGCTCCTAAATAATCAATAGGTCAATGACCAAATAAAAACAGTGATCAAGCAATATATGGAGACAAATGAAAATAATAATTCAACACCACAAAATCTGTGGGACACAGCAAAGGCCATGCTAAGAGGGAAATATATTGCAATACAGGCCTGCCTCAGACAGAAGAACAATTCCAAATGAACAGTATAGACTCACATTTAATGAAAGTAGAAAAGGAAGAACAAATGAGGCCCACCGTCAGTAGAAGGACAGACATAATAAATACTAAAGCAGAAATAAATAAAAGTGAGAAGAATAAAACAATAGAAAGAATCAATGAAAGCAGGAGCTGGTTCTTTGAGAAAATAAACAAAATAGATAAACCCCTAGCCAGACTTATCAAGAAAAAAAGAGAGTCTACACACATAAACAGAATCAGAAATGAAAAGGGAATAATCACTACGGACACCACCAAAATACAAAGAATTATGAGAGAATACTATGAAAAATTATATGGTAACAAACTGGATAAACTAGAAGAAATGGACAACTTTCTAGAAAAATACAACCTTCCAGGACTCACCCAGGAAGAAACGGAAAATCTGAGTAGACCAATTATCAGCAAAGAAATTGAGTTGGTAATCAAAAAACTACCTAAAAACAAAACTCATGGACCAGATGGTTTCACTGCTGAATTTTATCAAACATTTAGTGAAGACCTAATACCCATCGCCATTAAAGTTTTCCAAAAAGTAGAAGAGGAGGGAATACTCCAAAGCTCATTCTATGAGGTCAACATCACTCTAATACCAAAATCAGGCAAAGACACCACAAAAAAAGAAAATTACAGACCAAAATCCCTGATGAACATAGATGCAAAAATACTCAACAAAATATTAGCAAACCAAATTCAAAAATACGTCAAAAATATCATCCATCATGATCAAGTGGAATTCATCCCAGGGATGCAAGGATGGTACAACATTCGAAAATCCATCAACATCATCCACTACATCAACAAAAAGAAGGACAAAAACCACATGGTCATCTCCATAGATGCTGAAAAAGCATTTGACGAAATTCAACATCCATTCATGATAAAAACTCTCAACAAAATGGGTATAGAGGGCAAGTACGCCAATATAATAAAGGCCATATATGACAAACCCACAGCCAACATTATACTTAACAGCCAGAGGCTGAAAGATTTTCCTTTAAGATTGTGAACAAGACAGGGATGCCCACTCTCCCCACTTTTATTCCACACAGTTCTAGAGGTCCTAGCCATGGCAATCAGACAACACAAACAAATAAAACGCATCCATATTGGTAAGGATGAAGTGAGACAGTCCCTGTTTGCAGATGATATGATAGTGTACATAAAAAACCCTAAAGAATCCCCTCCAATACTACTAGATCTAATATCTGAATTCAGCTAAGTTGTGGAATACAAAATTAATACACAGAAATCTGTTGCGTTCCTGTACACTAACAATGAACGAGCAGAAAGAGAAATCAGAAAAACATTTCTTTCACAATTGCATCAAAAAGAATAAAATACCTAGGAATAAACCTAACCAAGGAAGTGAAAGACCTATACCCTGAAAACTACCAGACTCTCACGAGAGAAATTAAAGAAAATACCAATAAATGGAAATCCATCCCATGCTCATGGATAGGAAGAAATAATATTGTCAAAATGACCATGGTGCCTAAAGCAATCTACAGATTCAATGCAATCCCCATCCAAATACCAACAGCATTCTTCAATGAACTAGAGCAAATAGTTCTAAAATTCATATGGAGCCACAAAAGACGCCTAACAGCCAAAGCAATTCTGAGAAGGAAGAATAAAGCAGGGGGAATTAGGCTCCTGACTTCTAGCTCTACTACAAAGCCACAGTAATCAAGACAATTTGGTACTGGCACAAGAACAGACCAATAGACCAATGGAACAGACTAGAAAGCCCAGATATAAACCCAAGGATATTTGGTCAATTAATATATGATAAAGGAGACATGGATATACAATGGGGAAATGACAGCCTCTTCAACAGCTGGTGTTGGCAAGCCTGAACAGCTACATGTAAGAGAATTAAACTGGAGTATTGTCTATCCCCATACAGAAAAGTAAACTCAAAATGGATCAAAGACCTGAATGTAACTCTTGAAACCATAAAACTTAGAAGAAATATAGGCATAGGTCTTTTGGACATAAACATGAGCAACTTCTTCATGAACATATCTCCCCGGGCAAGGGAAACTAAAGAAAAAATGAACAAGTGAGACTATATCAAACTAAAAAGCTTCTGTACAGCATAGGACACCATCAGTAGAACAAAAAGACATTCTACAGTATGGGAGAATATATTCATAAATGACATATACAAAGCGAGGTTGACATCCAAATTATATAAAGAGCTCCCGCACCTCAACAAACAAAAAGCATATAGGCCAGTTAAAAAATGGGGAGGGGATCTGAACAGACACTTCTCCAAAGAAGAAATTCAGATGGTCAAAAGGGACATGTAAAGATGCTCCACATTGCTAATCATCGGAGAAAAGCAAATTGAAACCACAGTGAGATATTGCCTCACACAAGTTAGGATGGCCAACATTCAAAAGACAAACCACAAATGTTGGCGAGAATGTGGAGAAAGGGGAACCCTCCTACACTGCTGGTGGGACTGCAAATTAGTTCAACCATTGTGGAAAGCAGTATGGAGGTTCATCATAAAACTCAAAAATAGAAATATCATTTGACACAGGAATTCCACTCCTAGGAATTTACCCTAAGAATGCATCAGCCCAGTTTGAAAAAGACATATGCACCCCATGTTTACTACAGTACTATTTACAGTAGCCAAGAAATGGAAGCAACCTAAGTGTCCATCAGTAGATGTATAGATAAAGAAGATGTGGTACATATACACAATGGAATATTATTCAGTCTTAAGAAGAAAACAAATCCTACCATTTGCAACAACATGGATGGAGCTAAAGGCAATTATGCTCAGTGAAATAAGCCAGGCAGAGAGACAAGTATCAAGTGATTTCACTCATCTGTCGAATAGAGAAAGAAAGAAAAAACTGAAGGAACAAAACAGCAGCAGACTCACAGACCTCAAGAATGGACTAACAGTTACCAAAGGGAAAGGGGCTGGGGAAGAAGGGTTGGAAGGGATCTATCAGGAAGAAAAAGGGCTATTATGATTAGCACACATAATGTAGCGGAGGGGGCAGGATACGGGGAAGGCAGTATAACACAGAGAAGACAAATAGTGATGCTATAGCATCTTACTATGCTGATGGACAGTGACTCTAATGGAGTATGTGGTGGGGACTTGATAATAGGGGGAGTCTAATAACCATTATGTTGCTCATGTAATTGTACATTAATAATGCCCCACCCCCCAAAAAAGGAACTTCACCTGCTGAAACCTAACAAATGCATCACACTGAATGGCATGCCTCGGAGAAACAGACACATGCTATTGGTGGCAAATGCTCTGCTGGGCAATCCTACCCAGTGGCTGAAGTAAATATAACCACAGAAAAAAACCTCCTATTTTCTTTTTCTCTTCTAAAGCCTGATCTGCAACTATTTGTGCACCTTAATCAAGTATCAAATTCTCTGGTTTCAAAACAGTTCTAAAGAATTAAAAATACACATTCTCTTAGAATTTTAATCAGGTTTTTCCATAATTAGTGTTATTTTCCTTGAATTTTCATGTTCTCATCAATCTACTATGCCAGTAAAGGACACGTCATTAGCTACAACTTTAAGCAATAATAAAATTATTCCAATCCAAAAAAAATGTTTCATGCCTGCTAATACAACATCCCTTCTTCAGCCCATGCATTAATCAAGGAGTAATTTCAACTTTTAAATCTTGCTCAAGAGACACATTTGTAAGACTATATACAACTGCTATGCATAGTGATTCCTCTGCTGGATCTGAGCAAAGTAAACTGAAGATAAACCATTGTAGATGCCATTAAGAGCATTCATGATTCATGGGAAGAAGTCAAAATACCAACATTCGCAGCAGTTTGGAAGAGGTTGATTCCAACCCTTATGGGTGACTTTTGAGGGTTTCCAGACTTAAGGGGAAGAAGTTATTGCAGATGTGGTGGAAATTGCAATAAAACTAAAATGGAAGTGGAGTCTGAAGATGTGACTAAATTCCTACAACCTTGTGATAAAACTTAAATGCTTGAGCAGTTGCTTGCTATAGATTAGCTATAAAAAAAAGTGGTTTGTTGAGGTAGAATCTACTGGTGAAGATGCTGTGAAGATTGTTGAAGTAACAGCAGAGGATTTAAAGTATGACAAAAACTTAGTTGATAAAGCACTATCAGGGTCTGAGAGGACTGACTTCAATTTTGAAAGAAGTTCTACTGTGGGCAAAATACTATCAAACAACAGTACATGATAACAGAGAAATTTTTCATGCAAGGAAGAATAAATTGAGATTAAAGATGGCGGCGTGAGAGGTGAGACAGGCTTCCTCCTAAAACCTCATATAATATGAAAATAAAGCTACTACAACTACTCTTGAAAGAGCAACGGGAAAGAGGATGGCAACAAACTGCATACAACTGGAGACAAGAGCAGCCTTCACAGAAAAGGGTAACGTACTAAAGCTGTGGTCCTGTGGGATCCAAGCCCTTCCCCCACCCCAGCTCACCTACAGGAGGAACAGGAATGAAGCAGGGAGGGAGTGGAGATATGGACTGCTGAATACCTAACTCTGGAGATCTGCTCTGGGAGCACAAACCTACATTTCATGGTGCTTGCATGATACTCTTGTAATTAGGGGGTTGGAAAGCTAAGACAGGCAGAATTCCTGGAGACACTAAGATTCCAGCTGCTTGTGAAAGCAGAGATCCATACCCAGCTGCTCGGGGACATAAGAAAGGCAGGCAGTCTGAGAGACTTCCTAACAAAGAAGCCCTAAGCAAGAGGGCAGCTAAAGGGGCAAGATTGCACAGAGCTTATATTCAGGAGAAAGGACAGGCAGGCAAAATTGTCTGGGTGCACTCTGCCCAGCAGGTTGGGAGCTTTCACGATCTTCAGGTGCTCCAGCTCCCTGGCTGCCTACACAGCTCCAAGAACCCCTTCTGTGACAGGCAGACTAGTGCGCCTTTCTCCTTGCCGGCTCCACCTGGCTTGCAAACAGGGAAATCCTTCCCTGGTGTTAGACCAGCCAGAGGGAAGATCTGTCTACAGCAACTAAAAACGCAAAGCACAGAGTCTTATACCTGTGTGCTCAGCCCACTGGTTCAGGCAGTGGTGACAGGCATAGCAGCCAGGAACCAGGAAAAAGCCCTTTCCTCCCCCGAGGCACCAATACCACTCCCCTGCAATCCCTGCATTGCTTCAGGGGCTGAGCAGCTCCAGAGAGTAGAGCTTCTGGGCACTAGAGGGCGCCATACACAAATATGAACCTCCAAAGGAACCTGGTCCAGAGTAAAATTATGAACACAACTCCTGAGAAAGATTTAAATGATATGGACCTTATCACACTCCCAGAAAGGGAGTTCAAAATAAAAATCATTAACATGCTCATGGAGGTACGGAAAGATATTCAAGAACTCAGGAATGAATTCCAGTCGGAGACCCAATCATTGAAGAACACAATGGACGGTATTAAAAGCAGATTGGATACGGTGGAGGAGACAATAAATGAAATAGAAATGAGAGAAGAGGAATACAAAGAAGCTGAGGCACTGAGAGAAAAAAAGGATCTCTAAGAATGAAAGAATATTGAGAGAACTGTGTGACCAATCCAAACGGAACAATATTTGCATTATAGGGGTACCAGAGGAAGAAGAGAGAGAAAAAGGGATAGAAAGTGTCTTTGAGGAGGTGATTGCTGAAAACTTCCCCAATCTGGGGAAGGAGATAGTCTCTCAGGCCATGGAGATGCACAGATGTCCCAACACAAGGAACCCAAGGAAGACAGCAGCAAGATATATAGTAATTAAAATGGCAAAGATGAAGGAGAAGGACAGACTATTAAAAGCAGCCAGGGAGAGAAATAAGATCACATACAAAGGAAAACCCATCAGGCTATCATCAGACTTCTAAGCAGAAAGCTTACAGGCCAGAAGGGAGTGGCATGATGTATTTAATGCAATGAAGCAGAAGGACCTTGAACCAAGATTACGTTATCCAGCAAAATTATTATTTAAATTTGAAGGAGGGATTAAACAATTCCCATATAAGCAAAAACAGAGAATTTGCCTCCCACAAACCATCTATACAGTGTATTTTGGAAGGACTGCTACAGATGGAAGTGTTCCTACAGATTAATAGCTGTCACCAGAGGTAATAAAACCACAGTAAAGAAAATAGAACACCTAATTACTAAGCAAATGCAAAATTAAATTGACTATGCCCAAAGTCAGTCAAGGGATAGACAAACAGTACACAATATGATACCTAATATATAAAGAATGGAGTAGAAAGAAAAAAGAGGAAACAAACAAACAAAAAAGGAACCTGTAGATTGTGTTTGTAATAGCATATTAAGTGAGTTGTTAGACTTTTAGATAGTAGGGAAGTTAACCTGGACCCTTTGGTAACCACGAATCTGAAGCCTGCAATGCCAATAAGTACATACCTATCCATAATCACCCTAAATGTAAATGGACTGAATGCACCAGTCAAAAGACATAGAGTCACTGAATGGATAAAAAAACAAGACCCGTCTATATGCTGCCTTCAAGAGACTCACTTTAAAGCCAAAGACATACACAGACTAAAAGTAAAGGGATGGAAAAAGTTATTTTATGCAAACAACAAGGAGAAAAAAGCAGGTGTTGTAGTACTTGTATCAGACAAAATAGACTTCAAAACGAAGAAAGTACCAAGAGATGAAGAAGGACATTACATAATGATAAAGGGGTCAGTCCAACAAGAAGATATAACCATTATAAATATATATGCACCCAACACAGGAGCACCAGCATATGTGAAACAAATACTAACAGAATTAAAGGAGAAAATAGACAGCAATGCATTCATTTTAGGAGACTTCAACACACCACTCACTCCAAAGGACAGATCAACCACTCAGAGAATAAGTAAAGACACAGAGGCACTGAACAACACACTAGAACAGATGGACCTAACAGACATCTACAGAAGTCTGCACCCAAAAGCAGCAGGATACACATTCTTCTCAAGTGCACATGGAACATTTTCCAGAATAGATCACATACTAGGCCACAAAAAGAACCTCAGTAAATTCAGAAATATTGAAATCCTACCAACCAACTTCTCAGATCACAAAGGTATAAAACTAGAAATAAATTTTAGAAAGAAATCAAAGAGGCTCACAAATACATGGAGACTTAACAGCATTCTCCTAATTAATCAATGGGTTAATGACCAAATCAAAACAGAAATCAAAGACTATCTGGAGACTAATGTCAACAACAACACAAAGCCACAACTTCTGTGGGACGCAACAAAGGCAGTTCTAAGAAGAAAGTATATTGCAATCCAGGCCTATTTAAAGAAGGAAGAACATTCCCAAATGAATAGTCTAAAGACACAATTACTGAAATTGGAAAAAGAAGAACAAATGAGGCCCAAAGTCACCAGAAGGAGGGACATAATAAAGATCAGAGAAGAATAAATAAAATTGAGACGAATAAAACAACAGAAAAATCAATAAAACCAAGAGCAGGTTCTTTGAAAAAATAAACAAAATAGATAAACCCCAAGCCAGACTCATTAGGAGAAAAAGAGAATCCACACACATAAACAGAATCAGAAATGAGAAAGGAAAAATCACAACAGACCCCACAGAAATACAAAGAATTATAAGAGAATATTATGAGAATCTATATGCTAACAATCCGTAAAACCTAGAAAGAATGGACAACTTCTTAGAAAAATACAACCTTCCAAGCCTGACCAAGCAAGAAAGAGCAAAACTACACAGAACAATCACCAGCAACGAAATTGAATCTGTAATCAAAAAAATACCCAAGAACAAAACCCCCGTACCTGATGGATTCACCTCTGAATTCTACCAGACATATAGAGAAGAAATAACACCCATTGTCCTTAAAGTTTTTCCAAAAATAGAAGAGGAGGGAATACTTCCAAACTCATTCTATGAAGCCAGCATCACTCTAATACCAAAACCAGGCAAAGACCTCACCAAAAAATAAAATTACAGACCATATCCCTGATGAACGCAAATGCAAAACTACTCAACAAAATATTAGCAAACCAAATTCAAAAATACATCAAGAGGATCATACACCATGTTCAAGTGGGATTCATCCCAGGGATGCAAGGATGGTACAACATTCGAAAATCCATCAACATCATCCAACACATCAACAAGAAGAAGAACAAAAACCACATGATCATCTCCATAGATGCTGAAAAAGCATCTGACAAAATTCAGCATCCATTCCTGATTAAAACTCTCAACAAAATGGGTATAGACGGCAAGTACCTCAACATCATAAAGGCTATATATGAAAAACCCACAGCTAACAGCATACTTAACGGCGAGACGCTGTAAGCTTTTCATCTAGGATCGGGAACAAGACAGGGATGCCCACTCTCTCCACTGTTATTCAACATAGTACTGGAGGTCCTAGCCACAGCAATCAGACAAAACAAAGACATACAAGGCATCTAGATTGGTAAAGAAGTCAAATTGTCACTATTTGTAGATGACATGATACTGTACATTAAAAACCCTAAAGACTCCACTCCAAAACTACTAGAACTAATATCTGAATTCAACAAAGTTGCAGGATACAAAATTAACACACAGAAATCTGGTGCTTTCCTATACACTAACGATGAACGAACAGAAAGAGAAATCAGAAAAACAATTCCATTCACAATGGCATCAAAAAGAATAAAATACCTAGGAATAAACCTAACAAAGGAAGTGAAAGACCTATACCCTGAAAATTACAGTACACTCCTAAGAGAAATTAAAGAGGACACTAACAAATGGAAATGCATCCCATGCTCTTGGCTAGTAAGAATAAATATTGTCAAATGGCTATACTGCCTAAAGCAATCTACAGTTTCAAAGCAATCCCTATCAAACTACCAACAGCTTTCTTCAATGAACTCAAACAAATAATTCTAAAATGCATATGGAACCACAAAAGACCCCGAATAGCCAAAGCAATTCTAGGAAAGAGGAATAAAACAGGGGGAATCACGCTCCCTGACTTCAAGCTCTACTAAAAAGCCACAGTAATCAAGACAATTTGGTATTGGCACAAAAACAGACCCACAGACCAGTGGAACAGAATAGAAAATCCAAACATTAACCCAAACATATACAGTCAATTAATATTTGATAAAGGAGCCTTGGCTATACAATGGGGAGATGACAGCCTCTTCAGCAGCTGGTGTTGGAAAAACTGGACAGCTACATGTAAGAGAATGAAACTGTATTACTGTCTAACCCCATAAACAAAGGTAAACTCAAGGTGGATCAAAGGCCTGAATGTAAGTCATGAAACCATAAAACTCTTAGAAAAAAACACAGGCAAAAATCTCTTAGACATAAACATGAGTGACTTCTTCATGAACATATCTCCCCAGGCAAGGGAAACAAAAGCAAAAATGAACAAGTAGGACCATATCAAGCTGAAAAGCTTCTGTACAGCAAAGGACACCATCAGTAGAACAAGAAGAGATCCTACAGTATGGGAGAATATATTCATAAATGATGTATGTGATAAGGGGTTGATATTCAAAATATATAAAGAACTCAAGCACCTTAACAAACAAAAAGCAAATAATCCAATTAAGAAATGGGCAGAGGACATGAGTAGACACTTCTCTAAAGAAGAAATTCAGATGGCCAACAGGCACATGAAAAGATGCTCCACATCACTAATCATCAGAGAAATGCAGATTAAAACCACAATGAGAAATCACCTCACACCAGTGAGAATGGCCAACATCCAAAACACAAACAACAACAAATGTTGGCGAGGATGTGGAGAAAAGGGCACCCTCCTACACTGCTGGTGGGAATGCAAATTAGTTCAACCATTGTGGAAAGCAGTATGGAGGTTAATCAAAAAACTCAAAATAGAAATAACCTTTGACCCAGGAATTCCACTCCTAGGAATTTACCCTAAGACTGCAGCAGCCCAGTTTGAAAAAGACATATGCACCCCTATGTTTATCGCAGCACTATTTACAATAGCTAAGAAATGGAAGCAACCTAAGTGTCCATCAGTAAATGAACAGATCAAGAAAATGTTGTACATATACACAATGGAATATTATTCAGCCATAAGAAGAAAAGAAATCCTACCATTTGCAACAACATGGATGGAGCTAGAGGGTATTATGCTCAGTGAAATAAGCCAAGCCAAAAAAGACAAGTATCAAATGATTTCACTCATATGTGGAGTATAAGAACAAAGAAAAATACTGAAGGAACAAAACAGCAGCAGACTCACAGAACCCAAGAACGGACTAATAGTTACCAAAGGGAAAGGGACTGGGGAAAATGGGCGGGAAGGGATGGATAAGAGGGAAAAAGGGGCATTACGATTAGCAGATGTAATGTTGGGGGGGCACGGGGAGGGCAGTACAACTCAGAAGACAAGTAGTGATTCTATAGCATCTCACTACGCTGATGGACAGTGACTGTAATGGGGTTGGTGGGGGGGACCTGATGAAGGGGTAGTTTAATAATCGTAATATTGCACATGTAATTGTAAATTAATGATAATAAAATAAATTATATTAAAAGAAAAGAAACCATGATAAGCATGTTATTATAATGAACAAAATTTATAATTATTCTTTAATACCAATACTCACTAAATATTAGGATTTCCTAATTATCTCAAAAATGTATTTTTATGGTTGATTCATTCCGTTAGGTAGCAAACAAGGTCCACACATTGCATTTGAGGATTATGTCTTTTCTCTGTTATCTGTCACTAACCCTTATCATCTTTTTAAAACACCATTTATTTGTTAGAAAAATCGAGTTAAATATCCCATATTCTGAATTTGATTTGTTCTTTGTGAAGCCTTTAATTTGCTTATCTAGCTCCCTTATTTGTCGCAAACCATGCAGATTAAGAGCTTGCTTAGATTCGGAAAAAATTGTTTTGGGCAAGAAGTTTTCATAGGTGGTGCTAAGGTACTTCTTGCATCATGCTTTGAGGCACACAGTGTCTGCCTCTCCAGTTTGTTGTGGTTCTCAGGTTGATGAGTGGGTTTGGGTGAGGTTAGCTGATCTGTCCATTGTAAAGCTCCCATCCATCTAACAACAAATGGTGTTACCAAGCAATCTCATTCATTGGCTTCATTCCAATATTTTATTAAGGGTACAATAGGGCCTCTTTTGGATCTATGTTTGATGCTATCACTGGGAATTATGTTATAAGCCATCAGAGCCCATTCATGTAATGTAATAGTAAGGACTTTTTTTTTCATTCATGCTGTAAGTGTACTTTTTATCTCCATAATACAGTTACTAGATGCTGTATTTTGTGTTTCTACTTTGCTTTTTAAAATGATGTTTAAAATTTGTTTTTAACAACATCCTTACATGATGGAGCCACATAGAACACTTAGGATTGTAAAATCATGTTCCCAAGAATAATTACTGAGTCTGTTTTCCACTTCTTCACCTCTCCCCTCTTTTTATTTTATTAAACATTTTTAATTGAAATATAATTTATATACAATATTACATTAGTTTTAGATGAACAACTTAGTAATTTATCAGTTAAATACATTATGAAAAGCTAATTATGGTAAGTGTAGTTATCATCTTTCACCAGAGATTTTACAATATGATGAGCTATATTCCCTGTTATACTTCCATCCCTGTGACTAAGTTGTCTTATAATTTAAAGTGTGTACCTCTTTATCCCCTTCACCTTTTTCACATACTCCCCCACCCTCCCACCTCCCATGGTAACCAACCATCCATTCTCTGTGTTTGAGTCTGTTTCTATTTTGTTTGTTGTTTTTTGTTTTGTTTTTCAGATTCTACATAAGAGTGAAACCATGTGGTATTTGTCTTCCTCTGACTTGCTTATTTGACTTAGCAAAATACCCTCTAGGTCCATCCATACTGTTGCAAATAGCAAGATTTCTTTCTTTTTTATGGCTGAATAATATTACATTGTATATATGTACCATGTCTTTATCCATTCATCTATTGATGGATACTCTGGTTTCTTCTCTATCTTAGCTATTGTAAATAATGCTGCATATATCTTCTCAAATTAATGATTTTGTTTTCTTTGTGTGGTTTCCCAGAAGTGGAATTGCTGAGTCATTCTCCCCTCTTTTTAAATACTAATTTTTGTAGGGAAAACTCTATACTTACTCCATTCTATCATCAGTTGAAGTTGTTTCAGGCTGATCATTTTCTTTGATCAGTTCTTTGTTCGGGAAATAAAGTAGTTGAGAAAGTATCATATGAGATGGGTTCTTGCAAAAACTTACATATAATGTAGTGTCCTATTCGCTAAGTAATAAATTTTGGGAAAATACCTTGCCTCATATTCAGTTATATATGGTACTTTACTGGAAACTTTTTCTTTTTTTCTTAATTTTACTTGGTTTCATGAAATACATGTATAAAGAGTAGAAAAGTTTGAAGAAGGACAAAAAATAGGATTCTCTTCACTTTTCATTATTAAGTCTTAATTTATTTTGTGTCTGTATAACACCATTGAGACCTCACAAGAGAAATTTCTTTCAGATTTCAATATTAGGAAAAGTTGGTGTTTTTTGCTTTCAATAATAGAATGCTCAGATACAACTGTACTAGGCTTTATTATACATTCTTCTTTGATTTCATTTTTCTTTTCCCATTTCCCTCCACTCTCTTTCTACCTGTCTCCTCGAATTTCCCCTTAAAACAGATAATGTCCTATTACAGTATGTTTATGTAAACAACCTTAAGTCCTTTTAGAAATAAGGGGAGGGATAAATATATAAATAAAGAAACCAATGCAAATACATGTTAATACATATTCACAATTAGGTTCTCATTTCTGTAAGATTAATTTTGATAGTTGGAACCCTTAATAGTAAATTATTTAAACTTATCGATTAAACTTGACAGCTATTTAAATTTTTAATTCATTCAGAGAAATTTGAGCAAAATCTTAATTTAAAAATTTTGAGGATTAATAATAGCTACTATTTATTATGTATTTACTATGTTTTGGGAACTATGCAGAGTGCTTTACCTGTATTACCTTATTTAACTTTTGCACAACAGTCTTTTGAGGTAAAAACCCACTTCACACAGGAGAAAACTGAAGTACAGAGAGCATAAGTACACTTGTCCAAAATCAGAGGTTAGATTTGTTTCCAGTCAGTCTGACTGCAGAGTCAGTAGTCTTACTCAACAATATTGCAGTAGTTCCTAAACTTGTCTGCTTCAAAAAATATCCATGCCTGTTTCCCACCCCTGGAGATTGTTTTTCTAATTGGTCTGGAGTGTGTCCTGGGAGGTGCAATTTTAAAGATCCCTTGATGATTCTAATGTGCAGACAAGTTTAGAAACTATTGTAATACTACTTTGCTTGGGTATTTGCTACCAATGCCACCCGAGAGTTATTCCATCCTCCAATTGGTGAGATAACATCAAAAGTGTGTTTTCTGAAATAAAAAGTAAAAGCTCTAATTGTAGGAGAAATTACAGCATGAAAGGGTAATAGGAAAGAATTTTTTCATCTATATTACCAGTATTTTTAGTTTTTTTTTTTTTAGGATTAAGTCAGTAAAAATACTGGCTGTGTATATAAACTGGACACCAAGCTTAGTAATACATGAAAAGTCCTCAGAACAAGTGCTGCATCGTTCATGGGTAACAGAATATGATTGGGCATCAGGGCATTTTTGTGGCCTACTCTCCTCTTTTCCTTAGGTCTGAGTCAGTTTAGCCTTAATAAGTCATAGCCTATCTCCTAGTAGGCTGTAAATGCCTTGAGAGGAGAAACCTTACTCATTTTTGTTCTCTCAGCACTGGTACCATGCTGCACATAGTAGAAGCCCAGTCAGTACTTGATTGCTGTGTCCCGACAGTGCTCCTACACTGATACACTGAAGTTGTAACTAAGAGTTCTAATTACCATTCATCTATATCTCCATCTACTATGTGCAAGGTGCTTTACATACATGTCACTAATCTTTACACAGACCTACCTCTTATCCTCTCATCTGAGAAGGGAAACTGAGTCTCAGAGATGTTAAGTGATTTGTCTAAGATTGTAACAGCTGAATAAGTTACAAAACTGAGGTTAGAGCTATGTCTGTTTGATGCCAGAGTGCACCTACTTTCCTTTTCCCAAAACACTCCAAAGGGTAGAAAATGTTATTTCAGTACTCTCAGATGTGATTAAAGACTTCCAAGAAGAAACTGTGTGGAACAGCCTGTCATTATGAGGCCTATTATAATAGACCTTTGGATAACTTGGCTTGTAGATCTCCTACATTTTCCCACATTAAAAACAAAACAAAACAAAACTCCTAAACATGATTTTAGTTTGCTTAACCATTCTTCTGTTTTGGACATTTCAGGTGTATCCTGTTTTCCACTATTAAAGATTCTGCAGTGAATACTTTTGTGCATAAATTTGTCCACACTTGAAATTATTTCTTAGGGTAACTTTTAGGAGTAGAATTGGATTAAAGAATCTAAGCATTGCTAACTCATAACACCAAATTATTTTTCATAAACTGTACTAATTTAAATTTCCACCAGCAGTACACAGGAGTACTTATCTTGCCCTTCCAGTATCACTATATTCTGCAAAAAATTTTTCTAATTTGATAGTTAAAAAGATCTTATATTTATGTTTTGATTACAAGCAAGTTTGAACTTTTTCTTATGTTTATTAACCATTTGTGTATCTTCATATATATGAATTCAGTTCCTATCCTTTATCCGTTTAACTTTTGACATCTACCTTAGTGTTTTTTTATTTATCTACACTTGTATACTCTTCAAATATTAAAACTATTAAGCCTTTATCTTATTTGTTGCCAAATATTTCTTGATTTTTATTTCTTCTTTAAGTTTTAATTTTTGACACACAGAAGTTTTAAGTTTTAAATATTTATTCTGTGATTTTCTTCTGTATCTTTTGTCACCTTTAGCTCAGATAAGGTCCAGTAATGAAGTAGAGATTCTCTTATTTTTGCACTAATTCAGTTCTTTAAAAAATATGTAACTACTTGATTTACCTGTGGTCTATTTTGGTACATGGTATGACATTTAATTTGGCCATTGCCCTACATATTTTTCCTAGCTCCTTTCTCTATTGATTTGTGATGCTATCTTTATCATATCCTTGCTTCTTAATGAATCTAATTTCGCTTTTATCTTTTTTTTTGCAGATCCTGGTTCCTGGAGCTTTGTAAGGAAATCGTAAGATTTCAGTTAATAGTATTGTTCTCCCAGAGCTTAACTGGTGAGCCAAGCCTAGCTGGACGAGGCAGACTCAATCTGGGTTATTTGAAGTAGAAGCCTTTCTCTTGGGGTTTTGAGAAGGTTCCTGTGCTTTCCTTTTGTCATAAGGCCCTTTTCTAATGACAATTCCTGTGAGAAAAGGAAAGAGAAGAGATAAAATGATTAAGAAATGAAGTAGGGAAGAAGCTTGAGATGTAGGAGAATTCTCCTTATATTCACTCAGTGTTTTACTTGTTTGCTAAATACTAGGTGCATTACATACTAGGTCTGAATCTTTAAGAGATCTGGGATTCTGCCTTGACAATCTCATGTCATAGATTTTGCTCTAGGTCAGTGTATCCCAATTTCTCCTTGCTTCTAATTCAAGTACAGTACTAATGAAATTTCAAAAAAGTGCCTTCTATGAAAAGAAATGTGTGTGTGTGAGCATACAATGTACAAAGTAGACATCTCTTGAAAATATATGCTTACTCTTGGTTTGGCTGAGATGTAGTTAAAAGTAATAGAATAGAATCTTACAGAGAAATACCAAGGGTTCATATTTCTGGTTCATATATATATGAGAAGTAAAATCATATCAGATTTTATTTTTATCTACTCTTTTCATAAGTCAGTTAAAAATGCTATTTATTGCTGTTGTTTAACATCTATATCTATTGTTAATAGACTTATTTTACATTTTCTATTTACTACGCTTTCTAGTTTTTTTTCTTTAACTCTTTTCAGTATTTACTGCTACCTTATTTTTATGTAATCCTTTGCAGTTAAATTTTTTTTTCTTCACAAGAGTCCTGAGAAGTCAGTAAAGCAGATAAAATCAACTAGATTTTACTGAGAGAAAGTGAAATTCTGAGAAATTATGTCACTTTCTCAAGACGGAATGGTGGCTAAGTAAAAGAGCTGGTAGAACCAACATGTTCTGAATGTCGCTGAGCGCCCACTTAGAACACCCATATCACTTCGAACACATGTATGCCAAATGAGCAAACTCTCCTGTAGCTAAATAAACAGTGAAACAGTTTATACCTGGTAAGTTTTTACACTTAAAAAATAGACTGTGAACAGAGTGTTTTAATAAATCATTGTTGTTGCTATTTACTTTTTGCCTTTGTTTGGTTAATTTGGTTTGATTCTAAGGAGATTGTGCTTTCCCCATTGTCTGTCCCTGTCCCCATCCTCTAAACCATTCTTGTTAAACATATGTGCTGCCTAATTGTTATGAAAGAAAATATTTTCTGAATACAAGCAAAATTGTTAAATGTAATGGAGCGTTTTGAGAGAAGTATTTTTATTATTCCATCAATTCAGACCTGAAGTCATTTCCGTAACTGTTGCTATATAAACCATATCTGTTAAGCATTCTCTTTGAATTAATCAGCTGGTATTTGTTAAGTTTTTTTTCTAGGAAGAGAATCCAAGATCTTTCTAAGCCTAAAAAACAGTGGGGAGCCCCAGATAGGTAAGGTAATATTATATAGTCTTGTTTGTGATGATTGTGTTCCTTACGTTAAATAGACCTGCCCTCTATTACATTACCTGCCCAATAATCCTGCACCCCAGGTATATTCATCTCTCTGTTCAACTGGATCCACTGAATCAACTTTGTCCCCTCAGCTGAGTCAACACAGGAAGGCTAACCCTAGGTAGGCAGTTCTCAAATTTGTACATTGGAATCATTTGGGGACCTTTAAAACTGATGAATGCCTGGGTTCCATCCCTAGAAATCCTGATGTACATGGTCTGGAATTTGGGAGTGTTAATAGTACCCCAGATGGTTCTAAAAGGCAGACAGATTTGGAAGTCACATTGAAACTCTTATGTCCATCCTCCAGGTACAACCTTGCTACTTCTAACATCTGGTCCTGCTGACTAAGCCACTACCTAGAGCACACTCGTGCGCTGGATCTCTAGCAGGCCAGGCCAACAGTTCTTCCACTCTTGGCCACAGGACTTCCTTGTGGCTCCTGAGGAAAGCCTCAATTTTTTCCTTTTTTTCTGATCTATTACTTTTCTTATTTATAGGCTTTATTTTTTAAAGCAGTTTTAGGTTTACAGAAAAATTAAGCAGAAGTATGGAGAGAGTCTTATATTACCCACTCACCCCCCTAATTCCCTCTATTATTAATATTTTGCAATAGTGTGGTACATTTGTTATAATTGGTGAAGAAATATTAATACATTATTAACTAAAATCTCTAGTTTATAATAGGGTTCACTTCTATGGGTTTTAACAAAGTCATAGTGATGTGTATCCACCATTACAATATTATACAGAATATTTTCTCTGCTGTAAAGATTACCTGTGCTCTATCTATTTATCCCTTTCCCTTTGTACCCTCTTTCCAAATCCATGGAAACCACTGATCTTTTCACTGTATTTATAGTTTTGCCTTTTCCAGAATATTATATGGTTGAAATTGTACAATATATAATTTTTCAGACTGGCTTCTTTCACTTAACAATATGCATTTAAGCTTCCTCCATGCTTTTTATTGCTTGATAGCTCATTTCTTTTTAGCCTGATTAACATTCGATTGTCTGGTCATACTGCAGTTTTTCCATTCACATATTGAAGGACACATTGGTTGCTTCCTAATTTGGGGCAATTATGAATAAAGCTGCTATAAGCATTCACGTCCAGCTTTTTGTATAGATATAAGTTTACAACTCATTTGGGTAAATACCAAGGAATACAATTGCTGGATCATATGAGAAGAATATGTTTAGCTCTGTAAAAAACTACTAAACTGTCTTCCAAAAGTGCCTGTGCTAATCCCAAAAGCAATGGATGATAGTTCCTGTTGTTCCATATCCTCACTAGCATGTGCTAAACACCCGCATTTGGTGTTTTGCCTTTTAGTTATTCTAATAGGAATGTAGTGGTATCTTACTGTTTTAATTTGTAGTTCTCCAATGCCATGATTTTTGGCATATTTCATCTGCTTACTTGCTGTCTGTATCTTCTTTGCCTACTTTTTAATTGGCTTATTTGCTTATTGTTGAATTTTAAGAGGTTGTTTATATATTTTGAATACCGGTCCTTTATCAGATGATATAGACTGACATTTAATCCCCCCAAAATGCATATCTCGAAATCTAATCCCCAATATGATTGTATTTGAAGGTGGAGTCTTTGGAAGGTGATTAAGTCATGAGGGTAGAGCACTCATGAGTGGGATTAGTGCCCTTATAAAGGAGACTTCACAGAGCTCCCCCATCCCTTCTGCAATGTGAGAACACAGGAAGATCCATACTGTGAACCAGGAAGCAGGTTCTCACCAGACAACAAATCTGCTGACACTTTGATTTTGGGGTAAACAGCCTTTAGAACTGTGAGGAATAAATTTCTGTTGTTTATAAGCTACCCCATATATGGTATTGTTATAGCAGCCTGAATGTACTAACATATCAGATATGTGTTTTGCAAATATTTTCTCCTATTCTGTGGCTTGTCTTTTCATTCTCTTAGCAGTGTCTTTTGCAGAGCAAAAGTTTTTAATTTTCATTTTAATGAGTTCCAGTCAATTTTTTCATTCATGGATCATGATTTTGGTGTCTTATATTTAAAAATTCATTGCTAAATCCAAGATCACTTAGATTTTCTTTTATGTTACCTTCTAGAAGTTTCACAGTTTTGCATTTACATTTATATCTGGATACATTTCAAGTTAATTTTTGTGAAAGGTGTAAAGGCTGTCTCTAGATTCATTTTTTTTTGCATGTGAATGTCCACTTTTTCCAGAGCCATTTGTTAAAAAGACCATCCTTTCTCTGTTGGATTTCCTTACTCCTTTGTAAAACATCAATTGACTAAATTTGTGTGTATCTATTTCTAGGGTCTGTATCTTGTCCCATTGATCTATATGTCTATTCTTTCACCAGTACCACTCTGTCTGGATTACTGTAGCTTTATAATAAGTCTTCAAGTCAGGTTGTGTCACTTCTCTGATTTTGTTCTTCTTCAATGTTGTGTTGGCTATTTTGGGTCTTTTGATGTTCCATATAAACTTTAGAATCAGTTTGTCAATATCCACAAAGTAACTTGGTGGGCTTTGATTGGGGTTGCACTAGCTCTATAGAACAACTGACATCTTGATGATATTGAGTCTTCCTGTCTATGAAAATAGACTGTCTCTTTATTCATTTAGTTTTTCTTTGATTTCTTTCATCAGAATTTTTTAGTTTTATTCATGTAGATCTTGTACACATGTTGGTACATATATACCTCTGTATTACATTTTTTGGTGCTAATGTAAATGGTGTTATGCTTTTAATTTCAGATTCCAATAGTTTATGCTGGTGTATAAGAAATAAGAGTTTGGATGTTAATGTTCTGTCTTGCAACTTTGCTAAAAACTGAATTTTTAAAAGGCTTGTTTTCAAACATTAAAATATATGCTTTAAGTTCTTTTTCATGGCTGGATGCATGGATGAGACTATATGTATACAATGATAAGATATGTGTTAATGAATATTGCTTGAACTGTCAATAATCTTAGAACACTCCCCTCTACCCCACTTGAAGCCAGTTGAAAATCCGAAGAATTGCTAAATACAAGGTCATCAAACCATGATTGGGCACCTATTGTGTACAGCACTAAACTATGCTTTTGGAAATCCCCAAAAGATCAAGGTATAATTCCTCCCCTGGAAGACCATAATAGGCTGGAGAAGTAGGTGCTCTTTATCAAAATTGTGGAGGGCCTTGTAAACCACAGTAAGGAATTGGAACTTTATTTTAAAAACCAATGGAATCCTTTGAAAAGTGTCTTATACAAGGTGGTGACTTGATCAGATTGGTGTTTAGAGAGATCACTCTGGCAATGGTATGGAGAAAGGAGTGGGGAGGAGGGGAACTGAACAACAGAAATACCAACAGGAATGAGGAGAAATGGACAGATTTGAACCATACTTAGGAAATGGGATCAACAATATGTAGGAGGTGGGGATATTAATGAATATTTAACTGATTAATTTAATATTTTAATAGTGACCCTGGCTGAAGCTTATAGTAGAGAAAGAAACATGATATACAAAAGTATAGACAAAGTTAAAAAAAAAATCCCTGGGGCCTTTTAAAGGGATAAGCTCAGTTAGCTGGCAAATTTAGATAGGAGCAAAATCAGGTTACTGAGGTACTTTTTTCTGACTCCTTGGCTGTGCCTTCAAGGCCTCCTCCCTTCTCCACCCATTCCAGCTGTGCTACTTAATTACTTCCTAACATGATTTTATGCCCTTGCCCAAACATGTCTTGTCCAACACTTGTTTATTTCCATTTCTTATGGATACCTCAACAAGGAATGTGCCTCATTTCTGGCAGTCTTTGATTTTATTTTCTTCCATGAAAACATTTCAGGTGAATTCTGGCCCGATTCTCCTTTTCTCTTCACACCCCACACAGTCATGCATAATTTAGGGACTGTTGAGACTAAAAGATCTGATGTCTGTAAAGACAGCCCAATACTTGGCCCACAGAAAGTATTTCACAAATTGAGGCTATTAATATTACCCTGATACTATTTTATTTTCTGACCACCTGGAACAGGGCTTCATCCAAAGTAGGGAGCACAGTGTAGATAGGTGGCGTGCCCATTTTGTGTTGGCCTGATTATAAGTCACAATGTTAATTACATGAGGGTAGAAACAGAACTCTTTTTAATAGGTCCACTTTTGGCCACCATGTTTTAAGATAGTAGGTAAGACAATCTTGTTTTATTCTTATTTTAACTTCCATAAGTAGTTTATCTGTTTCTCATGCCTGGAAACTGTAAAATTCTGTAACTGAGATAGTTCTGGAAGTGAAGCAAAATCAGTTTTTACTTTTTAGAAGCTGACAACAGCTAGTCTAAGATGTCCATTAGTGAATTCTTTACCATTTTATTTTTCTGCTTTTTACCAGAAAACTGTTTTGGGGGAATCAAGATCCTATATACCTGGTTTCCCAGAGTGCTTTGAAGGCCCAGCTTACCAAAAGACTAGAGAACCTTGCCCAGCCCAGGGAAGTTTCCCACCGATATGTACCTAACAGGTTAGTGTTTGTGTGTTACCAGGTTACTTTATCAGAATTCTCTAGGGAAAATGAACACAGAACCCAGCCCTTTTATCTAAAAGCCATAAATTGTCCAATATATGATCAAAATTTTTTGAGCATTAGAGATTCTATATCTCTTTCCATTTTGATGCTACAGTAAAGCTTTTCCAGAGCAAGATCTAGTGTTTAGCTATTGCAGACTTGTATTATATATTATAATATTTTGATTTATCAGGATTAAAAAAAATAAGGTAAAGATATTATGCAAGGTTTTGTACCATATATAACAATGTTGTGGATGAACTTATTTGTGCATGAAACTTTTCATGAATTTTGTATACCATCCATAGGCTTGATTACCTTGAATTAATTACTACATCTAATGATAAGAATGTTGTTAAGGTTTTTGATGCCTACTGTCAAGTTGCTTTTAGTGCATATTTGTTGAATACTAGGCTTTCTGCTCGTTGGCTTTTTGAGGAAAAACTGCGGGGAGGGGATGGGTGCAAGCAATGATGGAGGTTAAAGTAACAAGAAAAAGGTGAATATGCTATTATTTATCTGAAGTTTGGTTTCCAAGATAATTGAGGTGGCCATTTCTACAACTTTAGCAAAAGGTCAGAAAACTTTTTCTGAAGGAGTCAAATGATACAGTTGGCCATGAAGTCTCTGTTGCAATTACCGAGCTCTGCTACTGTAGCAGGAAAGCAGCCATAGACATTATGTAAACTGAACATGTCGGGGTTCCAATAAAACTTTAGAATTTTTGCATCTATGCTCATGAGAGATATTGGTCTGTAATTTTCTGGTAATGTCTTTGTAGTAATGTCTATTTCTTGTAATATCCTTGTTTATGATAATGCTGTCCTTATAAAAGCAGTTGGAAAGTGTATAGAATTGGCATTTATTTCTTCTTAATATATTTGATAGAATTCACCAATGAAGTCGTCTGGGACAGCAGTTTTTTCATGGGAAGGCTTTTAATTTAAGTTTACTTTGTTTAATAGATATAGGGCTGGTAGGAATTTGTCAAATCAACACTTGTTAGGTGCAGCATAGCACCACAGTTCAACAACAGATCACAACAGAAACTGAAATAGAGAAGTTTCTTATTCACTGGTCATAGAGGACCTGGCATACCTCAAGGGGCCACATGGGGAGATGAAGGCTAAGTGCAGATATAGGGACTTGGACACATGCCTTTATTAGGGTCCACAGTGGAGTGTTCCTGGGTTCCCAAAGTAAGGCCCAGTTGGTCAGTTCAAACCAAACAAGCAATTTTGGTAAGCTCCTTGGGAGTCCTAAGAGGAAGACACTGGGAGTCAGGAGAGACTGTTGGTCATAAGGGTTATTGGGGAAGTCATATCAGGAACATACATTTACTTGTGACTTTGCAAGCTACCATCTAGGTATGTGCTTGCATGGGGGGCTGGTGTCAGTTTGTCACTGCAGGCTGCATGGACAAACAAAATGAATGCCAAGGCAGCAATACCATAGAGTAGCCTAGCTAAACTCTTAAGAAGGGCTAGTCAGATTATTTCTTCCTGAATGAACATTGGTAGTATGTGCCTTTCAGAGAATTTATCCACTTCATCTAAGTTTTAAAATTTGTTGGCATAAATTTGTTCATATATTTTCATATTTTCCTTTTAACATCTATCCAATCTCTAGTGATTATTTATTAGAGGCTAAGAAAGTATTTGGCTTTAAGAGCAACAAATTTTCTCTTTTCATCAGTGTATTTTTTGGTCTATTTAGAAGAGACTATTTATTACAAAAGACTATCTGTTTTGAAATAGGATATTAGACTCCATCTGGAAACTTGATGGCAATAAACATTTCTAATTTTTCCCCATGTGGAAAATAGCTCAACAATAAAGGGATAAACTATTACACCTACTCCCCTAGAACTATAGGTCAATGTTGGAAATTACTGTGGTAATTTGAATTCTTGCTTGTTTCATTGAATTATTTTCTCTTCTACAACTTGCAGGGCTCAATATTACTATAGCTGTGGTAGAGAGTCTGTAATCTGGGAGATCCCTTCTCCAGCACTGCTTAGACAACCCTCCAAAAGGATCCAGATGATGGCACAGCCCAACAGATTCAAGAAAGAGTATCGAATAAACAGGTAGAATACCTTGAGAATCGCCATAAATTATAATCTAATTGGTTAAATGTCACAATATTGTTCTTATTTTAGTGTATGCAATTTCATAAACTGAAAGTCCAGTTGTGTTTCAAAAGATCAGGAAAAATATAAAATAGAGCAATTATAGGTATTCAGAAGGTCATCAAAACTAATTACATTTGACTCAAATTGGTGAAGCTAAAATTCATGGAAAACTTACGAAATATGCAAATGAAACACTACAGGTTTTTGCAGTTTGTAGAATTTGATAGTCTCTTATCCCTCTGGGACTTTTCAGATGCTCTTCCTTTTGTTTTGAATGCTGAATTTCTCCTTGTCTTTAAAAGACAGTTTAGGTGAAACCTTCCACATGGGAACTAAGATCGTGATGGTTTTTGGAAAAAAGTTAGGTTGCATTAATGGAATATGTACAGTTTACAGTTACAGGGCAGTCTCAATATTACTGTATACTACTGCAGTCAGAACACATTAGGACACTTACGGATGTTATACCTCACAAAATTGAAATTGGAGACTATTAAGAAGGAGGTAAATGAGATGTTGAGGCTTCTGGAAACTATATTATATGATGTTGGTTCACAAGCTCCTTGGGAGCTTCCCAGATATACTCTGAATCTAGCCCCCATACTCAAAGGGCAGGGAGAGAGTGAAGAAAGAGGCCACTCCAGATTGGTAGGTGGCAGGTTTAACAATCAAGGAAACTTACATTATGAAGCTTATCTTGGGCTGTTGCAAACAAGCAGAGCTCCATACTGCCCACCAAATCTTAAAAGATTTTTTAAATTTTGATATTGTTAATGTGCAATCACTTGAACATTATGGTTACAAGACGCCCTAATATCAAGTCCCCCCTCCACATACCCCACAACAGTCACTGTCCATCAGCGTAGTAAGGTGGATTAGAATCATTACTTGTCTTCTCTATAAATACTGCCTTTACTGTGTCCTCCGCCACTGTATTACGTGTGCTAATCGTAATGCCCCCTTTCCCCCCGTACCCTCCCTTCCCATCCATCCTCTGCAGTCCCTTTCCCTTTGGTAACTGTTAGGCAATACTTGGGTTCTGTGAGTCTGCTGCTGTTTTGTTCCTTCAGTTTTTCCTTTGTTCTTATATTACACAGATACATGAAATCATGTGATACTTGTCTTTCTCCACCTGGCTTATTTCACTGAGCATAATACCCTCTAGCTCCATCCATATTGTTGCAAATGGTAGGATTTGTTTTCTTCTTATTGCTGAATAATATTCCATTGAGTATATGTACAACATCTTCTTTATCCATTCATCTACTGATGGACACTTAGGTTGCTTCCATTTCTTGGCTATTGTAAATAGTGCTGCAATAAACATAAGGGTGCATGTCTTTTTCAAACTGCGCGGCTGCATTCTTAGGGTAAGTTCCGAGGAGTGGAATTCCTGGGTCAAATGGTATTTATAATTCTAGTTTTGTGAGGAACCTCCATACTGCTTTCCACAATGGTTGAACTAGTTTACATTCCCACCAACAGTGTAGGAGGGTTCCCCTTTCTCCACATCCTTGCCAGCACTTGTTGTTGTATGTCTTTTGGATGTTGGCTAACCTAACTGGTGTGAGGTGATATCTCATTGTGGTTTTAATTTGCATCTCTCTGATGATTAGCAATGTGGAGCATCTTTTCATGTGCCTGTTGGCCATCTGAATTCCTTCTTTGGAGAAGTGTCTGTTCAGGTTCTCTGCCCATTTTTTGATGGGCTTATTGGCTTTTTGTTTGTTGAGGTGCGTGAGTTCGTTACATATTTTGGATGTCAACCACTTATCGGATATGTCATTTATGAATATATTCTCCCATACTGTAGGATGTCTTTTTGTTCTACTGATGGTGTCCTATGCTGTACAGAAGCTTTTTAGTTTGATATAGTCTCACTTGTTCGTTTTTTGTTTCCCTTGCCCGGGGAGATATGTTCATGAAGAAGTTGCTCATGTGTATGTCCAAGAGATTTCTGCCTATGTTTTTTTCTAAGAGTTTTATGGTTTCATGACTTATATTCAGGTCTTTGATCCATTTTGAGTTTACTTTTCTGTATGGGGATAGACAATACTCCAGTTTAATTCTCTTACATGTAGCTGTCCAGTTTTTCCAACACTAGCTGTTGAAGAGGCTGTCATTTCCCCACTGTATATCCAAGGCTCCTTTATCGTATATTAATTGACCATATGTGTTTGTGTTTATATATGGGCTCTCTATTCTGTTCCACTGGTCTATGGGTCTATTCTTGTGCCAGTAACAAATTGTCTTGATTACTGTAGCTTTGTAGTAGACCTTGATCAGAGAGCATAATTTCCCCTGCTTTATTCTTTCTTCTCAGGATAGTTTTGGCTATTCAGGGTCTTTTTTGGTTTCATATGAATTTTAGAACTCTTTGCTCTAGTTCATTGAAGAATGCTGTAGGTATTTTGATAGGCATTGCTCTGTAGATTGCTTTAGGCAGGATAGCCATTTTGACAATATTAATTCTTCCTACCCAAGAGCATGGGATGAATTTCCATTTATTAGTGTCCTCTTTAATTTCTCTTAAGAGTGTCCTGTAGTTTTCAGGGTATAGGTCTTTCACTTCCTTGGTTAGGTTTATTCCTAGGTGTTTTATTCTTTTGGATGCGATTGTGAATGGAATTGTTTTCCTGATTTCTCTTGCTGCTAGTTCACCGTTAGTGTATAGGAATGCTACAGATTTCTGTGTATTAATTTTGTATCCTGCAACTTTGCTGAATTCAGATATTAGATCTAGTAGTTTTGGATTGGATTCTTTAGGGTTTTTTATGTACAGTCTCATGTCACCTGCAAACATTGACAATTTGATTTCTTCCTTACCAATCTGGATGCCTTTTACTTCTTTGTGTTGTCTTATTGCCATGGCTAGGACCTCCAGAACTATGTTGAATAAAAGTGGAGAGAGGGGGCATCCTTGTCTTGTTCCCAATCTTAAAGAAAAAGCTTTCAGCTTCTCACTATTAAGTATATTGTTGGCTGTGGGTTTGTCATATATGACCTTTATTATGTTGACATGCTTGCCCTCTATACCCATTTTGTTGAGAGTTTTTATCATGAATGGATGTTGAATTTTGTTGAATGCTTTTTCAACATCTGTGGAGATGATCGTGTGTTTTTTGTCTTTCTTTTTGTTGATGTAGTGGATGATGTTGATGGATTTTTGAATGTTGTACCATCCTTGCATCCCAGCGATGAATCCCACTTGATCATGATGGATGATCTTTTTGATGTATTTTTTAATTTGATTTGCTAATACTTTGTTGAGTATTTTTGCATCTATGTTCATCAGGGATATTGGTCTGTAATTTTCTTTTTTTGTGTTGTCTTTGCCTGATTTTGGTATTAGAGTGATATTGGTCTTGTAGAATGAGTTTGGCAGTATTCCTGCCTCTTCTAGTTTTTGGATAACTTTAAGGAGGATGGGTATTAGGTCTTCACTAAATGTTTGGTAAAATTCAGCAGTGATACCATCTGGTTCAGGAGTTTTGTTCTTAGGTATTTTTTTATTTACCAACTCAATTTCTTGCTGGTAATTGGTCTATTCAGATTTCCTGTTTCTTCCCTGGGTCAGCCTTAGAAGGTTGTATTTTTCCAGAAAGTTGTCCATTTCTTCTAGGTTATCCAGTTTGTTACCATATAATTTTTCATAGTATTCTCTCATAATTCTTTGTATTTCTGTGGTGTCTGTAATTATTTTTCCCTTCTCATTTCTGATTCCGTTTATGTGTGCAGACTCTCTTTTTTTCTTGATAAGTATGGCTAAGGGTTTATCTATTTTGTTTATTTTCTCGAAGAAACAGCTTTTGCTTTCATTGATTCTTTCTATTGTCTTATTCTTCTCAATTTTGTTTATTTATGATTTAATCTTTATTATGCCCCTCCCTCTAGTGGCTTTGGGCCTCATTTGTTCTTCCTTTTCTAGTTTCATTAAATGTGAGTTTATACTCACATTTGCTATTGTTCTTCTTTCCTGAAGTAGGCCTGTATTGCAATATATTTCCCTCTTAGCATGGCCTATGCTGCGTCCCACAGATTTTGCGGTGTTGAATTATTGTTGTCATTTATCTCCATATATTGCTTGATCTCTGTTTTTATTTGGTCATTAATCCACTGATTATTTAGGAGCGTGTTATTAAGCCTCCATGTGTTTGTGAGCTTTTTCGTTTTCTTTGTGTAATTTATTTCTAGTTTCATACCTTTGTGATCTGAGAAGCTGGTTGGTACAATTTCAATCTTTTTTTAATTTACAGAGGTTCTTTTTGTGGCTTAGTATATGATCTATTCTTGACAATGTTCCATGTGCACTTGAGAAGAATGTGTAATCTGTTGCTTTTCGATGGAGTGTTCTGTAGATGTCCGTTAGGGCCGTCTGTTCTAGTATGTTGTTTAGTTCCTCTGTCTCTTTATTTATTTTCTGTCTGGTTGATCCATCCTTTGGAGTGAGTGGTGTGTTGAAGTCTCCTAAAATGAATGCATTGCATTCTATTTCTCCCTTTAATTCTGTTAGTATTTGTTTCACATATGTAGGTGATCCTGTGTTGGGTGCATAGATATTTATAATAGTTATATCCTTTTATTGGACTGACCGTTTTATCATTATGTAATGTCCTTCTTTGTCTCTTGTGACTTTCTTTGTTTTGAAGTCTATTTTGTCTGATACAACTACTGCAACTCCTACTTTTTTCTCACTATTAATTGCATGAAATATCTTTTTCCATCCCTTTACTTTGAGTCTGTGTATGTCTTTGCATTTGAAGTGAGTCTCTTGTAGGCAGCATATAGATGGGTCTTGTTTTTTTATCCATTCAGTAACTCTATGTCTTTTGATTGGTGCATTGAGACCATTTACATTTAGGGTGATTGTCTATAGGTATGTACTTATTGCCATTGCAGGCTTTAGATTCGTGGTTACCAAAGGTTCAAGGGTAATTCCTTTACTATCTAATAGTCTAGCTTAACTCATTTCGTATGCTATTGCAAACACAACCTAAAGATTCTTTTTTTTCCTATTTTTTCTTCCTCCTCCATTCGTTGTATGTTGTGAATCATATTCTGTACTTTTTGTCTAGCCCTTGGGTGACATCTAGTTAGCCTTAGGAATACTTCCATCTATAGGAGTTCCTCCAAAATACACTGTAGAGGTGGTTTGTGGGAGGTAAATTCTCTCAGCTTTTGCTTATCTGAAAATTATTTAATCCCTCCCTCAAATTTAAATGATAACCTTGCCGGGTAAAGTATTCTTGGTTCAAGCCCCTTCTGCTTCATTGCATTAAATATATCATGCCACTCCCTTCTGGCCTGTAGGGTTTCTCTTGAGAAGTCTGATGATAGCCTGGTGGCTTTTCCATTGTATGTGATCTTTTTTCTCTCTCTAGCTGCTTTTAAAAGTCTGTCTTTATCCTTGATCTTTGCCATTTTAATTATTATATGTCTTGATGTTGTCTTCTTTGGGTTCCTTGTGTTGGGAGATCTGTGCACCTCCATAGCTTGAGAGACTCTCTCCTTCCTCAGATTGGGAAAGTTTTCAGCAATTACCTCTTCGATAATGCTTTCTATCCCTTTTTCTCTCTTCTTCTTCTTCTCTTAGCCCTACAATGTGAATATTGTTGCATTTGGATTGGTCACACAGTTCTCTCAATATTCTTTCATTCTTAGAGATTCTTTTTCTCTCTGTGCCTCAGCTTCTTTGTATTCCTCTTCTCTAAATTCTATTCCATTTACCATCTCTTCTACTATGTCCAATCTGCTTTTAAATCCCTCCATTTTATGTTTCATTTCAGATATGGAATTTCGTAATGATTGAATCTCCAACTTAAATTCGTTCCTGAGTTCTTGAATATTTTTCTGTACCTCCATAAGCATGTTTATGATTTTTATTTTCAACTCTCTTTCAGGAAGATTGGTGAGTTCAGTTTCATTTGGCCCTTTTTCTGGGGTTTTGTGCAATTTTGGTCTGAACCATGTTCTTTGATGTTTCATATTTCTGTGTGGTGCCCACTAGTACACAGAAACTCCAGTCTCTGGAGCTGCTCAGGCCCTAGAGTGAGGTTGGTGGTTGTACGGGAGCAGAGCTGGTGCCTGGGGGGAGAAAAGATCTGTTTCCTGATTCCCGTGTTCCCTGCCTGTCTCCACTGTCAGAGCCAGTGGGCCAAGCACACACATGTAAGCCTCTGTTCTTTGCGTCTCTAGCTGTTGCAGGCTGGACCTCCCTCTGGCTTGCCTGATGCCAGCACAGTGACTGCTGGTTTGTGAGCAGGTGCCTCAAGGCCAGGAGGAAAGCTCGGCAGGCTTTGTGTCACAATGGGGTCCTCAGGAATGAGTACGCAGCCAGGGGATGGAGCACCTGAAGCTCCTCAAAGTTCCCAACCAGCTTGGCAGAGCATGCCCAAACAACCTTGTCCAGCTCTCCCTTCTCCCTTGTAGCAAACTCCATGCAATCTGTGCCCCTTCAGCACCCTTCTTGCTGCTAGGAAGCGTCCTAGACCACCCACTCTTCCTCTGACACAGAGCAGCCAGGTGTGGATCCCGTCCTCCACAAATGGCCAGAATGTCAGTCTCCGAGGGCCTCCACCTGTCCGAGCTTCCCAGCGTCCACAGCACCACACAATATAGGCTTCCGCTCACAAAGCAGATCTCCAGGGCTAGGTGTTTTGTAGTCCCAGGCTTCCACCCCCTCCCTGCTCTGTTTCTCTTCATCCTGCTGGTGAGCTGGGGTGGGGGAAGGGCTTGGGTCCCGCCAGATTAAGGCTTTTGTACATTACCCTCTTTCGTGAGGTCTGCTCTGTTTGTGAGGTCTATATGCAGTCTGGCTCAGTCTTCTTTCTTCTTGCTGTTTTAGCGTTAGTTGTATTAATAAACTATATTTTGTACTATTTGTGGGTTTGGAAGTTGTCCGTGTCACGTCTCACGCCGCCATCTTGAATCAAATCTTAGAAGTTTATACAGAAGCCTTTACTGGGTTCAATCATGTATACTGTCCAGATGGTCTCAACACAACATCTCTATCTCAAGGCTTTGTCCTTGAGACCTCTGGGAGCAGGGAAGGCAAGTGGAACCCACATTCCAAGGATAGGGGAGGGAGTGACAAGGCTGTGATTGCTGGGGTCCAGTTCATGGGGTCCACTGGCAGTCACATCTTCTCAAGGACCTTCCCCAACATATAAAAAATAGTTAAGAGAAATGGCATACTTATATCAGAGAAGAGACCAAGGAAACAGAGATAAGAGTGTTGAAATGTTTAAAGGGCCATCATCTGAAAGGGAAAGAGGAGGTGGCAGTAAAATTACTTTGTATTGATCCTAGAACTAGGTGTAAAACAAGGAATTTATCGAACATCAAATGTCAGCTAAGTATAGGAAAATCTTTCTGACTAGCTATCTAGTAATGAATTGTTTATCTGGAAAAGTCAACTTCCATCTCCATCCCAATCCCTGATGTTCAAGCACAGGCTGGAATAATGAGTTTGCATGGATGTCAGAAAAAAATTTCTTCATTCAAAGTAAGGTTGATTTGGACTTGATTTTGGGCTTTTTCCATCATAGAATTCAGCAAAAGTGACCCAAATTCTCCCACAAAATTTCTTCATTTGCTTATTTATCTGTTTGTTCAACAAAATCTGCTAATTTAGTTATATCATATAAATTTAGTGGTTATATATCTATATTTATAAACCAATGGAATACTTCATCTGTCACCACATTTTGTGAAACCTGAGTCTGATTGGGTTTTTTTTGTTATTGAAACTCCCCTGAGTGTTATAACTTTCCATATTTTTAAGAATTTGTTTCCCTAACTTCCTAAGAATGCTTTTCTGTTACTCAACATAAATTTAACCTTTGGTCATTGGCTTGAGATATTTATTATGGACATCACCTATTAATACTTTAATACAGAAAACCTCTACGGAGCTGTTTAAGTATGAAGCACAGTTTTTCCTTAGGCTAAACTCTGACTAAGTGGTTAGGCTAAGTGGTCTGACTTCTGTGGTTTTAGATTATGAGATATTTGTTTCTCATAGTTTTCCTGTCATTTCTTTTTTTGTCCAGGGAATAGTTTCTAACCAACCTCTCTTTTGATTTTCCATGCATTAGAAACAGATAACCAATCTTGTTAGAATTGCATGAGAGGGAAAAAGCAAATTTTTAGTGATGACACATGGGGTTCTCCAATAATTGTACTACCTGAACTTGGATTTTGTGACATGTGTTTTAGCTGATTTACTCAAAGGGCTCAGCAGCAGATTTGAGCAGTCAAAGGAATTAGCAACCTTAAAGGTAGGTCAGCTGAGATGACCAAGTCTGAGGAACAGAAAGAAAAAAGAATAAAATAAAATTAATGAAACTGCATAGGTCTGTGGGACATCATTAAAAGAATCAACATGTCCAGAATGGGGATCCCATAAAGAGAGAAGAGAGAGACAGTGGCAGAAGGAATTTGAAGAAGTAATGGCCCTATACTTCCCAAACTAGATGAAAAACATTAATCTACAAATCAAGAAACTCAACGAACTCCAAGTATGATAAAGTCAAAGAGATCCACACTTGACACATCATAATAAAACTCTCCACAACCAAAGTCAAAGGGGGAATCTTGAAAGCAGCAACAGCGGAGTGAGTTATCATATATTAAGGACCTGCAGTAAGATTAACAGGTGATTTCTCATCAGAAACTGTAGTGGCCAGATGGCAGTGGCATGACACATTTAAGGCAGTGAAAGAAAAAAACCTTGTCAGCCAAGAATACTCTCTCTAAAAAAAACATGGAATAGAGGAACAAAAAATAATAGAGGAATATAAAAAATAGCAAAATGTAAGACATAAATCCTGTTATCAATAATTATATCAAATGTAAAAGAATTGACCATTCCAGTCAAAAGGCAGGGATTGACAGAATGGATTTAAAAAAACATGTTCTCCAGCATGGAGAAGACAAGTAATGACTATGTAGCATCTTACTACGCTGATAGACAGTGACTGCAGTAGGGGATGGGGGAGGACTTGACAATATGGGTGAATGTTAAAACCACAATGTTGTTCATGTGAAACCCTCATAAGATTGTATGTCAATGATACTTTAATTTTAAAAAATGTACTCAACAATATACTGCCAAAAAGATACATATTTTAGTTTCAGAGAAACAGGTAGGCTGAAAGTAAGGGTATGGAAAGAGGTATACTATGAGAATCAACAAAAAAAGAACTAGAGTGGCTACAATGATATCAGACTATATAGACTTTAGGGCAAACATTATTATTAGAGACAAAGAGGGACATTTTATAATAATAAAGTGGTCAATCTATGAGGGAAATATAATAATTATAAACATATATGTCCCTAACAAGAGAACCCCAAAACAGATAAAGCAAAACCTGATAGAACTGAAGAGATAAATAGACAATTAAACAATAATAGCTGGATCCTTAAATACATCACTTTCAACAATGGAAGAATAATAAGCAGAAGATAAACAAGGAAATAATGCTTTAAATCAACTATAACTAACAGACACTTATAGAACACCCAGAACAGCATAAAACATTCAAGTGTACATAAACATTGTCTAGAGTAGATCACATTTTAGGTCATTAAACAAGTCACAATTAATTTAAAAGAATTGAATTCATATAAAACCAGTTCTCTGACCACAGTAGAATGAAATTAGAATCCAACAGCAGAAGGAAATTTGGAAAATTAAAAAAGTATATGAAATTACATTCCTGAGCAAAAAAATGAGCCGCAGAAGAAATTGCTTTGATAAAAATGAAAACACAACATATAAAAATTTATGAGATACATCTAAAGTAGTGCTTACCGGGAAATTTTAGCTGTAAATGCCTAAGTTAAAAAAAAAATCTCAAATCATAACCTAATTTTCCATTTTAGGAAATTACAAATAGTAAAGCAAAGCAATTCAGAATAAGAATAAGGAAGGAAATAATAAAGATGAGAGTAGAAATAAATGAAAGAGAAACTAGAAAAACAGAAAATCAACAAAACCAAAAGTTAGTTTTTTTGAAAAGATCAAAAGAACAGACCTTTGGCTAGACTAGCCAAGAGAAAAAGGAGATTCAAATGACAAATCAGGAAAGAAAGAGAGGATCTTTCTAAGGGATCATTTACAAAAGAAGGGTCATTATACTGACCTTATACAAGTATAAAGTATTATAAAGGATTACTATGACCATTTGCAAGGCCAAAAAATTAGATAATCTAGGTGAAATGGACAAATTCCTAGAAAGAAAAATTCTTGAAATTGACTCAGTAAAAGAAAATCTCAGCAGACTTATAATAAAGTAAATAATTGAATTAATACTTTAAAAAGTCTTCCCTCAAACAGTTCAGTACCAGTTGTATTCATTGGTGAATTCTATAATATATTTAGATAAGAACTAACACCAAAAAAGTAGCTTCAAGCGCTTCCAAAAAGTTAGGTCACTCCCAACTCATTCCACGAAGTCTGTATTACCCTTATATCAAAACCAGAAAGGTCATTATAAAAGAAGGATACAACAAACAGTATGTTTTATTGAATATACATACATATAACAATCCAATACTATCAAACCAAATCCAAATATATATGCAACAATCCATACCAAGATAACTACCAAGCTAAGTCTAACAACGTATAAAAATATGTATACACCATGACCAATTTGGATTTATCTGAGAAATGGCAGAATATGTTGGATTTAAAATACTAAAATCAATGTAATAAACCAAAATATTATAATCTTTTTAAAAACCACATGATCATCTCACTAGACTCAGAAAAATAATTTGGCACAATTCAACACATTTTCATGATATAAATGCTCAACAAACTAGGTATAGAAGAAACTTACTCAACTTGATAAATCACATCTGTAACAAAACCACAGCTAGCATCACAATTAATGGTGAATCTTTCCTCCTAAGATCAGGAATAAGAAAAGTATGTCAGCTCTCACCAATTCTGTTCAACATCACGCTGAAGATTCTAGTCATAGCATTAGGGAAGAAAAATAAATAAAAAGTATTTATTTTGGAAAGGAAGAAATAAAACTCTGTCATAGATGACATGGTCCTTTATGTAGAAAATATGAATGAATCTACATAAAAGCCATTAGAACTAATAAATTAGTTCAGGAAGGCACAGAATCCAGGATCAATATACAAAAGCGACTGCTTATCTATACATTAGCAATGAGCAATATGAAAATGAAATTGAGAAAACAATTCCATTTGTAGTAGCAAATGGAACCCAATAATACATGCAATGGAATATTACTCAGACTTTAAGAAAGGAAGTTCTCCACTCTTGCCAATTTTATTCAACATAGTATTGGAAGCCCTAGCAACAGCAATTATCCTAGAAAAAGATGTAAAAGGCATCCAATTTGGAAATGAAGATGTAAAACTGACACTATTTGCAGATGACATGATAATTTATAGAAAACTCTAAAGACTTCACTGAAAAGCTGTTAGACCTAATAAATGAACTCAGTTACAAAATTAATATACAGAAATCTGTTGCATTTCTGTACACTAATAACAAACCAGTAGAAAGAGAAATTAAGAAAACAATCCCATTTACAACTGTTTCAAAAAGAATCAAGTAAACAGGAATAAACTTAACCAAGGAAGAAAAAGACTTTTACTCTGAAAACCATGAGACATTGATGAAAGAAATTGAAGCCAATACAAATAAATGTAATGATATACCATGCTTATGGATTGGAAAAATTAATGTTAAAATGTCCATACTACCGAAAGCAATCCAGATTCAATGCAATCCCTTAAAAATACCAATGGCATTTTTCACAAAACTAGACCAAATAATCCTAAAATTTGTATAAAACTACAAAAGTCTTGAGAAAGAAGAACAAAGCTGGAGATATCATGCTGCTTGATTTCAAACTATACCACAAAGCTGTAGTTATCAAAACAATATGATACTGGCACCAAAACAGACATAGATCAATGGAACAGAATAGAGAGCCCAAAAATAGACCCATCTTTATATGGTCAATTAACGTATGACAAAACAGTTAAGAATATACACTGGGGTCCATCAGTAGATGAATGGATAAAGAAGATGTGGTACATAGACACAATGGAGTATTATTCAGCCATAAGAAGAAAACAAATGCTACCATTTGAAACAACATGGATGGAGCTAGAGGGTATTATGCTCAGTGAAATAAGCCAGGTGGAGAAAGACAAGTGCCAAGTGATTTCACTCATCTGTGGAGCATAAGAACAAAACAAAAACTGAAGGAACAAAACACCAGCAGACTCACCGAACCCAAGAATGGATTAACAGTTGCCAAAGGGAAAGGGACTGGTGTGGCGGGTGGGGAAGGGAGGGAGAAGGGGAATAAGGGGCATTATTATTAGCACACATAATGTAGCGGGTGGGGCACAGAGAAGGCAGAAGAGCACAGAGAAGACAAGTAGGATTCTATAGCGTCTTACTACGCTGATGGACAGTGACTGTAATGGGGTATGTGGTGGGCACTTGATAATGGGGGAAATCTAGTAACCACAATGTTGCTCATGTAATTGTATATTAATGATACCAAAATAAAATAAAGAAAAAGAAAAAAAAAGAATATGCACTGGGGAAAAGACAGTCTCTTCCATAAATGGTGTTAGGAAACTTGGACAGTTACATGCCAAAGAATGGAACTGGACTACTTTTTGACAGCATATACAAAAATAAACTCAAAATGAATTAAAGACAGTGTAAGACCTGAACCATAAAATTCCTAGAAGAAAACATAGGCAGTAAACTCTTTCATGTCAGTCTTAGCAATATTTTTTGGATATGTCTCCTTAGTCAAGGGTAACAAAAGCAAAAATACACATATGGGACTACATCAAACTAAAAAGCTTTTGCACAGTGAATGAACCCATCAACAAAATGAAAAGGCAGACTACTGAATGGGAGAAGATATTTGCAAGCAGTACATCTGAAAAGGGGTTGATATCCAAAATATATAAAGAACTCATACAACTGAATAACAAAAAACAAAGAACTGATTAAACAATGCACAGAGGACCTGAACAGAAATTTTTCAAAAGAATACACATGGCCAACAGACACAAGAAAAGATGTCCAATATCAGTAATCAACAGGGAAATGCAAATCAAAACCACACTGCGATACCACCTCACACCTGTTAGAATGGCTTTTATTAAAAAAAGAAATAACAATTGGTGAGAATGTGGAGAGAAAGGAAACTCATACACCATTGGTGGGAATGTAAATTGATGTAAATTGATGCAGACACTATGGAAAAGAGTACAGAGGTTCCTCAAAAAATTAAAAATAGAACTACCAAATGATCCAGCAATTCCACTTCTAGCTATTTATCCAAAGGAAAGGAAAATTCTAATTTGAAAATATATGTAACCCTATGTTCATTGCAGCTTTATTACAATAGCCAAGATATGGAAACAACCTAGGTGTTCATCGATAGATAAATAAAGGTGTGGTATATGTGGTAAAAAGGTATTCCACACACACACAATGGAATATCACTCAGACACAAAAAAGAATGAAATCTTGCCACTTGTGACAACATAGATGGACCTAGAGGATATTATGCTAACTGAAATAAGACAAAGACAAATGCCATATGAGTTCACTTTTTTGTGAGACCTAAAAAATAAATGAACAAGCAAAACAAAAACACCCATAGACACGGAGAACAAACTGGTGATTGCCAGAGGGGAGGGTGGTGGGGTTGAGCAAAATAGGTGAAGGTGATTAAGAGATACAAAAATAAAATTTACTTGTAAAATAAATAAGTCACAGGGATGTAATGTACATCTTAAGGAATATAGTCAATAATATTGTAATAACTTTGTATGGTGACATATGATAACTAGACCTATCATAGTAATTATTTCATGATATATAAAAATATTGAATCATTATCTTGTACACTGGACACTGATATAATGTATGTAAACTATAATTCAATTAAAATAAATAATTGGAACTCCAAGTTCTTTTACAGCAGAGGTTACTGGCTACATTGATTCTTAATGAATGTGTGTTTGAATTTATTAGTGAAAATTAGAAACACTCCTTTGAATGTATTTTTATAAAGTTTGTTTTTCCCATGTCATTAAAATCTCTGGGAAATACAGCAGCATAGCAGTAAAGTTTTTTTTAAAAAAGGAAGGAAATTCTGACACATAATATAACATGGATGAACTATGAGGACATTATGAATGAATAAATTGAATAAGCCAGTTACCAAAAGACAAGTCCTGTATGGCTCCACTTATATGCACTACCAGCTGTAGTCATTTCATAAGGACAGAAAGTAGGATGGTGATTGCCAGGTACCTGAGGGTGGGGGAAATGAGTTTAATGGGTATAGTGTTTTGCAAGGTGAAGAGTTCTGGAAATTGGTTGTACAACAATGTAGATGCACTTAACACTACTGTACTGTACACTTAAAAATACACTTTAAAAGATAAAATTTATGTTACATGTGTTTTACTGCAATTAAAAATAATAAAAATAAAATATTTGGAATAAACACAGGATGTGTACACTGAAAACTACAAACATTACTGAAAGAAACTGAAGACTTAAATAAATAGAAAAATATTCCCTCTTCATGGATTGGAAGTCTTAATTTTGTTATGATGGCTATTCTCTCCAAGCTGATCTACAGATTCAGTGCAATCCTTATTAAATTTCCAGCTGCCTTTTTTGGTACAAACTGACAGAGTGTAAAATTCATGTAGAAATGCAGGGACCTAGAATAGCAAACAAACAAAAAACAATTTTGAAAAAGAACAAAGTTGGAAGACTTATGTCTCCTGATTTGAAAACTTACTAAAAAGCTACAAGAATCAAGACAGTGTTTTACTGACATTCGGATAGACACACAGATCAAGGGAATATCATTGAAAGTCTAGAAATAAGCCCTTATATTATGGTCAGTTGATTTTTGATAAAGGTGACAAGACAATTTAATTTCAGAAGAATAGTCTTAAACAAATGGTACAGGGATAACTGGATATTCACATGCAAAATAATGAAGGTGGATCCCTACTTCACACCATATACAAAAATTAATTCAAAATGGATCATGGACCTAAGAGCTAATACAATAAAACTTCTAGAAGTAAAGATAGACATAGATATTAGTGACCAAAGCAATGGTTTCTTAGATATGGCACCAAAAACATATATGATCACCCCAAAATGATAAATTGGACCTCATCAAAAGTAAAAACTTCTGTGCAAAGGACATCATCAAGACAGTGCAAAGACAACCCACAAATTGGGAGAAAATATTTGCAAATCATGTATCTGATAAAGGACTAGTATTCAGAATGTACGTAACGAGTAATCCAATTTAGAAAATGGACAAAGAAGTTGAACAGACACTTCTCCAAAGAAGATGTAAAAATGCAAACATAGCACATGAAAAGATGTTAAATACCACTAGTCATCTTGGAAGTGCACATTAAAACCATGAGATACTACTTCATACCTTCTAGAATCGCAATCATAACAATAATTAATAAACAGAAAAAACAGGCATTGGTGAGAATATGGAGAAATTGAAAGCCTCCTACATTGCTGGTGGGAATGTCAAATGGTGCAGCTTGTGTGGAAAACAGTTTTCCAGTTCCTCAAAATGTTAAAAATAGTTATATGACCAGCAGTTCTACTCCTAAGAATGTACCCAAGAGAAATGAAACATATAATCACACAAAAACTTGTACATGGATATTAATAGCAGCATTTTGTAATAGCCAAAAAGTGGAAACAACTCAAAAGTTCATCACTGGATGAATGGAATAACGAAAGGTGACAAATCCATGTAATGGAATATTATTCAGCCATAAAGAGGAATGACATACTAACAAATGAATCTTGAAAACATGCTAAGTAGAGGAAGCCATACACAAAAGGCTACATATTTGTATGATAGAATTTATTTGAAATGTCCAGAATAGGCAAATCCATACAGACAGGAAGTAAATTAGTGTTCCTGGTGGGGTTGGGGATGGAGTAATGGGAGGGACTGTTAATAAGTGTGGGGTTTCTCTTGGGGTGATGAAATCGTTCTGAATTTATAAAGTGGTGATGGTTGCACATCTGTGTTAATATGCTAGAAACCACTAAACTGTACACTTGAAGGGCACTATGGTATATTGATTATATACCAATTAAAAAAACTGATGGACTACCCCTAGATTGTAGTTGTATAATTACTTGAGAAAAACATTTTCCATATTAGATTTGTAGATTTGTTGGTTGGTAGGTTTTTTTTTCTCCAGGAAAGGAGTTTGTGGGGAAGGCCCTATGAAAATTGGCCAAGTTACTGAGAGCTATGACTAGCACTATCTCAAACTGCACTGAAGAGGAGACTGGCCATCGCAGAGAGGTCCTTAGCAGTGACTGGAATTTTTAACTCAGTGTTTTGATATGAGGTTTTGGTAAGAAGTGAAGTATTTTTTCTTTCTGGTTTTTTTTTCTTCATTTCAGAAGGGTAATGTGCCAATGTCATAACAAGGTGTGAGGGAAACATGTCAGCAAAAGTGAAAACACCCAATTATCATGCTTATGAACTATAAAAGGATCGGAAGGGAAGTGTTTTTTATTTATTTATGTATTATTTAATTATTATTTTTGTTCATAATATTCCCTTTTTTAAAGTGTCATTAATATACAATCTTATGAAGGTTTCACATGAACAACATTGTGGTCTCAACATTCACCTATATTATCAAGTCCTCATCCCTGCCCCAACCCATTGTAGTCACTGTCTCTCAGTGTAGTAGGATGCTATACAGTCATTAGTTGTCTTCTTGTACTGCTTTCCCTGTGATCTACCTCTGTTGTTATTATGAATTATAGTGCCCTTTAATCCGCTTCTCTTTCCCCAGCTACTCTCCCCAAACTCTCCCCTTTGGTAATCACTAGTCCCTTCTCAGAGTCTGTGGGTCTGCTGCTATTTTTTCCTTACGTTTTGTTTTGTGTTTATTCTCTACAAATGAGTGAAGTGATTGGTACCTGTCTTTTTACGCCTGGCTTATTTCACTGAGCATAATATCTTCTACATCCATCCATGTTGTTGCAAATGGTAGGATTTCTTTTCTTTTTATGGCTGAATAATATTCCATTGTGTATATGTACCACCTCTTCCTTATCCATTCATCTACTGATGGACACTTAGGTTGCTTCCATAACTTGTATTGTAAATAGTGCAGTGATAAACATAGGGGTGCATATTTCCTTTTGAATCAGAGATCTTGTTTCCTTTGGGTAAATTCCTAGGAGTGGAATTCCTGGGTCAAATGGCATTTCTATTTTGAATTTTTTGAGGAACCTCCATATTGCTCTTTACAACGGCTGAACTAACTTACATTCCCAGAAACAATGTAGGAAGGTTCCCCTTTCTCTGCATCCTCGCCAGCATTTTTTGTTTTTTGTCTTTTGGATGTTGCCCATCCAAACTGGTGTGAGGTGGTATCTCATTGTGGTTTTAATTTGCATTTCCCTGATGATTAGCGATGTGGAGCATCTTTTCGTGTGCCTCTTGGCCGCCCTAATTTCTTCTTTGGAGAAGTGTCTGCTCAGATCCTCTGCCCATTTTTAAATTGGGCTATTTGTTTTTTGGGTGTTAAGGCATGTGAGTTCTTTATATATTTTGACTGTTAACCCATTATTGGATAAGCCACTTATGAATATATTTTCCAATACTGTAGGATGCCTTTCTGTTCTGCTGATGGTGGCCTCTGCTGTACAGAAGCTTTTAAGTTTCATGTAGTCCCAGTTGTTCATTTTTTAATTTGTTTCCCTTGCCCAATGAGATGTCTTAAGGAAAAAGTTGTTCATTTTTATATTCAAGAGATTTTTGCCTAAGTTTTCTTTTCAGAGTTCTATGGTTTCATGACTAACATTCAGATCTTTGATCCATTTCGAAGTTACTTTTGTGTATGGAGTTAGACAGTAATCTAGTTTCATTCTCTAAGATGTAGCTGTCCAATTTTGCCAATAACAGTTGTTGAAGAAGCTCTCTTTTTCCCATTGTATATCCATGGCTCCTTCATTTTGTATTAATTGGCCATATATGTATGGGTTTATATCTGGGCTCTCTAGTCTGTTCCATTAATCTATGGGTCTGTTCTTGTGCCAGGACCAAATGGTTTTGATTACCGTGGCTTTGCAGTAGAGCTCCAGCTTAGAGAGCGTAATCCCCCAAGCTTTGTTCTTTCTCAGGATTGCTTTGGCTATTCAGGGTCTTTTGTGGTTCCATATGAATTTTTGAACTATTTGTTCTGGTTCATTGAAGAGTGCTGTTGGTAGTTTGGTAGGGATGGCATTGAATCTGTAGATTGCTTTATGTAGGATTTTGACAATATTAATTGCTTTAAGCCATTTTGACAATACTAATTCTTCCTATACATGAGAACGGGATTTATTTCCATTTATTGGTGTCTTCTTTACGTTCTCATGTGTGTCTTGTAGTTATCAGAGTATAGGTCTTTCACCTCCTTGGTTAGGTTTATTCCTAGGTATTTTATTCTTTTTTGATGTAATAGAAAATGGAGTTGTTTTCCTGATTTGTCTTTCTGCCAATTAATTGTTAATATATAGGAATACAACATTTCTGTGAATTAAGTTTGTATAGTGCAACTTTGCTGAATGCAGTTATTAGTGCCAATGTTTTTCTAGGGGAGTCTTTAGAGTTTTCTATGCATAATATCCTGTCATATGCAAATAGTGACAGTTTGACTTCTTCCTTACCAATTTGGGTGCCCTTTATTTCTTTGTGTTTTCTGATTGAAATGGCTAGGACCTCCAGTACTATTTGAATAAAAGTGATGAGAGTGTACATCCTTGTCTTGTTCCCGATCTTAGAGGAAAAGCATTCAGCTTTTTGCTATTAAGTATGATATTTGCTGTGGGTTTGTCACATATGGCCTTAATTATGTTGAGGTATGTACCCTCTCTACCACTTTTGTAGAGAGTTTTTATCATAAATTGATGTTGAATTTTGTCAAATGCTTTTTCAACATCTATTGAGATGATCATCTGATTTTTGTCCTTTTTGTTGCTGTGATGTATGATGTTGATGGATTTTCAAATATTGTACCATCATTGCATCCCTGGAATAAATCCCACTTGATCATGATGGGTGATCTTTTTGACGTATTTTTTTAAATTTTGGTATCATTAATGTACAATCACTTAAACAACATTATGGTTACTTGACCCCCTATTATCACTCCCACACACATATCCCACTACAGTCACTGTCCATCAGTGTAGTAAGATGCTATAGAATCATTACTTGTCTTCTCTATAAATACTCCCTTTTCTGTGTCCCTTGCCACTGCATTACGTGTGCTAATCATAATGCCCCTTTCCCTGTTATCCCACACTTCCCACCCATCCTCCCCGGTCCTTTTCCCTTTGGTAACTGTTAGTGCATTCTTGGGTTCTGTGAGTCTGCTGCTGTTTTGTTCCTTCAGTTTTTCCTTTGTTCTTATATTCCACAGATGAGTGAAATCATTTGATACTTGTCTTTCTCCACCTAGCTTATTTCACTGAGCATAATACCCTCTAGCTCAATCCATGTTTTTGCAAATGGTAGGATTTGTTTTCTTCTTATGGCTGAATAATATTCCATTGTGTATAGGTACCACATCTTCTTTATCCATTCATCTACTGATGGACACTTAGGTTGCTTCCATTTCTTGGCTATTGTAAATAGTGCTGTGATACAGATAGGGGTGCATATTTGTTTTTCAAACTGGGCTGCTGCATTCTTAGGGTAAATTCCTAGAAGTGGAATCCTGGGTCAAATGGTATTTCTATTTTCAGTTTTTTGAGGAAACTCCATACTGCTTTCCACAGTGCTTGAACTAATTTACATTCCCACCAGCACTGTAGGAGGGTTCCCCCTTCTCCACATCCTCACCAACATTTGTTGTTGTTTGTCTTTTGGATGTTGGCCATTCTAACTGGTGTGAGGTGATATCTCATTGTGGTTTTAATTTGCATTTCTCTGATGATTAGGGATGTGGAGCATCTTTTCATGTCTTGTGCCTCTTGGCCATCTGAATTACTTCTTTGGAGAAGTGTCTGTTCAGATCCTCTGCCCATTTTTTAATTGGATTAATTGCTTTTTGTTTGTTGAGGTGAGTGACCTCTTTATATATTTTGGATGTCAACCCCTTATCAGATATGAATATATCCTCCCATACTGTAGGATCTCTTTTTGTTCTACTGATGGTGTCCTTTGCTGTAAAGAAACTTTTTAGTTTGATATAGTCCCACTGTTCATTTTTGCTTTTGTTTCCCTTGCCCGGGGAGATATGTTCATGAGGAAGTTGCTCATGTTTATGTCCAAGGGATTTTTGCCTATGTTGTCTTCCAAGAGTTTTATGGTTTCATGACTTTCATTCAGGTCTTTGATCCATGTTGAGTTTACTTTTGTGTATGGGGTTAGACAGTAATCCAGTTTCATTCTCTTTCGTATAGCTGTCAAGTTTTGACAACACCAGCTGTTGAAGAAGCTGTCATTTCCCCACTGTATATCCGTGGCTCCTTTATTGTATATTAATTGACTGTATATGCTTGGGTTTATATCTGGGATCTCTATTCTGTTCCACTGGTCTATGGGTCTGTTCTTGTTCCAGTACCAAATTGTCTTGATTACTGTGGCTTTGTAGTAGAGCTTGAAGAAGGGAGTGTAATTTCCCCCACTTTATTCTTCCTTCTCAGGATAGCTTTGGCTATTCGGGGTCTTTTGTGATTCCATATGAATTTTAGAACTATTTGCTCTAGTTCATTGAAGAATGCTGTTAATATTTTGTTAGGGATTGCATTGAATCTGTAGAATTGGTTTAGGCAGGATTGCCATTTTGACAATATTAATTATTACTAGCCAAGAGCATGGGATGAATTTCCATTTATTAATGTCCTCTTTAATTTGTCTTAAGAGTCTCTTGTAGTTTTCAGGGTATAGGGCTTTCACTTCCTTGGTTAGCTTTATTCCTAGGTATTTTATTGTTTTTGATGCAACTGTTTTTCTGATTTCTCTTTCTTCTAGTTCACCGTTAGTGTATAGGAATGCAGCAGATTTCTGTGTATTAATTTTGTATCCTGCAAATTTTCTGAAGTGAGATAATAGATCTAGTAGTTTGGGAGGGGATTCTTTAGGGTTTTTTTATGTACACTGTCATGTCATCATCAAACAGGGACAATTTAACATCGTCGCTACCAATCTGGATGCCTTTTATTTCTTTGTGTTATCTGATTGCCGTCCCAGAACTATATTGAATAAAAGTGGGGAGAGTGGACATCTGTGTCTTCTTCCTGATATTAAAGGAAAAGTTTTCAGCTTCTCATTGTTAAGTATAATGTTGGCTGTGGGTTTATCATATATGGCCTTTATTATGTTGAGGTACTTGCCCCCTATACCCATTTTCTTTAGAGTTTTTATCATAAATTGATGTTGAATTTTGTTGAATGCTTTTTCAACATCTATGGAGATGATCATGTGGGTTTTGTCCTTTTTATTGATGTAGTGGATGATGTTGATGAATTTTTGTATGTTGTACCATCCTTGCATCCCTGGGATGAATCCCACTTGATCATGATAGATAATCTTATTGATGTATTTTTTAATTCCGTTTGCTAATATTTTGTTGAGTATTTTTGCATCTATGTTCATCAGCGATATTGGTCCGTAATTTTCTTTTTTAATGGTGTCTTTGCCTGGTTGTGGTATTAGAGTGATGTTGGCTTCATAGAATGAGTTTGGCAGTATTCCTGCCTCTTCTACTTTTTGGAAAACTTTAGGGAGGATGGGTATTAGGTCTTCATGAAATATTTGATAAAATTCATCAGTGAAACCATCTGGTCCAGGAGTTTGTTCTTAGGTAGTTTTTTGATTACCAGTTCAATTTCTTTCTTGTAATTGGTCTATTCACATTTTCTATTTCTTCCAGGGTCAGCTTTCGAAGGTTGTATTTTTCTAGAAAGTTGTCCATTTCTTCTAGGTTATCCAGTATGTTCTCATATATCTTTTCATAGTATTCTCTCATAATTCTTTGTATTTCTGTGGTGTCCATAGTGATTTTTCCTTTCTCATTTCGGATTCTGTTTATGTGTGTAGACCCCCTTTTTTTCTTGATAAGTCTGGCCTGGGGTTTATCTGTTTTGTTTATTTTCTCGAAGAACCAACTCCAGCTTTCATTGATTCTTTCTATTGTTTTATTCTTCTCAATTTTATTTATTTCTGCTTTAACCTTTATTATGTCCCTCCTTTTAGTGGCTTTGGGCCTCATTTGTTCTTCCTTTTGTAGTTTCATTAATTGTGAGTTTAGACTGTTCATTTGGCATTGTTCTTCTTTCTTGAGTTAGGCCTGTATTGCAATATATTTCCCTCTTAGCATGGCCTTTGCTGCATCCCACAGGTTTTGTGGTGTTGAATTATTGTTGTTATTTGTCTCCATATATTGCTTTATCACTGTTTTTATTTGGTCATTGATCCATTGATTATTTAAGAGCATATTATTAAGCCTGCATGTGTTTGTGGACTTCTTCATTTTTTTGTGTGTAATTTATTTCTAGTTTCATACCTTTGTGATCTGAGAAGCTGGTTGGTACAATTTCAATCTTTTTAAATTTATTGTGGTTCTTTCTAATTCCTAGTATATACGATGTATTCTTGAAAACGTTCCGTGTGCACTTGAGAATAATGTGTATCCTGTTGCTTTTGGATGGAGTGTTCTGTAGATGTCCGTTAGGTCCATCTGTTCCTATATGTTATTTAGAGCCTTTCTCTATTTATTTTCTGTCTGGTTGATCAGTCCTTTGGAGCGAGTAGTGTGTTGAAGTCTCCTAAAATGAATGCATTGCATTCTATTTCCCCCTTTATTTCTGTTAGTATTTGTTTCAAGTATGTAGGTGATCCTGTGTTGGGTGCATACATATTTATAATAGTTATATCCTCTTGTTGGACTGACCCTTTTAACATTATGTAATGTCCTTCCTTGTCTCTTGTGACTCTCTTTGTTTTGAAGTCTATTTTGTCTGATACAACTACTGCAACTCCTGCTTTTTTCTCACTATTAGTTGCATGAAATATCTTTTTCCATCCCTTTACTTTGAGTCTGTGTACGTCTTTGCATTTGAAGTGAGTCTCTTGTAGGCAGCATACAGATGGGTCTTGTTTTTTTATCCATTCAGTAACTCTGAGTCTTTTGATTGGTGCATTCAGACCATTTACATTTAGGGTGATTATCTATAGGTATGTACTTATTGCCATTGCAGGCTTTAGATTGGTGGTTACCAAAGGTTCAAGGGTAATTCCTTTACTATCTAACAGTCTAGTTTAACTCAGTTTGTATGTTATTACAAACACAACCTAAAGATTATTTTTTTCCTCCTTTTTCTTCCTCCTCCAGTCTTTGTATGTTATGAATCATATTCTGTACTCTTTGTCCTGCCCTTGCATAACATCTAGTTAGCCTTAGGAATACTTCCATCTATAGAAGCCCCTCCAAAATGCACTGTAGAGGTGGTTTGTGGGAGGTAAATTCTGTCAGCTTTTGCTTATCTGAAATTGTTTAATCCCTCCTTCAATTTAAATGATAACCTTGCCAGGTAAAGTATTCTTGGTTCAAGCTCCTTCTGCTTCATTGCATTAAATATATCATGCCACTCCCTTTTTGCCTGTAGGGTTTCTGTTGAGAAATCTGATGATAGCCTAATGGGTTTTCCTTTGTATGTGATCTTGTTTCTCTGTCTAGCTGCTTTAAAAGTCTGTGTTTATCTTTGATATTTGCCATTGTAATTATTATATGTCTTTATGTTGTTTTCCTTGGGTCTCTTGTGTTGGGAGATGTGCATCTCCATGGCCTGAGAGACTGTCTGCTTTCCCAGATTGGGGAGGTTTTCAGCAATTACCTCCTCAATGACACTTTCTATCCCTTTTTCTCTCTCTTCCTCTTCTGGTACCCCTATAATGTGAAAATTGTTGCATTTTGATTGGTCACATAGTTCTTTCAATATTCTTTCGTTCTTAGAGATTCTTTTTCTCTCTGTGCCTCAGCTTCTTTGTATTCCTCTTCTCTAATTTCTATTCCACTTACCGTCTCTTCTACTCCATCTAATCTGCTTTTAAATTCCTCCATCGTATGTTTCATTTCAGATATGGAATTTCTTAATGATTGAATCTCCGCCTTAAATTCATTCCTGAGTTCTTGAATATTTTTCTGTACCTCCATAAGCATGTTTATAATTTTTATTTTGAACTCTCTTTCAGGAAGATTGTTGAGTTTGGTTTCATTTGGCCCTTTTTCTGGGGTTTGTGAGATTTTGGTCTGAACCATGTTCTTTTGACATTTCATATTTCTGTGTGGTGCCCACTAGTGTGCAGAAACTCCCATCTCTATAGTTGCTCAGTCCCTAGAGTGAGGTTGGGAGTCGTTGGGGAGCAGAACTGGTGCCTGGGGGGAGGAAAGATCTGTTTCCTGATTCCCATCTGCATTGCCTGTCTCCAATGTCAGAGTCAGTGGGCCAAGCACTCACGTGTAAGCCTCTGTGCTTTTCGTCTGTAGCTGAAGTAGGCAAGACCTCCCTCTGGTTGGCCTCATGCCAGCACAGTGACTGCCGGTTTGCAACCAGGTTCCGGCAGGTCAGGAGGAATGCTTGGCACTCTGTGTGTCCCAGTGGAGGGCCTCGGGGCTGAGTCGCCTGCCAGGGGGATGGAGCACCTGAAGGTCCTCAAAGTTCCCAACCAAGTGGGCAGAGCGTGCCCAGACAACCTTGTCTAGCTCTCCCTTCTCCCAGGAAGCAAGCTCTGTGCAAACCACGCCCCTTCAGCAGCCCTCTTGCTGCTAGGAATCATCTGAGACCACACGCCCTTCCTTTGACACAGAGCAGCTGGGTGTGGATACCATCCTCCACAAACTGCCGGAATGTAAATCTCCAAGGCCCTCCACCCATCCGAGCTCCCCAACGTTCAGAGCACCACACAATATAGGCTTCTGCTCACAAAGCAGATCTCCAGGGCTAGGTGTTTTGCAGTCCCTTGCTTCCACCCCCTCCCCGCTCCATTTCTCCTCCTCCCACCCATGAGCTGGGGTGGAGAAAGGGCTTGAGTCCAGCCAGATTAAGGCTTTTGTACTTTACCCTGTTTCGTGAGGTCTGTTCTGTTCGTGAGATCTGTATGCAGTCTGGTTCAGCCTTCTTTCTTCTTGCTGTTTTAGGGTTAATTGTATTAATTAAGTATATTTTTGTACTATTTGTTGCTTTGGGAGGAGCTCTCTGGGTCACCTCTCATGCTGCCATCTTGAATCTCCTGTCTTTTTTATGTAATTTTTAGTTTAGTTTACTAATATTTCTTTTTTACCTTTTTATATTTTTTTTAAATTAAGGTATTTTTGACATACACTCTTATGAAGGATTCATATGAAAAAACAATGTGGTTATCACATTCACCTGTACTATCTTGCACTGCCATACCCCATTGCAGTCACTGCCTATCAGTGCAGTAAGATGCCACAGAGTCACTATTTTCCTTCTCTGTGTTACACTGTCTTCACCATGATCCTCCCCACAACATGTGTGTCAATCGTAATATGCCTCAATCCCTTTCTCCCTCCCTCCACACTTCTCTCCTTTGGTAACCACTTGTCCCTTCTTGGAGTCTGTGAGTGTGTTGCTGTTTTGTTCCTTCCGTTTTGCTTCTTTTGTATACTCCACAAATGAGGGAAATCATTTGGTACTGGTCTATCTCCACATGGCTTATTTCACTGAGCATAATATCCTCCAGGTCCATCCATGTTTTTGCAAATGGTAAGATTTGTTTCTTTCTTATGGTTGAATACTATTCCACTGTGTATATGTACCACTTCTTCTTTATCTATTCATGTACTGATGGACCCTTAGGTTGCTTCCATACCTTGGCTGTTGTAAATACTGCTGCAATAAACATAGGGGTACATACGTCGTTTTGAATCTGAAAAATTATCTTCTTTCGGTAAATTCTTAGGAGTGGAATTCCCAGGTCACTTGGTATTTCTATTTTTAGTTTTTTGAGAAACCTCCATATTGCTTTCCACAGTGGTTGAACTAGCTTACATTCCCACCCACAGTGTAGGAGGGTTCCCCTTTCTCTGCATCATCTCCAGCATTTGTTGTTCTTAGTCTTTTCGATACTGGCCATCCTAACTGGTGTGAGGCAAAATCTCATTGTGGTTTTTATTTTCATCTCCCTGATAATTATTGATGTGGAGCATCTTTTCATGTGCCTGTTGGCCGCCTGAATTTCTTCTTTGGAGAAATGTCTGTTTATATCCTCTGCCCATTTTTTTTCATTTTTTTATTAAGGTATTATTGATATACAGTCTTATGAAGGTTTCACATGAAAAGCAATGTGGTTACTACATTCACCCATACTGTCGTTTTCCCCCCATACCCCACTTCAGTCACTGCCATCAGTATAGTAAGATTCCACCGAGCCACTATTTTCATTCTCTGTGCTACACTGTCTTCCCCATGATCCCCCCCACAACATGTGCACCAATCATAATACCTCTGAATCCCCTTCTCCCTCCCTCCCCACCAGCCCTTCCCCACCCCTCCCCTTTGGTAACCACCTGTCCCTTCTTGGAGTCTGTGAGTCTGTTGCTGTTTTATTCCTTCAGTTTTGCTTTGTTTTTATACCCACAAATGAGGGAAATCATTTGGTTCTTGTCTTTCTCTGCCTGGCTTATTTCACTGAGCATAATATCCTCTAGCTCCATTCATGTTGTTGCAAATGGTAAGATTTGTTTCTTTCTTATGGCTGAATAGTATTCCATTATGTATATGTACCACCTCTTCTTTATCCATACACCTACTGACGGACACTTAGGTTGCTTCCGTATCTTAGCTATTGTAAATAGTGCTGCAGTAAACATAGGAGTGCGTATATCTTTTTGAATCAGAAATTATATTCTTTGGGTAAATTCCTAGGAGTGGAATTCCCGGGTCAAATGGTATTCGGTTTTTAGTTTTTTGAGGAACCTGCATATTGCTTTCCACAATCATTGAACTAGCTTACATTCCCTCCAACAGTGTAGGAGGGTTCGCCTTTCTCCACATACTTGCCAGCATTTTTTGTTCTTAGTTTTTTCGATTCTGGTTTTTATTTGAATTTCCCTGATAATTAGTGATGTGGAGAATCTTTTCATGTGCCTGTGGGCCATCTGAATTTCCTCTTTGGAGAATTGTCAGTTCATATCCTCTCCCCACTTTTTAATCGGGTTGTTTGCTTTTTGGGTGTTGACGTGTGTGAGTTCTTTATATATTCTGGATGTTAATCCTTTGTCGGATATGTTGTTTATGAATATATTCTCCCATACTGTAGGATGCCTTTTTGTTCTACTGCTGGTGTCCTTTGCTGTACAGAAACATTTTAGTTTAATCTAGTCCCATGTGTTCATTTTTGCTTTGCTTCCCTTGTTTGAGGAGATGCAATCAGGAAAACTTTGCTCATGTTGATTTTCAGGAGATTTTTGCCTATGTTGTCTTCTAAAGAGTTTTATGGTTTCATGACTTACATTCAGGTCTTTGATCCATTTAGAGTTTGCTTTTGTGTATGGGGATAGACAGTAATCCAGTTTAATTCTCTTACGTATAGCTGTCAAGTTTTGCCAACACAAGCTGTTGAAGAAGCTGTCGTTTCCCCATTGTATGTCCATGGCTCCTTTATCATGTATTAATTGACCATATATGGTTGGGTTTATATCTGGGCTCTCTAGTCTGTTGCATTGGTCTATGGGTCTATTCTTGTGCCAGTACCAAGTTGTCTTGATTACTGTGGCTTTTAATAGAGCTTGAAGTCAGGGAGCATAATCCCCCCATCTTTTTTCTTCATTCTCTGGATTGCCTTGGCTCTTTGGTGTCTTTTGTTGTTCCATATGAATTTTAGAACTATTTTCTCTTGTTCGTTGAAGAAAGCTGTTGGTATGTTGATATTGATTGCATTGAATATGTTGATTACTTTACACAGGATTGTCATTTTGACAACGTTAATTCTTCCTGTCCATGAGCATGGAATGTGTTTCCATTTATTGGTATCTTCTTTAATTTGTCTCCTGAGTGTCTTGTAGTTTTCAAAGTATAGGTCTTTCACTTCCTTTGTTAGGTTTATTCCTAGGTATTTTATCTTTTTTGAAAAAATTGTGATTAGAATTCTTTTCCTGATTTTTCTTTCTGCTAGTTCCTCATTTGTGTATAGAATTCAACAGATTTCTGCATATTAATTTTGTAGCCTGCAACTTTGCTGAATTCAGATATTATGTCCAGTAGTTTTGGAGTGGATTCTTTAGAGTTTTTTAATGTACATTATCATGTCATCTGCAAACAGTGACAGTTTTTACCACTTCTTTACCAATCTGCATGACTTTTTTTTCTTTGTGTTTTCTGATTACCATGGCTAGGACCTCCAGAACTATGTTTAATAAAAGTGGAGAGAGTGGGCATACTTGTCTTTTTACTGATCTTAAAGGAAAGGCTTTCAGCTTCTGTTAATTGTGATGTTGTCTATGAACTTGTCATGTATGGCCTTTATTATGTTGAGGTACTTGTCCTCTATACCCAATTTTTTGAGAGTTCTTATCATGAATGGATATGGAATTTTTTTCAAACACTTTTTCAACATCTGTGGAGATGATCATGTGGTTTTTGTCCTTTTTTTTGTTGATGTGGTGGGTGATGTTTATGGAATTTCGAATATTGTACCATCCTTGCATCCCTGGAAGAAATCCTACTTGATCATGATGTATGATCCTCTTGATGTATTTTTTAATTCAGTTTGCTAATATTTTGTTTAGTATTTTTTCCTCTGTGTTCATCAGGGATATTGGTCTATAATTTTCTTTTTTTGTGGTATCTTTGGTTTTGGTATTAGAGTGATGCTGGCCTCATAGGACGAATTTGGAAGTATTTTCTCCTCTCCTACTTTTAGGAAAAGTTTAAGGAGGATGTTTATTAGCTCTTCTTTAAATGTTTGATGAAATTCATCCATGAAGCAATTTGTACCCTGGATTTTGTTCTTAGGTTGTTTTTTGATTCCCGGTTCGATTTCATTGCTGGTAATTGGTCTGTTCAGATTTTCTTTTTCTTCCTGGCTAGTCTCAGAATGTCATATTTTTCTGGAAAGTTGTCCATTTCTTCTAGGTTATCAAATTGATTAGCATATAATTTTTCATAATGTTCTCTAATAATTATTTGTAATTCCGTGGTGTCAATAGTGATTTTTCCTTTCTCATTTCTGATTCTGTTTATATGTGTACACTCTCTTTTTCTCTTGATAAGTCTTGCTAGGGGTTTATCTATTTTGTTTTGTTTTCCCAAAGAACCAGCTCCTGGTTTCGTTGATTCTTTCTATTATTTTATTCTTCTCAATTTTATTTATTTCTGCTCTGATCTTCATTATGCCCCTCCTTCTACTGACTTTGGGTTTCATTTGTTTTTCTTTTTGCAGCTTCACTAACTCTTAGTTTAGACTGTTATTTGGGATTGTTCTTCTTTCTTGAGTTAAGCCAGTGTTGCTATGCACTTTCCCCTTAGAACTGCGTTGGCTATATCCCACAGGTTTTGGGTTGTTGTGTTATTGTTTTCATTTGTTTCCATATATTGCCTGACGTCTGTTTTAATTTGCTCATTAATCCATTGTTCTTTAGGGAGAGTGTTTTTAAGTTTCCATGTGGTTGTGGGCTTTTTTGTTTCCTTTGCATTATTTATCTCTGGTTTCATACCTTTATGGCCTGAGAAGCTGGCTGGCACAATTGCCGTCTTTTTTAATTTACTGAGGCTTGTTTTGTGGCCTAGTATATGTTCTATTCTGGAAAATGTTCCGTGTACACTTGAGAAGAATGCATATCCTTCTGCATTTAGGTGAAATGTTCTGTAGATGTCTGTTAGGTCCATCTGTTCTAATGTGTTGTTCAGTGTCTCTGTTTCCTTACTTATTTTCTCTGTGGTTTATCTGTCTTTTGGTGTGAGTGGAGTGTTGAAGTCTCCTAGAATGAATGCATTGCATTCTATTTCCCCCTTTAATGCTGTTAGTATTTGTTTCAAGTATTTAGGTACTCCTGTATTGGATGCATAGATATTTATGCTTATTTCCTCTTGTTGGACTGACTCCTTTGTGATTATGTAATGTCTTCTTTGTCTCTTGTTGCCTTATTTATTTTGAAATCAATTTTCTCTAAGTACTGGTACTCCTGCTTTTTTCTCATTTTTTGCCTGAAATATCTCTTTCCATCCCTTCACTTTTAGTCTGTGTGTCTTTGGGTTTGAAGTGAGTCTCTTGTAGGCAGCATATAGATGGGTCTTGTTCTTTTATCTGTTCTGTAACTCTATGCCTTTTGATTGGTGTATTCAGTCCATTTACATTCAGAGCAATTATCGATAGATATGCACTTATTGCCATTGTAGGCTTTAGATTTGTGGTTACCAAAGTTCCAGGACAGCCTCCTTCCTATCTACAGGTCTTTGCCCGGTTTTGGTATTAGAGTGATGCTGGCTTCATTGAATGAGTTTGGAAGTATTCCCTCCTCTTCTATTTTTTGAAAAACTTTAAGAGAATGGGTGTTATTTATTCTCTATATGTCTGGTAGAATTCAGAGGTGAATCCGTCAGGTACGGGGTTTTTTTTCTTGGGTAGTTTTTTGATTACCGATTCAATTTTGTTGCTGGTGATTGGTCTGTTTAGTTTTTCTCTTTCTTGCTTGGTCAGGCTTGGAAGGTTGTATTTTTCTAAGAAGTTGTCCATTTCTTCAAGGTTTTCCAGCTTGTTAGCATATAGATTCTCATAATATTCTCTTATAATTCTTTGTATTTCTGTGGGGTCTGTTGTGATTTTTCCTCTCATTTCTGATTCTGTTTATGTGTGTAGATTCTCTTTTTCTCTTAATAAGTCTGGCTAGGGGTTTATCTATTTTGTTTATTTTTTCAAAGAACCAGCTCTTGGTTTCATTGATTTTTTCTATTGTTTTATTCTTCTCAATTTTATTTATTTCTTCCCTGATCTTTATTATGTCCCTCCTTCTGGTGACTTTGGGCCTCATTTGTTCTTCTTTTTCCAATTTCAGTAATTGTGTCTTTAGACTATTCATTTGGGAATGTTCTTCCTTCTTTAAATAGGCCTGGATTACAATATACTTTCCTCTTAGAACTGCCTTTGCTGCGTCCCAAAGAAGTTGTGGCTTTGTGTTGTTGTTGTCATTAGTCTCCAGATAGTCTTTGATTTCTGTTTTGATTTGGTCATTAACCCATTGATTAATTAGGAGAATGCTGTTAAGTCTCCATGTATTTGTGAGCCTCTTTGATTTCTTTCTAAAATTTATTTCTAGTTTTATACCTTTGTGATCTGAGAAGTTGGTTGGTAGGATTTCAATATTTTTGAATTTACTGAGGTTCTTTTTGTTGCCTAGTATGTGGTCTATTCTGGAAAATGTTCCATGTGCACTTGAGAAGAATGTGTATCCTGCTGCTTTTGGGTGCAGACTTCTGTAGATGTCTGTTAGGTCCATCTGTTCTAGTGTGTTGTTCAGTGCCTCTGTGTCTTTACTTATTCTCTGTCTGGTTGATCAGTCCTTTGTAGTGAGTGGTGTGTTGAAGTCACCTAAAATGAATGCATTGCTGTCTATTTTCTCCTTTACTTCTGTTAGTATTTGTTTCACATATGCCAGCACTCTTGTATTGAGTGCATATATATTTAAAATGGTTATATCCTCTTACTGGACTGACCCCTTTATCATTATGTAATGTCCTTCTTTATCTCTTGCTACTTTCTTCATTTTGAAGTCTATTTTGTCTGAAAGAAGTACTGCAACACCTGCTTTTTTCTCCTTGTTGTTTGCATGAAATATCTTTTTCCATCCCTTCACCTTTAGTCTGTGTATATCTTTGGGTTTGAGGTGAGTCTCTTGTAAGCAGCATATAGATGGTCTTGCTTTTTTATCCATTCTGTTGCTCTGTGTCTTTTGACTGGTGCATTCAGTCCATTTACATTTAGGGTGATTATTGATGGGTATGTACTTTTTGCCATTGCTGGCTTTAGATTCGTGGTTACCAAAGGTTTAAGGGTAGCTTGTCTGCTATCTAACAGTCTAACTTAACTTTCTTGTTAAGTTATTGTAAACACAGTGTGATGAATCTTTATTTCTCTCCCTTCTTATTCTTCCTCCTCCATTCTTTATATACTAGGTGTTTTATTCTTTGCCTTTAGTTAGTATTTGAACGGTCTGCTGTCTTTGCTATGATTTTATTTTCTCTGGTGACCTCTTTTTAGCCTTAGGAGTGCTTCTATCTAGAGAAGTCCCTTTAAGATATCCTGGAGAGGTGATTTATGGGAGACAAATTCCCTCAGCTTTCGCTTGTCTAAATTGTTTAATCCCTCCCTAAAATTTAAATGATAATCATGCAGGATACAATATTCTTGGTTCGAGGCCCTTCTGTTTCATTACGTTAAATATATCATGCCATTCTCTTCTGGCCTGTAAGGTTTCTGTTGGGAAGTCTCATGATAGTCTGTTGAATTTTCCTTTGTAGATGATATTTTTTCTCTCTCTAGCTGCCTCTAATACTCTGTCCTGATCTTTGATCTTTGCCATTTTAATTATTATGTGTCTTGGTGTTGTCTTCCTTGTGTCCCTTGTGTTGGGTGATCTGTAGGCCTCCATGGTTTGACAGAATATTTCCTTCCCCACCTTGGGGAAGTTTTCAGCAATTATTTCTTCAAAGACACTTTCTATCCCTTTTTCTCTCTCTTCTTCCTCTGATATTCCTATAATGCGAATATTGTTCCGTTTGGTTTGGGCACACTGCTCTCTTAAAATTCTTTCATTCCTAGAGATCCTTTTATCTCTCTCTGCCTCAGCTTCTCTGTATTCTTATTCTGTGATTTCTATTCCCTTAACAGTCTCTTGCATCTCGTCCAGTCTGCTGCTAAGCCCGTCAATCACTTGTCTCGTCTCTGCATTGTCTTTTGTCACTTCCCTCACTTCCTCCCTTAGCTCTTGCATATTTCTCTGTAGATCCATCAGTATGGTTATGACTTTTATTCTGAATTCTTTTTCAGGAAGATTGTGCATTTCCATGCCATCAGGCTCCCTCTCTGGGTTTGTCTGGTCTGGGTTTCTCTGGGTAAGCTTTGTTTGTACCATATTCCCCTGTCTTTCCATGGCCATAGAAGTGGTCAGAGAAAGAAAAAAAGAAAGGGAAAACAGAGGAAAAAAAAAAACGCCTGCCAGGTGTAGGTTCTGTTGGGCTCCTGTAGGTAGCGCTGCTGCTTCACTATTCTGCAGGCACGGCTGCTCCACCTGGCCCTTTGTGACTCTGGCTGGAGAGGGAGTGAATGGGGAGCCTGCTGATTTCTGTGGGTAGTCTCGGTGCGACTACTTTTCCCAGCCACAGTCCAAGGGAACCGAAATTCCCCAGGATTCCCAGCCTGCTTGGCTGAATGCGCTGGGACGATCCTGCTCCTCCGTTGGTCCCCTGTCTCTTTAAGACCCCTAAAAAAGCGTGTGCTTTTCTTTTGTCCCGGGGAACTGGCTGAGTGAACCTGCTGTCTTGGATCCTGCACCTCTGTCTCTCCAATCTCCGATACACCGTGCGAAGTGTGTCAGTGCTCCCAGCGCAGATCACCAGGACTGGTTATTTGGTGGGCCTGTACTTCCTCTCCCTCCCTGCTCTGAATCCTCTCCTCCTGCCAGTGCGCTGGGGTGGGGACAGTGCTCGAGTCCCACCGTGTCATGGCTCCGTATCTTACCCACTTCATGGGGTGCCAAATCCTCTCAGGTGTAGCTGCAGGCTGGGTGTCATCCTGTATCTTCTGGTCTCTCTTTTAGCAATAGTTGTATTTGTTGTATTTTCATAAATATATTTGGTTTTGGGAGGAGATTTCTGCCGCCCTGCTCATGCCACCATCTTCTCAGAAGCTTAAGAACTGCTGAAGTTTTAAGCAGTAAAACCTTCCCCTTGTGTTACGTGTCATTGTCTCAGATGTTGAGTGCACTCCTCTGACAGCATCGCCCCACGCACGTAACGACCGGTGCGGCTGACAGCGCGCTCCCCCGTGGGCAGCTCCGCGTCACCAGATTGGGGACGTTTTCAACAGTTACTTCCTCAAAGAGACTTTCTATCCTTTTGTCTCTCTCTTCTTCTGGAATCCATATAATGTACATATTGTTCTATTTGGATTGGTTACATAGCTCTCTTATTATTCTTATATTCTTAGAGATCCTTTTCTCTCTCTGTGCCTCAGCTTCTTTGTATTCCTGTTCTCTAATTTCTATTTCATTTACTATCTCCTTTACCTCATCTAATCTAGTTTTAAATCCCTCCATTATATTTCATTTCACATGGTGTATATTTCAAAATTTATGTCTCTTTATTGAAGTTCTCCTTGAGATGCTGAATATTTTTTCTGTTGCTCCGTGAGCATGTTTATGACTTTCTTTTTGAAATATTTATCAAGAGATTGGTGATTTCTGTTTCACTAAGCCCTTTCTGGTGTTTTTTCTTATCATTTTGTTTGGACCAAATTCCTTTGCCGCTTCATATTTTTTAGTGTTTCCTGTGAAATAATAACTGTGTTTGCAGCACCCTGTAGTGCCCAGAACTCAGTTCCCTATTTGGGAGCCTCAGCTGTTGGTGAGCAGTGGGCTTAGTGCCTTTCTGTCTTGCTTGTAAAGTGAGCTATGTGGGTCATCAGCTGTTTGAACGAGCAGGAATAATACTCTCTGGAGCTGCCGTAGGCCTGCAGCAATGGCAAAGGTGTCATGCAAGTGGAAACAGCACCTGACAGGAGGAAAGAATTCAGCTGGGAGTTTTTCCCGGCTTCTGGCTGTGATGCCTGCCTCTACTGCCAGATCCCAGTGACTGAGCATGCAGAGAGGAGCCTCTGTGCTATGCCCCTGTAGCTGCCATTGGGAGACCACCCTCCAGCACGTCAGACATAATGGCAGTGCAGCCAGTGAGTGGGAACAGCACCTTCCAGGAGGAAGAACCAGCAGGCTACATACAACAGTGGGGGCCTTGGTGCTGAGTTGCCAGACAGTGGGATGGAGTGTCTGAAACTTCTTAGAGTTCCCAACCTTCTGGGGTGGGCAGGTTGCAAAGGTTTTGTCCACCTGTCTTTTCTCCTGAGCAGAGAGCTCTCTGTAATCTTTCCTCCTTTAGCACCCCTCTCACTGCTGGTAAGTCCTTCTACCTGCCTGCCTTTCTTTTGTCCCATGGGCCGATTGTGCATACCTGTTCTCCACAAGTGGCTGGAATCTCAGTCTATCGAAATATTTCACCTGTCTTTGCTTTTAAACCCCACTAACTTCCAGAGCACCATGTAATAATGTAGGTTCATGGTCCCAGAGCAGATCTCCAGGGCAGGGTGTTCAGTGGTCCTGGGCTTCTACTCCCTGTCTGCTCCATTTCTCTTCCTCCCCACTGTGGGCTCAGGCAGGAGGAGGGCTTGCGTCCCGACAGATTGCAGCTTTGCTGCTTTACCCTTTTCTGCGAGGTCTTCTCTTTTCCCTAAATGTAGGCAGTCTGTTCTGTAGTCTTCTGGTTGCTTTTCAGGATTAGTTTGTATTTGCTGTATTTTGTTTTATGTGATTTGGGGAGATTGCTGCCACACTTCTCACACTGCCATCTTTTTTCATCCTCAGGAAGTGTTTTTTTTTAATTTCAAGTCTTCAACCCACTGTTGAAACATGAAATCAATTTCAATTTTTTAAAATAAAATCTAATGAAATTTTAAAAATCAGAATACATTGCCCAGAGCAAGCAGTGTTTCATGATATTTTGTTTCAGATACACACAGATTTACAAATACTGTATCATAATGTCAAGTGTATGTCTTACTGGGGACAATAGTAAAAAAAATTTGAGAAACACTAATCTGGTAGAAAGAGCACTGATTATGTGAAAGAGATATTTCTAAGATAGAAACAATATATGTAATTGTTTGGATGGTGATTGTAGCAATAACTCATTTGGGTATTGGTTATAGCAATGAAAGATGCAGTTATTTTCCTCCAGTGATGATAATATTTCATGTTCCATTTTCACATAGGCCCTTTAATGATTACTTAACAAGAGATTCTCTTCAAATCCCTGATCCTTCTCCCTGGATATTACGACTCTCAATAGCCAAAGGCATAAATCCAAACTATGTACCTCCAAAAAGTGTAAGTAGATCCACGTGGAAGAAACAGTTTTTGATTGATTCAGTAATTTGTAACTTGTTTGTAACTGTAATATGCCCGCCTCTCATTTCTAGGTATGTATTTTCCTTTTCTTCCTATTTATTTTCCCCTCTCACCAAATGAACGTTCCTGGCTACTTCCTCTATGCCTAATGTATCATCCAGGATTTCATCAGAGAAGCAGAACAATTGTTTGTGATACAGAATTAGACCTTAAGCAGTGGTGAAGACTGATGGAAGAGTCTTTAGAAGGCTGTTATGGCAGTTGGAACTTGGGGTCCGGTTATAGATCTAGAAGCAATGAGAGATAGTAGGGATGGGTCAGCAGCTTCCTGAAAGGTGTTTACTTCAGGGGAGCCTGGTACAGGTTCTTCAGGCAAGGGGAATCTGACTTCCTCAGTAGGGATGAAAGGGCTGATTCTTTTGGTAAGACCCAGCAGTATTTAAGGGTTTAATCTCCAGCTTCATTAGAATCTGCCCACATTATCCCCATTCCAATTTTCAGGGTCCCATTCTTTCCCAGTCATTGCCCTAACTTTAACACAGGAGCCCATACAAGTTTGAGAATTCAATTTGCACTATAGCTCACCCATTCACAGATTTAAATTTTCAGAATTTCTTTCAGGCAAGTCACAAAAACTTTCTGGTCCCTTACCCAGATCTCAAGCTGGGAATTTAAAGGCCTGAGCAGAACATTTCTTTCCTCAGTTTCTCTAATGCATTTAGAAGCAAGCAACCAACCCCACTGTGCTGCTTTATTTCACTAAAATGTTCTCTGGCAGGAGCTGTTTGGTTGCCCCAAGTCTTACTTTCCATTTTGTCACTGCCAGCATGCCACGTACTACCACGGTCATTTTTTTTTGACCACTGACAACAGGGTCATTAATACCCTTGAATATAATCAGCTTAGAAAAAAAATTCCAGATAATCTAGAACCAATAGAGAACCCATCCTTAAATATCTGATTTGGCTATTTGTTTCATACCAAAGCACCACCAATTTAGTGAGGTAAAACAAGCATTTTCTTATGCTCAAGAATTTTAGGACTCAGAAATTTCAACAGGGCAAACAAGTTTTGCTTATCTCTATTATTTGATGTCTAGGGCCTCAGCTAGGATATCGCTAATGGCTTAGATGTCTGAAATGATAGGGTGTGTAAGGTTCCTTCACAGTTGTCTTAGTTAGAGCTGGCATAAAAAAATACCATAGAGGGACTTCCGGGAAGATGGCGGTGTGAGCAGGGCAGCAGAAACCTCCTCCCAACACTATATTTATCTATGAAAACAAAGAAAATACATCTATTCCTAAAAGAGAGACGAGAATACACAGGAAAGCGCACAGCGTGCAGCTACACCCGAGAGGACTCGGCACCCCAAGAGGCGGGTAAGATACGGAGCCGCGACCCAGCGGGACCCGAGCACTCCCCCACCCCAGTGCACTGGCGGGAGGAGAGGATTCAGAGCCGGGAGGGAGTGGAAGTACACCCCGCGAAGTAGCCAGCCCCGGTGATCTGCGCGGGGAGCGCTGACCCACATTGCGCAGTGCAGCAGAGATTGGAGAGACAGAGGGGCAGGATCTGAGTGGGGAACGCGCCAGGGTGCTTGCAGCCGGCTCCCGGGAAGGAAAAAAAAAAAAGTGCGCGCTTTCCTCAGCAGTCTTAAAGAGACAGGAGCCCAGCGGAGGAGCCGGATCGCCCCAGCACACTCAGCCCAGCAGGCTGGGAGTCCTGGGGAGTTTCAGACGCCTTAGCTGGCGACTGAGGAAGCGTAGCCATACTTAACACTTCTCACTGAGATCAACAGCCTCCTATTCGTTCCCACCCCTGCCAGAGCGATAAAGGGCCCTGTGGAGCGGCAGAGTCACAGCTGTGGAATAGTGGGTCAATAGCGCCACCTAGAGCATTCCCACAGAATCTACGTCCGGTGGGCTTTTTTTTTGTTTTTTTTGTTTTGTTTTGTTTTTGTTTTTTCTTTTCTTTCTTTTTTTCTTTCTTTCTTTCTTTTTTCATTTTTTTTTCTCTTTTTTTTTCTTCTCTTTTTAAAGTCTTAAAGAGCCCAGCTGACATACGTGGCAACTATCGGTGACCAATTTTATAGCCATGAAAAGACAGAGGAATATGGTTCAGACCAAAATCAACCAGACAACCCCAGAGAGGGAGTCTGAAGGGATGGAAATGCACAGCCTCCCTGAAAAAGAATTCAGAATAAAAGGCATAACCATGCTGATGGACCTACAGAGAAATGTGCAAGAGCTGAGGGAGGAAGTGAGGGAACTGAGGAAAGACAATACAGAAATCAGACAAGCGATCGACGGGCTTAACAGCAGAATGGATGAGATGCAAGAGACTGTTAATGGAATAGAAAACAGAGAACAGGAGTACAGAGCAGCTGAGGCAGAGAGAGATAAAAGGATTTCTAGGAATGAAAGAATATTAAGAGAACTGTGTGACCAATCCAAACGGAACAATATTCGCATTATAGGAGTACCAGAGGAAGAAGAGAGAGAAAAAGGGATAGAAAGTGTCTTTGAAGAAATAATTGCTGAAAACTTTCCCTCGCTGGGGAAGGAAGTAGTCTCGCAGTCCACCGAAGCTCACAGATCTCCCAACACAAGGGACCCAAGGAAGACAACACCAAGACACATAATAATTAAGATGGCAAAGATCAAAGATAAAGACAGGGTATTAAAGGCAGCTAGAGAGAGAAAGAAGATCACCTACAAAGGAAAACCCATCAGAATATCATCAGAATTCTCAACAGAAACCTTACAGGCCAGAAGAGAATGGCATGATATATTTAACGTTATGAAACAGAAGGGGCCCGAACCAAGAATATTGTATCCAGCACGATTATCATTTAAATATGATGGAGGGATTAAACAATTTCCAGATAAACAAAAGTTAAGAGAGTTTGCCTCTCATAAACCACCACTACAGGATATCTTAAATGGACTGCTCTAGATGGAAGCACACCTAAGGCTAAAAAGATGTCACCAGAGAAAAAAAAATCATAGCAAAGAAAGCAGACCATCCAAATACTAACTAAAGGCAAAGAATAAAACACCTATTATAGAAAGAATGGAGGAGGAGGAATAAGAAGGGAGAGAAATAAAGAAACATCAGACTGTGTTTACAATAACTTAACAAGAAAGTTAAGTTAGATTGTTAGATAGTAAAGAAGCAACCCTTGAACCCTTGGTAAACACGAATCTAAAGCCAGCAATGGCAATAAGTACATACCTATCAATAATCACCCTAAATGTAAATGGACTGAATGCACCAATCAAAAGACACAGAGTAACAGAATGGATAAAAAAGCAAGACCCATCTATATGCTGCCTACAAGAAACTCACCTCAAATCCAAAGATATACACAGACTAAAAGTGAAGGGATGGAAAAAGATATTTCATGCAAACAACAAAGAGAAAAAAGCAGGTGTTGCAGTACTTGTATCAGACAAAATAGACTTCAAAACGAAGAAAGTAGCAAAAGATAAAGAAGGACATTACATAATGATAAAGGGGTCAGTCCAACAAGAAGATATAACCATTATAAATATAGATGCACCCAACACAGGAGCGCCAGCATATGTGAGACAAATACTAACAGAATTAAAGGACGAAATAGATAGCAGTGCATTCATCTTAGGAGACTTCAACACACCACTCACTCCAGAGGACAGATCAAACAGACAGAAAATAAGTAAAGACATAGAGGCACTGAACAACACACTAGAACAGATGGACCTAACAGACATCTACAGAACTCTACACTCAAAAGCAAAAGGATACACATTCTTCTCAAGTGCACATGGAACATTTTCCAGAATAGACCACATACTAGGCCACAAAAAGAACCTCAGTAATTTCAAAAATATTGAAATCCTACCAACCAAATTCTCAGATCACCAAGGTATAAAACTAGAAATAAATTTTAGAAAGAAATCAAAAAGGCTCACAAATACATGGAGACTTAACAACACTCTCCTAATTAATCAATGGGTTAACGACCAAATCAAAACAGAAATCAAAGAATATATGGAGACTAATGACAACAACAACACAAAGCCACAACTTCTGTGGGACGCAGCAAAGGCAGTTCTAAGAGGAAAGTATATTGCAATCCAGGCCTATTTAAAGAAGGAAGAACATTCCCAAATGAATAGTCTAAAGACACAATTACTGAAATTGGAAAAAGAAGAACAAATGAGGCCCAAAGTCACCAGAAGGAGGGACATAATAAAGATCAGAGAAGAAATAAATAAAATTGAGAAGAATAAAACAATAGAAAAAATCAATGAAACCAAGAGCTGGTTCTTTGAAAAAATAAACAAAATAGATAAACCCCTAGCCAGACTCATTAAGAGAAAAAGAGAATCTACACACATAAACACAATCAGAAATGAGAAAGGAAAAATCACGACGTACCCCACAGAAATACAAAGAATCATAAGAGATTATTATGAGAATCTATATGCTAACAAGCTGGAAAACATAGAAGAAATGGACAACTTCTTAGAAAAATACAACCTTCCAAGACTGACCAAGCAAGAAACAGAAAAACTAAACAGACCAGTCACCAGTGACGAAATCGAATTGGTAATCAAAAAACTACCCAAGAACAAAACCCCTGGGCCTGATGGATTCACCTCTGAATTCTACCAGACATATAGAGAAGAAATAACACCCATTCTCCTTAAAGTTTTCCAAAAAATAGAAGAGGAGGGAATACTTCCAAACTCATTCTATGAAGCCAGCATCACTCTAATACCAAAACCGGGCAAAGACCTCACCAAAAAAGAAAATTACAGACCAATATCCCTGATGAACGTAGATGCAAAAATACTCAACAAAATATTAGCAAACCGAATTCAAAAATACATCAAGAGGATCATACACCATGATCAAGTGGGATTCATCCCAGGGATGCAAGGATGGTACAACATTCGAAAATCCATCAACATCATCCACCACATCAACAAAAAGAAGAACAAAAACCACATGATCATCTCCATAGATGCTGAAAAGCATTTGACAAAAAGCATCCATTCCTGATTAAAACTCTCAACAAAATGGGTATAGACGGCAAGTACCTCATCATCATAAAGGCTATGTATGAAAAAACCACAGCTAACATCATACTTAACGGCGAGACGCTGAAAGATTTTCATCTAAGATCGGGAACAAGACAGGGATGCCCACTCTCTCCACTGTTATTCAACATAGTACTGGAGGTCCTAGCCACAGCAATCAGACAAAACAAAGACATACAAGGCATCCAGATTGGTAAAGAAGAAGTCAAATTGTCACTATTTGCAGATGACATGATACTGTACATAAAAAACCCTAAAGATTCCATTCCAAAACTACTAGAACTAATATCTGAATTCAGCAAAGTTGCAGGATACAATATTAACACACAGAAATCTGTTGCTTTCCTATACACTAACGATGAACTAACAGAAAGAGAAATCAGAAAAACAATTCTATTCACAATTGCATCAAAAAGAATAAAATACCCAGGAATAAACCTAACGAAGGAAGTGAAAGACCTGTACTCTGAAAACTACAAGACACACCTAGGAAAAATTAAAGAGGACACTAACAAATGGAAATGCATCCCATGCTCTTGGCTAGGAAGAATAAATATTGTCAAAATGGCTATACTACCTAAAGCAATCTACAGATTCAACGCAATCCCTATCAAACTACCAGCAGCATCCTTCAATGAACTAGAACAAATAATTATAAAATTCATGTGGAACCACAAAACACCCCGAATAGCCAAAGTAATCCTGAGAAGGAGGAATAAAACAGGGGGAATTACGCTCCCTGACTTCTTCAAGCTCTACTACAAAGCCACAGTAATCAAGACAATTTGGTATTGGCACAAAAACAGACCCACAGACCAGTGGAACAGAATAGAAAATCCAAACATTAATCCAAACATATACAGTCAATTAATATTTGATAAAGGAGCCTTGGATATACAATGGGGAGATGACAGCCTCTTCAGCAGCTGGTGTTGGAAAAACTGGACAGCTACATGTAAGAGAATGAAACTGGACTACTGTCTAGCCCCATACACAAAGGTAAACTCAAGGTGGATCAAAGACTTGAATGTAAGTCATGAAACCATAAAACTCTTAGAAAAATACATAGGCAAAAATCTCTTGGACATAAACATGAGCAACTTCTTCATGAACATATCTCCCCGGGCAAGGGAAACAAAAGCAAAAATGAACAAGTGGGACTATATCAAGCTGAAAAGCTTCTGTACAGCAAAGGACACCATCAGTAGAACAAAAAGACATCCTACAGTATGGGAGAATATATTCATAAAAAACGTATCTGATAAAGGGTTGACATCCAAAATATATAAAGAACTCATGCACCTTAACAAACAGAAAGCAAATAATCCAATTAAGAAATGGGCAGAGGACATGAATAGACACTTCTCCAAAGAAGAAATTCAGATGGCCAACAGGCACATGAAAAGATGCTCCACATCGTTAATCATCAGAGAAATGCAGATTAAAACCACAATGAGATATCACCTCACACCAGTGAGGATGGCCAACATCCAAAACACAAACAACAACAAATGTTGGCGAGGATGTGAAGAAAAGGGAACCCTCCTACACTGCTGGTGGAACTGCAAATTAGTTCAACCATTGTGGAAAACAGTATGTAGGTTCCTCAAAAAACTCAAAATAGAAATACCATTTGACCCAGGAATTCCACTCCTAGGAATTTACCCTAAGAATGCAGCAGCCCAATTTGAAAAGGACAGATGCACCCCTATGTTTATTGCAGCACTATTTACAATAGCCAAGAAATGGAAGCAACCTAAGTGTCCATAAGTAGATGAATGGATAAAGAAGATGTGGTACATATACACAATGGAATATTATTCAGCCATAAGAAGAAAACAAATCCTACCATTTGCAACAACATGGATGGAGCTAGAGGTATTATGCTCAGTGAAAAAAGCCAAGCCGAAAAAGACAAGTATCAAATGATTTCACTCATATGTGGAGTATAAGAACAAAGAAAAAATACTGAAGGAACAAAACAGCAGCAGACTCACAGAACCCAAGAATGAACTAATAGTTACCAAAGGGAAAGGGGCTGGGGAAAATGGGCGGGAAGGGAGGGATAAGAGGGAAAAGGGGCATTACGATTAGCAGATGTAATGTTGGGGGGGCACGGGGAGGGCAGTACAACTCAGAGAAGACAAGTAGTGATTCTATAGCATCTCACTACGCTGATGGACAGTGACTGTAATGGGGTTGGTAGGGGGGACCTGATGAAGGGGTAGTTTAATAATCGTAATATTGCACATGTAATTGTAAATTAATGATAATAAAATAAATTATATTAAAAAAATACCATAGACTCGGTGGCTTAAACAACAGACATTTATTTTTCACAGTTCTGGAGGCTGGGAAATTCCGATCAAGATGTCAGCTGATTCTCTTCTTGATGAGGGTCCTTTTATCATTTTGCAGACAGCCACCTTTTTGCTGTGTGCTCACATGACCTCTTCTTTATGTGTACACAGAGAGAATTCTAATCTTTCTTCCTCTTCTTAAAAGGACAGTGCCCCTTTATGGGGGTTCCACTCTTATGACCACATCTACACCTAATTACCTCCCAAAGTCCCGATTTCCTGATACCATCATATTGTGGGTGACAATTTCAACATGAATTTTGGAGGGGAAATAAATATTCAGTCCTTAGCAATCCCTATGCATGGTGCCCAGGCTGGGATGACTTGAACGTTAGACTCAATTGGGAATATCCACGGGAGCACGTTTGTATGGATTCTCTGTGACTTACCCTCTTTTAGGATGGCACTCATATTCTGTAAAGGAATATCCTACAATGGAATGTTCTAAGGGTGAACATTCCAAAAGAATCAGAAGGAAACTGTTTTTTAATGATTTGGCCTCAGATGTCATATAATGTCATTGCAATCATACTCTGTTGATGCACTACAAGTCTGGCCAGGTTTAAAGAGGAAGGGACACAAAACCCACCTCTCAATGAGAGATGTGGCAAAGAATTTATAGCCATTTAAGAAAAAATATTATTTCACTCATCTGTGGAGTATAAGAACAAAGAAAAAACTGAAGGAACAAAACAGCAGCAGACTCACAGAACCCAAGAATGGACTAACAATTACCAAAGGGGAAGAGACTGGGGAGAATGGGTGGGAAGGGAGGGATAAGGCGGGAAAAAGGGGCATTACGATTAGCAGACATAATGTAGGAGGTGGGGGGGCAAGGGGAGGGCTGTACAACACAGAGAAGACAAGTAGTGATTCTATAGCATCTTACTATGCTGATGTACAGTGACTGTAATGGGGAATGCGGTAGGGACTTGATGATGGGGGGAAGTCTAGTAAACATAATGTTGCTCATGTAATTGTAGATTAATGATACCAAAAGAAAACATAATTGCCACACCCAGTGATGTGAGTCTTTGGTATCCTTGAGCATGAGTTTGGTATGCAGAAAAGACTGTTCAGAGGTATGTTCTTGATTTAAATAATTAATAGTCAATTTAAAAATTTCAAATTATAAATCTGTTAGGCTTTTAAATTTAGCATGCAAGTTTTGTTATTCTATTTATAATTCCAGAGGGTTTTTAAAATTAAAGTACCATTCATATACAATCTTATGAAGGTTTCACATGAGCAACATTGTGGTTTCAACATTCACCCATATTACCAAGTCCTCACCCTTGCCCCCCCTTGCAGTCCCTGTCTATCAGCATAGTAAGATGCTATAGAATCACTACTTGTCTTCTCTGAGTTGTACAGCCCTCCCGGTGCCCCCACAACATTATGTCTGCTAATCATAATGCCCCTTTTTCCCTCTTATCTCTCCCTTCCCACCCATCTTCCCCAGTCCCTTTCCCTTTGTTAACTATTAGTCCATTCCTGGGTTCTGTGAGTCTGCTGCTGTTTTGTTCCGTCAGTATTTTTTCTTTGTTCTTATACTCCACATATGAGTGAAATCATTTGATACTTGTCTTTTTTGGCTTGGCTTATTTCACTGAGCATAATACCCTCTAGCTCCATCCATGTTGTTGCAAATGGTAGGATTTGTTTTCTTCTTATGGCTGAATAATATTCCATTGTGTATATGCACCACATCTTCTTTATCCATTCATCTACTGATGGACACTTAGGTTGCTTCCATTTCTTGGCTATTGTAAATAGTGCTGCGATAAACGTAGGGGTGCATATGTCTTTTTCAAACTGCGCTGCTGCACTGTTAGGGCAAATTCCTACTAGTGGAATTCCTGGGTCAAATGGTATTTCTCTTTTGAGTTTTTTGAGGAACCTCCATACTGCTTTCCACAATGGTTGAACTAATTTGCAGTCCCACCAGCAGTGTAGGAGGGTTCCCTTTCTTCCATATCCTCGCCAACATTTGCTGTTCTTTGTGTTTTGGCTGTTGGCCATCCTCACTGGTATGAGGTGATATATCATTGTGGTTTTAATCTGCATTTCTCTGATGATTAGCAATGTGGAGCATCTTTTCATGTGCCTGTTGGCCATCTGAATTTCTTCTTTGGAGAAGTGTCTATTCATGTCCTCTGCCCATTTCTTAATTGGATTATTTGCTTTCTGTTTGTTAAGGTGCATGAGTTCTTTATATATTTTGGATGTCAACCCTTTATCAGATACGTTTTTTATGAATATATTCTCCCATACTGTAGGATGTCTTTTTGTTCTACTGATGGTGTCCTTTGCTGTACAGAGGCTTTTCAGCTTGATATAGTCCCACTTGTTCATTTTTGCTTTTGTTTCCCTTGCCCGGGGAGATATGTTCATGAAGAAGTTGCTCATGTTTATGTCCAAGAGATTTTTGCCTATGTTTTTTTCTAAGAGTTTTATGGTTTCATGACTTACATTCAGGTCTTTGATCCACCTTGAGTTTACCTTTGTGTATGGGGCTAGACAGTAGTCCAGTTTCATTCTCTTACATGTAGCTGTCCAGTTTTTCCAACACCAGCTGCTGAAGAGGCTGTCATCTCCCCATTGTATATCCAAGGCACTTTTATCAAATATTAATTGACTGTATATGTTTGGGTTAATGTTTGGATTTTCTATTCTGTTCCACTGGTCTGTGGGTCTGTTTTTGTGCCAATACCAAATTGTCTTGATTACTGTGGCTTTGTAGTAGAGCTTGAAGAAGTCAGGGAGCGTAATTCCCCCTGTTTTATTCCTCCTTCTCAGGATTACTTTGGCTATTCGGGGTGTTTTGTGGTTCCACATGAATTTTATAATTATTTGTTCTAGTTCATTGAAGGATGCTGCTGGTAGTTTGAAAGGGATTGCATTGAATCTGTAGATTGCTTTAGGTAGTATAGCCATTTTGACAATATTTATTCTTCCTAGCCAAGAGCATGGGATGCATTTCCATTTGTTAGTGTCCTCTTTACTTTCTCTTAGGAGTGTCCTGTAGTTTTCAGGGTATACGTCTTTCACTTCCTTCATTAGGTTTATTCCTAGGTATTTTATTCTTTTTGATGCAATTGTGAATGGAATTGTTTTTCTGATTTCTCTTTCTGTTAGTTCATCGTTAGTGTATAGGAAAGCAACAGATTTCTGTGTGTAAATTTTGTATCCTGCAACTTTGCTGAATTCAGATATTAGTTCTAGTAGTTTTGGAGTGGAGTCTTTAGGGTTTTTTATGTACAATATCATGTCATCTGCAAATAGTGACAATTTGACTTCTTCTTTACCAATCTGGATGCCTTGTATGTCTTTGTTTTGTCTGATTGCTGTGGCTAGGACCTCCAGTACTATGTTGAGTAACAGTGGAGAGAGTGGGCATCCCTGTCTTGTTCCCGATCTTAGATGAAAAGCTTTCAGCTTCTCACTCTTAAGTATGATGTTAGCTGTGGGTTTGTCATATATGGCCTTTATGATGTTGAGGTACTTGCTGTCTATTCCCATTTCGTTGAGAATTTTAATCAGGAATGGATACTGAATTTTGTCAAATGCTTCTTCAGCATCTATGGAGATGATCATGTGGTTTTTGTTCTTCTTTTTGTTGATGTGGTGGATGATGTTGATGGATTTTCGAATGTTGTACCATCCTAGCATCCCTGGGATGAATCCCTCTTGATCATGGTGTATGACCCTCTTGATGTATTTTTGAATTCGGTTTGCTAATATTTGTTGAGTATTTTTGCATCTACGTTCATCAGGGATATTGGTGTGTAATTTTCTTTTTTGGTGAGGTCTTTGCCCGGTTTTGGTATTAGAGTGATGCTGCCTTCATAGAATGAGTTTGGAAGTATTTCCTCCTCTTCTATTTTTTGGCAAACTTTAAAGAGAATGGGTGTTATTTCTTCTCTATATGTCTCGTAGAACTCAGAGGTGAACCCGTCTGGTCCGGGGGTTTTGTTCTTGGGTAGTTTTTTGATTACCGCTTCAATTTCGTTGCTGATGATTGGTCTGTTTATTTTTTCTGTTTCTTGTTTGGTCAGTTTTGGAAGGTTGTATTTTTCTAAAAAGTTGTCCATTTCTTCTAGGTTTTCCCGCTTGTTAGCATATAGATTCTCATAATATTCTCTTATAATTCTTTGTATTTCTGTGGGATCCGTCGTGATTTTTCCTTTCTCATTTCTGATTGTGTTTATGTGTGTAGATTCTCTTTTTCTCTTAATGAGTCTGGCTAGGGGTTTATCTATTTTGTTTATTTTTTTCAAAGAACCAGCTCTTGGTTTCATTGATTTTTTCTATTGTTTTGTTCTTTTCAATTTTATTTATTGCTTCTCTGATCTTTATTATGTCCCTCCTTCTGGTGACTTTGAGTCTCATTTGTTCTTCTTTTTCCAATTTCAGTAATTGTGTCTTTACACTATTCATTTGGAAATGTTCTTCCTTCTTTAAATAGGCCTGGATTGCAATATACTTTCCTCTTAGAACTGCCTTTGCTGCGTCCCACAGAAGTTGTGGCTTTGTGTTGTTGCTGTCATTAGTCTCCATATATTCTTTGATTTCTGTTTTGATTTGATTGTTAACCCATTGATTAATTAGGAGAATGTTGTTAATTCTCCATGTATTTGTGAGCCTTTTTGGTTCTTTCTAAAATTTATTTCTAGTTATTGTAAACACCATCTGATGTTTCTTTATTTCTCTCCCTTCTTATTCTTCCTCCTCCATTCTTTATATACTAGGTGTTTTATTCTTTGCCTTTAGTTAGTATTTGGATGGTCTGCTTTCTTTGCTATGATTTTATTTTCTCTGGTGACATCTTTTTAGCCTTAGGGTTGCTTCCCTCTAGAGCAGTCCGTTTAAGATATCCTGTAGTGTGGTTTATGAGAGGCAAACTCTCTCAACTTTCGTTTGTCTGGAAATTGTTTAATCCCTCCATCATATTTAAATGATAATCGTGCTGGATACAGTATTTTGGTTCGACGCCCTTCTGTTTCATAACGTTAAATATATCATGCCATTCTCTTCTGGCCTGTAAGGTTTCTGATGAGAAGTCTCATGATAGTCTGATGCGTTTTCCTTTGTAAGGTGATCTTTTTTCTCTCTCTAGCTGCCTTTAATACTCTGTCTTTATCTTTGATCTTTGCCATCTTAATTATTATGTGTCTTGGTGTTGTCTTCCTTGTGTCCCTTCTGTTGGGAGATCTGTGGGTTCCGTGGACTGTGAGACTATTTCCTTCCCCAGTGAGGGAAAGTTTTCAGCAATTATTTCTTCAAAGACACTTTCTATCCCTTTTTCTCTCTCTTCTTCCTCTGGTACTCCTATAACGCGAATATTGTTCCGTTTGGATTGGTCACAGAGTTCTCTTAATATTCTTTCATTCCTAGAAATTCTTTTATCTCTCTCTGCCTCAGCTTCTCTGTATTCTTGTTCTCTAATTTCTGTTCCATTAACAGTCTCTTGCATCTCATCCAGTCTGCTGTTAAGCCCGTCAATCGCTTCTCTGATTTCTGCATTGTCTTTCCTCACTTCCCTCACTTCCTCCCTCAGCTCTTGCACATTTCTCTGTAGGTCCATCAGCATGGTTATGACTTTTATTCTGAATATTTTTTCAGGAAGACTGTGCATTTCCATCCCTTCAGGCTCCCTCTCTGGGGTTGTCTGGTTGATTTTAGTCTGGACCATATTCCTCTGTCTTTTCATGGCTATAGAAGTGGTCGCTGGTAGTTGCCACATATGTCAGCTGGGCTCTTTAAGTTTTTAAAAAGAGAAGAAAAATAAAAAAGAATGAAAGGAAGAAAAAATAGAGGAAAGAAAGGAAAAAAGAAAAGAAAAACAAAGAACAAAACAAACAAAAAATGCCCACTGGGAGTAGATTCTGTGGGGATGCTGTAAGTGGCGTTGTTGCCCCACTATTCCCCAGCTGGTGCTCTGCACAGCCCTTTATAGCTCTGGCCGGGGTGGGAATGAATGGAAGGCTGGTCATCTCAGTGAGAAGTCTAAGTGCAGCCATGCTTTCCCGGTCGCCAGCTAAGGAATACGAAAGTCTCCAGGACTCCCAGCCCACTGGGCTGAGTGTGCCGGGCCAATACAGCTCCTCCGCTGGGCTCCTGTCTCTTTAAGACTGCTGAAGAAAGTGCGCACTTTTCTTTTTTTTCTTTCCTTCCCGGAGCCGGCTGCAAGCACCCTGGCACGTTCCCCACTCAGATCCTGCACCCTCTGTCTCTCCAATCTCTGCTACAGTGCCCTATGTGTGTCAGCGCTCCCCGCGCAGATCACTGGGGCTGGCTGCTTCGCGGGGTGTACTTCCACTCCCTCCCGGCTCTGAATCCTCTCCTCCCGCCGGTGCGCTGGGGTGGGGGAGTGCTCGGGTCCCGCCGGGTCGCGGCTCCATATCTTACCTGCCTGTTGGGGTGCCGAGTCCTCTCGGGTGTAGCTGCACACTGTGCGCTTTCCTGTGTATTCTGGTCTCTCTTTTAGGAATAGTTGTATTTGCTGTATTTTTGTAGGTAAATATAGTGTTGGGAAGAGATTTCTGCCGCCCTGCTCTTGCTGCCATCCTCCCGGATGTCTCTGAATTCTAGCAGTTTTTAACAATTACTTTTAGGAGTCCTGTTTGGTTTTCAAATAATTAAAATTATATTTATTAGTATATTAAGGTTGATTTCTTTTTTTATTGAAGTGTCATTGATATACAATCTTATATTGGTTTTAAGTATACAACATAGTGGTTCAACAGTTACCCATATTATTAAATCCTCACCCCCACTAGTACAGTTACTATCTATTAACATAGGAAGATGTTACAGAATCACTGACTATATTCTCCATCCTGTAGTATGATCCCTGTGACCAACTTATATTGTAACTGAGAATTGTTGTGTCACTTTATTCCCCTCCCCCTTCCCCATGGTAACCACCAATCCATTGTCAATGTCTATGAGTCTTCTGCTATTTTGTTCATTTTGTTTTGCTTTGTTTCTATGTTCCACAAATAAGAAAAATCGTATGGCACTTGTCTTTCTCCACATGGCTTATTTCAAATAGCATAATACCCTCTAGTTTCATCCATGTTTTTCCATATGGCAGGATTTCTTTCTTTTTACAGCCATTGTGTATATGTACCACATCTTCTTTATCCATTCATCTGTTGATGGGCACTTTTGTTGCTTCCATAACTTGGCTATTATAAATAATGTGGCAATATACACAGGGGTGCATATATCTTTTCAAATAAGGGATTTTGTTTTCTTTGGGTAAGTTTGTAGAAGTAGAATTACTGGGTCATATGGTATTTCTATTTTTAGTTTTTTGATGAACTGCCATGCTGCTTTCCACAGTGACTGCACCAAATGACATTCCCACCAACAGTGTTGGAGGGCTCCTTTTCCTTCATATCCTTGCTAACACTTGTCATTTCTTGTCTTTTGGATAGTGGCCATTCTAACTGGTGTGAGGTGATATCTCATTGTAGTTTTGATACACATTTCCCTGATAATTAGAGATGTGGATTATCTTTTTATGTGCCTGTTAGACATCTGTATTTCCTCTTGGGAAAAATGCCTAATCAGGTCGTCTGCCCATTTTTTAATTGGGTTATGTTTTGTGGGTGTTGAGGTATATGAGTTCTTTATATATTTGGATGTTAATCCCTTATCAGATAAATCATTTACAAATGTATCCTCCCATACTGTTGGTTGCCCTTTTGCTCTGCTCATGATATCCTTTGCTATAAAGAGAAGCTTTTTAGTTTGATGTAATTTCACTTGTTCATTTTTTGTTTTGTTTCCCTTGCTGAAGGAGATATGTCCAGGAAAAAGTTACTCATGCTTATGTTCAAGAGATTTTTGCCTATGTTTTTTTCTGAGAGTTTTATAGTTTCATGACTTACATTCAGGTCTTTAATCTATTTCGAATTTACTTTTGTTTATGGGGTTAGATAGTAATCAAGTTTCATTCTCTTGCATGTAGCTGTCCAGGTTTGCCAACAACAATTATTGAAGAGACTGTCTTTTTCCCATTATATATTCATGGCTCCTTTATCGTATATTAATTGACCACACATGCATGGGTTACATCCAGGCTCTCTATTATTTTCCATTGATCTGTGGGTCTGTTTTTGTGCCAGTACCAAACTCTTGATTACTGTAGCTTTGTAGTAGAGCTTGAAGTCAGGAAGCATAATACCCATGGCTTTGTTTCTCTTTCTCAGAATTGCTTTGGCTATTCTGGGTCTTTCGTGGTTCCATATGAGTTTGAGGATTATTTGTTCTAGTTCATTGAAAAATGCCATTGGTATTTTGATAGGGATTGCATTGAATTTGTAAATTGCTTTAGGCAGAATGGCCATTTTGACAATATTAATCCTTGCTATCCATGAGCATGGGATAGATTTCCATTTACTGGTGTCTTTAATTTCTTTCATGAGTGTCTTATAGTTTTTAGAGTGCAGATATTTCACCTCCTTGCTTAGGTTTATTCCTAGGTATTTTATTCTTTTTGATGCAATTTTAAATGAGCTTGAAAAATATATATACTTTTTATTTTAATATAATTTCAAATTTGCTGAAAATTGTAAAAATTAACACTTTGTTCCATTTGCTGTATCATTCTCTCCCTTTCATGTGGCACATGTATATTTAATTCCTTTCCTGATTGATTTTTGAGAGTAAGTTACAGACATCATCCATCCTTTTTTCCTAAGTATGTCAGAGTGAGTGTCTCTATTCTGTAATCACAGAACTATTATCCAAATCAGAAATTTTAACATTGATATAATACTATATCTGCTCTATGGTCCATGCCAAATTTCATCAGTTCTTGCATATACTTATTCTTAACACAAAGTGTTAAATTCTATGACTTTGATTCTCTTAGCTTTTTTACAGCTAATTCTAAATCTTCCCAGTGCTTAAAAATAACACATGCCCACAGAGGAAGCTAAGTTACTATCTCAGGTACCTCAAGTTACTTGCCACAAGAGCATTTGGATGGACAAACTGTATGAAATCTTTTGACTTCTGTGAATGTCATAGTCTTTTTATAGTATCTTTGTCAGAGACTACAAAACTTAAAAAGGTGTTGGTTTCATAGCTCACTTAGTCCATATCCATCATCCTCTATTTACTCACAAGTGTCTGTAGTTCCTACTCAAACTTATCAACCTGTTAGAATTTTTTAAATCTTTCACTCTTGAGAGGTTTTGACTTTTAAGATTTGTACTGTTTATCTAGCAGATACCTTTGAGTATTATCCTCTTGTAATCTGTATATCTCACATGCCTTTGTCTGACTTGCTGTCCTAATTTTCAAGATCATTCTACCAGCATGCCCCTTCCCCATCATTCTCAATCTCTGATTATTTTCTAAGAATAAAAATTTTAGAAGTAAAATTACTGGATCGAGGCTATTAACATTTTTTAGGTGATTCAGATATAATCCCAAAATGTGTTCCAACAAAAATCATTTTGATTTATATATTCATGTGCACTTTTGAGTTGAATTTTTCACTGTACCCTTGCAAACATTAGATATCATTTTTTAGGAAATATTAATTTTATAATAAAATATCAGTATAAATACTTTCATTTCTCTGATTATTAGAAATTCAAATAGTTCCCCACATTTTTTTACCAGTTTATTTTTTTTGTAAATTTGTCTTTTCATGGCTTTATTTATTTTCTACTGGTCTGTACTTTTTTTGATTCATACTGTTCTTTACTTATTAAAGATATTCTTCATTTTTTATGTATGTTGTAAATATTTTTTGCCAGCTTGCAATTTGGAATTTTTAGTTATAACTTACATAAAATGCATAGTTTAATAAGCTTTTAAGAGTGTGTATGCCAAAACAGCAGCAGACTCACAGAACCCAGGAACGGACTAATAGTTACCAAAGGGAAAAGGACTGGGGAAAATGGGCGGGAAGGGAGGGATAAGAGGGAAAAAGGGGCATTACGATTAGCAGATGTAATGTTGTGGGGGCACGGGGAGGGCAGTACAACTCAGAGAAGACAAGTAATGATTCTATAGCATCTCACTACGCTGATGGACAGTGACTGTAATGGTGTTGGTGGGGGGGACCTGATGAAGGGGTAGTTTAATAATCGTAATATTGCACGTGTAATTGTAAATTAATGATAATAAAATAAATTATATTAAAAATTAAAAGAAAAAGAAAAAAAAAGAGTGTGTATGCCCATTCACTAACCACCCCAATCAAGATACAAAACACTATTCTAAAAAGTTTCTTCAAGTATTTTTCTTTCATTCAATTTATACTTTACTCCCTGTCTTAGAGTCAACCACTTTTAGGTTCCTATCATTATAGATTAGGTTTGCCTATTCTTGAACTTGATATAAATGGAATCATACAGTATGTACTCTTTCATGCCTGCTTTCTTTTGCTCAACACTGTGTTTTTGAAATTTATCGATGTTATTGAGTGTATCACTAGATCATTCCTTTTTATTGATAAGTATTCCACTGTATAAATATATCACAGTTTGTTTTTTCATTCCCTTTTGATGGACATTTGGGGTGTTCATTGCTATGAACATTAATGTAAAGATACTTTTTAGGCATGTTTTCATTTCTTTTGGGTAAATACCCAGGAGTGCAATAGATGGGTCATAGGGAGATGCATATTTGGTTTTCTAAAAAAACTGCTAAAGTCAGCAGACTCAAAGACTCCAAGAAGGAACTAGTGGTTACCAAAGTGGAGGGGTGTGGGAGGGTGGGTGGGGAGGGTGGGAGAAGGGGATTGTGGGGTACTATGTTTAGTACACATGATGTGGGGGATCACGGGGAAAACAGTGTAGTACAGAGAAGGCAAACAGTGAATCTGTGGCATCTTACTACACTGATGGACAGTGACTGAATTGGGGTATGAGTGGGGACTTGATAATATGGGTAAATGTAGTAACCACATTGTTTTTTCAGGTGAAACCTTCATAAGAGTGTATATCAATAATACCTTAATAAAAAAATAAAACAAACAAAAAAAAAACTGCTAAAGTATTTCCCAAAGTGAGTGTACCATTTTTACTCTCAATATCAATATATGAGTAATCTGGATGCTTCACAGGCTTTCCAACATTTGGCATTGTCAAAATTTTAGCGATTTTTAGTGAATGTGTGGTGGTATCTCATTGTGGTTCTAATTTAAATTTCAGAATGACTACTGACATTGAGCACTTATCATGTGTTTGTTGGCATTTATATATCTTCTGTAATCTGGTTAGAAGATTTTTGTTTAAATTCTTTAGGGCCTTTTATATACATAATCATGTTATATGTCAATAAAGAGGGGTTTTTTTGTCTTATCAAGTTTAAACCCACTTAAATGGGTTATTTTCTTTTAATCGTTGATTTGCAAAAGTTTATTTAGTTTGAATTCTCATCCTATGTCAGGAATATGTATTTGCATATATATTCTCCCAGTATATAGTTTGCTTATTGATTTTATTAGTGGTATCTTTTGATAAAAAATGTTCAGTTTATCAATTTTTTTCTTCCATGGAAAAAAAATTTTCAAAATTAAAATTTTCTTTGGTGCTTTGGTATCCTAAGAAATCTTTGTCTACCTCCGGGTTGCAAAAATATTCTGTATTTCCCTCTGGAACCTTTAAATTTTCACTTTTTTATTTGTATATATGATCCCCTTTGAATTAGCTTTCTATTAGATATGAAATAGAGATTGAGATTTATTTTTTTTCTCCATGGATATCCAGTTTTTCTGGTACCATTTGATGAAAGACTTTTTCTTTATTGAATTGCCTTGGGTCTACTTCTGGACTCCTAATTCTATTGTAATTGTTTAATTATCTGTTCTTATGTCAACACTGTACTGTCTTGATTACTATGGTTTTATAATGTCTTGAAATTAAGTAGTTTAAGTCCTTTAATTTTGTTCTTTTTCAATTTAGTTTTGGCTTTTCTAGGTCTTTTCCATTTTCACATAAATTTTAGGATCAGCTTGTCAATTTCTACAAAAATGCCTTTTGGGATTTTGATTAGGATTGCATTAAATATATAAAACAGTTTAAGGAGAATTGACATCTTAATAATAGTAAGTCTTCTAACCCATGAACCTTTTTTATCTCTCCTATTTAGATCATCGTTTATTATCTCAGAATGTTTTGTAGTTTTCAATGTAGTGTTCTTGCACATCTTTGTTAATTTTTCCTAGTGTTTTATGTTTTCAATATTATCAATGAATAGTATTTTTCTTTAATTTTCTAAATGTTTTTAATATACTAACCTTACATCTTACAACATTTCCAAATTCATTTAATTAGTTTTCATAGTCTATTAATTTTCTTTTGTAGATTCCTTTGGTTTTTCTACATTCACAATCATATTACCCATGAATAATGTTTCTCTTTCCAGTCTTTATTCCTTTTATTTATTTTTTCTTGACTTATTGTATTGACTAGGAGTCCAGTTCATTGTACATAGAAGTGAGTGACTGTGGGAAGTGAGTATGGGAATTCTTGTCTTGATCTTACTGGGAAAATATTCAGTATTTTACCAATAAACATTATGTTAGGTGCAGGTTTTGTAGATGCCCCTTCTCAGGTTGAGAAGTTCTATTATTTTTGGTTTGCCCAAAGTTTTTTTTTAAACCACATGTCTAAAAGCATGTTGAATTTCCTGAAATGTTTTTTCTAAATCTGAGAAGACCAAATTGATTATTTTCCCCTTTATTTTGTTAGCACTTCTATATATACTTTAGAGTTTTTGTTTATAAGAATTTTATCAAACAATTTTTCCTTCTCTCTGTACTGTACTTTTAGATAGTTTGTATTCATCTGTATTCAGTTCCATCAGTCTTTGTTCCATACTGTCCAAAATCCTCTAATCTCATCCAGTGGTTTTTTAATTCAGATACTGTGTTTATCACTTCTTCTACTTCTTTTTTTTTAAGCATAGTTTTTAGTTTCCATTTTTCTCTTGGAACTTTTGATCTTTTCAGGCATTATACCCATCTTTGGACAACAGTCAAGTTCCACGAATTTTCCCATAATGTCCTTAGTAGCAGTATAATCCAGTACAAAATAATGTGCTGCATTGTCATGTATCTTTTATATTCTTCAGTCTGAAATAGTTCCTCTGTCTTTTCTTGAGTTTCTTGACCTTAACACTTTTGAATATTACAAGCAGTCCATTAATTTCATAGAATAGCAAACCAATTAGATTTGTCAAAAGTTTCTTATGAATAGGGTCAGATTCTGAATCTTTGGCATATATATGCATACATACACACACTTACACATCTATTTCCATATATATTTATATTGAAAAACCATGATTTCTCACCAATACCTTCAATACAGATCCAACACTATAAGATTTATTCCTTCTTTCCCTTTTCATATTTTTTTTCCTATTATTAATATACAGTTTCATGAACAACATTATGGTTACTGAACTCCCCCTATTATCAAGTTCCCACCACATACCCATTGCAGTCACTGTCCATCAGCATAGAAAGATGTTTTAGAATCACTACCTGTCTTCTCTGTGTTATACTGCCTTCCGCATACCCCCCACCCCACGCCAACCCTGCTACATTATGTGTGCTAATTGTAACAGCCCTTTTTCCCCTTTATCCGTCCCTTCCCACCCATCTTCCCCAGTTCCATTCCCGTTGGTAACTGTTAGTCCATTCTTGGGTTCTGTGAGTCTGCTGCGGTTTTGTTCTTTCACTTTTTTCTTTGTGCTTATACTCCACAGATGGGTGAAATCATTTGATACTTGTCTTTCTCTGCCTGGCTTATTTCACTGAGCATAATACCCTCTAGCTCCATCCATGTTGTGGCAATTGGTAGGATTTGTTTTCTTCTTATGGCTGAATAATATTCCTTTGTGTATATATACCATATCTTCTTTATCCATTCATCTACTCACAGTAGGTGGCTTCCATTTCTTGGCTATTGTAAATAGTGCTGCAATAAACATAGGGGTGCATATGTCTTTTTCAAACCGGGCTGCTGCATTCTTAGGGTAAATTCCTAGGAGTGGAATTCATGGGTCAAATGGTATTTCTAGTTTTTTGAGGAACTTCCATACTGCTTTCCACAATGGTTATACTAATTTGCATTTCCACCAGCAGTGTAGGAGGGTTCCCCTTTCTCCACATCCTCGCCAACATTTGTTGTTCTTTGTCTTTTGGATGGCAGCCATCCTAACTGGTGTGAGGCAATATCTCATTGTGGTTTTAATTTGCATTTCTCTGATGATTAGTGATGTGGAGCATCTTCTCCTGTGCCGGTTGGCCATTTGAATTTCTTCTTTGGAGAAGTGCCTGTTCAGATCTTCTGCCCATTTTTTAATTGGCTTATTTGCTTTTTGTTTGTTAATGTGCATGAGCTCTTTATATAATTTGGATGTCAACCTCTTATCTGATACGTCTTTTATGAATATATTCTCCCGTACTGTAGGATGTCTTCTTGTTCTATTGATGGTATCCTTTCTTGTACAGAAGCTTTTTAGTTTGATATATTCCCATTTTTTCATTTTTGCTTTTGTTTCCCTTGCCCAGGGAGATATGTTCATGAAGAAGTTGCTCATGTTTATGTCCAAGAGATTTTTGCCTGTATTTTTTTCTAAGAGTTTTTTTGGTTTCATGATTTACATTCAGGTCTTTGATCCATTTTGAGTTTACTTTTGTGTATGGGTTAGACAGTAATCCAGTTTCATTCTCTTACATGTAGCTGTCCAGTTTTGCCAACACCAGCTGTTGAAGTGGCTGTCATTTCCCCATTGTATATCCATGGCTCCTCTATCGTATATTAATTGACCATATATGCTTGGGTTTATATCTGGACTCTCTATTCTGTTCCACTGGTCTGTGGATCTGTTCTTACGCCAGTACAAATTCTCTTGTTACTGTAGTTTTCTGGTAGAACTTCAAGTCATGGAGCGTAATGCCCCCTGCTTTATTCTTCCTTCTCCGAATTGCTTTGGCTATTCGGGGTCTTTTGTGGTTCCATATGAATTTAAGAACTATTTGCTCTAGGTCATTGAAGAATGCTGTAGGTATTTTGATAGGGATTGCATTGAATCTGTAGACTGCTTTAGGCAGGATGGCCATTTTGACAATATTAATTCTTCCTAGACAAGAGCATGGGATAAATTTACACTTACTAGTGACCTCTTTAATTTCCGTTGAGAGTGTCTTGTAGTTTTCAGGGTACAGGTCTTTCACTTCCTTGGTTCTGTTTATTCCTAGGTATTTTATTCTTTTGGATGCGATTGTGAATGGAATTGCTTTCCTGATTTCTCTTTCTGCTAGTTCATCTTTAGTGTATAGGAATGCAACAGATATCTGTTTATTAATTTTGCATCCCACAACTTTGCTGAATTCAGATATTAGATCTAATGGTTTTGGAGTGTATTCTTTAGGGTTTTTTATGCACAATATCATGTCATCTGCAAACAGGGACAGTTTGACTTCTTCCTTGCCAATCTCGTTGCCTTTTATTTACTTGTGTTGTCTGAGATCCATGGCTAGGACCTCCAGAAGTATGTTGAATAAAAGTGGGGAGAGTGGACATTCTTGTCTTGTTTCCGATCTTAAGGGAAAAGCTTTCAGCTTCTTCCTGTTAAATATAATGTTGGCCGTGGGTTTGTCATACATGGCCCTTATTATGTTGAGGTACTTGCCCTCTATACCCATTTTGTTGAGAGTTTTTATCATGAATGAATGTTGAATTTTGTTGAATGTTTTTTCAGCATCTATGGAGATGTTCATGTGGTTTTTCTCCTTCTTTTTGTTGATGTGGTGGGTGATGTTGATGGATTTTCAAATGTTGTACCATCCTTGCATCCCTGGGATGAATCCCACTTGATCATGATGGATGATCTTTTTGATGTATTTTTGAATTCGGTTGGCTAATATTTTGTGTGGTATTTTTGTATCTATGTTCATCAGGGACATTGGTCTGTAATTTTCTTTTTTTGTGGTGTCTTTGCCTGGTTTTGGTATTAGAGTGATGTTGGCCTCATAGAATGAGTTTGGGTTATATTCCCTCCTCTTCTACTATCTTGAAAACTTTGGGTATGGGTATTAGGTCTTCACTAAATGTTTGATAAAATTTAGCAGTGAAACCATCTGGTCAATGAGTTTTGTTCTTAGGTACTTTTTTATTACAAATTCTATTTCATTGCTGGCAATTGATCTATTCAAATTTTCTGTTTCTTCCTGGGTGAGTCTTGGAAGGTTGTATTTTTCTCAAAAGTTGTCCATTTCTTCTTTCCCTCTTAGCGTGGCCTTTGCTGAATCCCACAGATTTTGTGGTGTTGAATTATTCTTGTCATTTGTCTCCATATATTGCTTGATCTCTATTTTTATTTGGTCATCGATCCATCTATTATTTAGGAGCATGTTATTAAGCCTCCATGTGTTTGTGGGCTTTTTCATTTTCTTTATGTAATTTATTTCTAGTTTCATACCTTTCTGATCTGGTTGAAGCTGGTTGGTACAATTTCAATCTTTTTAAATTTATTGTGGTTCTTTCTATGTCCTAGTATATGATATATTCTTGAAATGTTCCATGTGCATTTGAGAAGAATGTGTATCCTGTTTTATTTGGATGGAGTGTTGTGTAGATATCCGTTAGATCCATCTGTTCTAATATGTTGTTCAGTTCCTCTGTCGCTTTATTTATTTTCTGTCTGGTTGATCCATCCTTTGGAGTGAGTGGTGTGTTATAGTCTCCCAAAATGAATGCATTGCATTCTATTTCCCCCTTTAATTCTATTAATATTTGTTTCACATATGTAGGTTATCCTATGTTGGGTACATAAATGTTTATAATAGTTATATCCTCTTATTGGACTGACCCTTTTATCATTATGTAATGTTCTTCTTTGTCTCTTGTGACTTTCCTTGTTTTGAAGTCTATTTTGTCTGTAACAAATGGTGTAACTCCTGCTTTTTTCTCAGTATTAGTTGCATGAAATATCTTTTTCCATCTCTTTACTTTCAGTCTGTGTATGTCTTTGGTTTTGAAGTGAGTCTCTTGTAGGCAGCATATAGATGCGTCTTGTTTTTCTTTCCATTCAGTAACTCTGTGTGTTTTGATTGGTGCATTCAGACCATTTACATTTAGGGTGATTATCGATAGGTATGTACTTTTGTCATTGCAAGCTTTAGATTCATGGTTACCAAAGGGTCAACGGCATATCCCTTACTTTCTAACAGTCTAATTTAACTCACTTCATATGCTATTACAAACACAACCTAATGCTTTTATTTTTCCTCCTTTTTCTTCCTCCTCCATTCTTTGTATGTTATGAATCATATTCTGTACTCTTTGTCCTGCCCTTGCATAACATCTAGTTAGCCTTAGGAATACTTCCATCTATAGGAGTCCCTCCCAAATGCACTATAGACGTGGTTTGTGGGAGGTAAATTCTCTCAGCTTTTGCTTATCTGAAAATTGTTTAATTCCTCCTTCAAATTTAAATAATAACCTTGCTGGGTAGAATATTCTTGGTTCAAGGCCCTTCTGCTTCATTACATTAAATACATCATGCCACTCCCTTCTGGCCTGCAACATTTCTCTTGAGAAATCTGATGATAGCTTGATGGGTTTTCCTTTGTATGTGATCTTTTTTCTCTCTCTAGCTACTTTTAAAAGTCTGTCTTTATCTTTGATATTTGCCATTTTAATTATTATATGTCTTGGTGTTGTCTTCCTTGGGTCCCTTGTGTTGGGAGATCTGTGCACCTCCATAGCTTGAGAGACTCTCCTTCCCCAGGGGAAGTTTTCAGCAATTACCTCCTCAATGACACTTTCTATCCCCTTTTCTCTCTCTTCTTCTGGTAACCCTATAATGAGAATATTGTTCCATTTGGATTGGTCACACAGTTCTTTCAATATTATTTCATTCTTAGATATCCTTTTTTCTCTCTGGGCCTCAGCTTCTTTATATTCCTCTTCTCTAATTTTTATTCCATTTACCATCTCTTCTACTACATCTAATCTGCTTTTTAATTCCTCCATTGTATGTTTCATTTCAGATATGGAATTTCTTAATGATTGGATCTCCCATTTAAATCCTTCCTGAGTTTTTGAGTATTTTTCTGTACCTCCATAAGCATGTTTATAATTTTTATTTTGAACTCTCTTTCAAGAAGATTGGTGAGTTCGGTTTCATTTGGCCCTCTTTCTTGGGTTTGTGAGATTTTGGTCTGAACCATGTTCTTTTGATGTTTCATATTTCTGTGTGTTGGCCACTAGTGCACGGAAGCTCCAGTCTCTGGATTGCTCAGCCCCTAGAGTGAGGTTGGGAATCATAGGGTAGCGGGGCTGGTGTCCGGGGGGAGGAAAGATCTGTTTCCTGATTGCCGTCTGTGGTATCTGTCTCCAGTGTCAGAGCCTTTGGGCCAAGCACACAGGTGTAAGCCTCTGTGCTTTGCATCTCTAGCTGTTGTAGGCGGGGCCTCCCTCTGGCTGGCCTGATGCCTGTGCAGTGACTGCCAATTTATAAACCCATGCCGTCAGGATAGAGGGAAGGTGCAGCAGGGTGCATGTCACAGTGGCGGGCCTCGGAGCTGAGTAGGAATCCAGGGGGTTGGAGCACCTGAATCTCCTCAAAATTCCCAACCAGCTGGGCAGATAGCGCCCAGACAATCTTAACCTTGTACAGGTCTCCCTTCTCCCTGCAACAAACTCTGCCAAAACCCGCCCTCTCATCAGCCCTCTCACTGCTACGAAGCCTCTCAGACTGCCTGCCTTTCCTCTTACACAGAGCTGCTGGATGTGGATCACCTCCTCCACAAACGGCCAGAATGTCAATTTCTCAAGCACTCCGCCTGTCTGAACTCCCCAACGTCCAGAGCACCACACACTATAGGTTTCTGCTCACAAAGCAGATCTCCAGGGCTAGGTGTTCAGCAGTCCCAGGCTTCCACCCCCTCCCTCACTCCGTTTCTCTTCCTACCGCTTCTGAGCTGGGGTTGGGGAAAGGCCCGTGTCCTCCAGATTAAGGCATTCACACTTTACCCTGTTTCATGATGTCTGCTCTGTTCGTGAGGTGTGTATGCAGTCTGGTTCAGCCTTCTTTCTTGTAGCTGTTTTTGGGTTAGTTGTATTAATTAGCTATATTCTTGTACTGTTTGTGGTTTTGGGAGGAGCTCTCTGTCTCACCTCTCATGACACCATCTTGAATTCCTACTAATCTGCTTTCCATGTTTTTAATGCTGTTCTCTAAAAGTTAAAAACCTGGCTACCATTACCCTTAATATATATATATATACACACACACACACACACACACACACACACTCTTTGCGTATAATCATTCTCCATCCTTGCCCATTTATTCTTCCCTGTGAGCTCTTTCTCTGTGCACTGAGTCTCTTGCCCTCTCAAGCTCTTACAATCCATATCAAGATGCCTCTTTGCAAGTGAACTCCCTTCTTACCCTGCTTGGGCTCTGATATCTCATATTAAATCCGTGATCTCAAGCCCTCTTCCCTGGTAGACCTTTCTGTTGATACTTTGGCCCTAAGGTGCTGCCATGGGCCACTGTGCCTTTTCCCTTCAACCAAGTTCAGACACCTACCTTGTTTTCCTCTCCTAATTGACCAGGAATGGATGAGAAAGAACTTTTTTCCTCCTTTCAAGAGTCATTTTCTCTGGCTTCTGCCTGCAGTGCCTTTTGATTCCTCTCCAGTGCCTTCAAAAAGTTTTTTTTTTCTTTTTAATGTTTTGTTCAGAGTCTATAACTGTTATTAGCAAGAGTATCAGTTCACAACAAGCTATTCAAAACAAGCTGTTACTGAAAATATAATCTAGTATAGAGGTCCCTAATTTCCTTTTAATTTTGTTTTCGTTACTCTGAGGTTATTTAAAGTGTTAAAATTTTATGTGTGATAAAATTTACTAGTCTTATTCCTTGGAGGTCTTTACCATTGCTTTATCTTAGAAAATCTTTCCCCCAAAAAACCAGAAAATCACCTTCAGTGGTGTCCTTGTACTGGCTCACAAAAGCTCATGGTGCCTGTATCTTCCCAACTTTACATTTAGTGACATCACTTGGATAGTTTGAAATTGGCCATGGTGGGAATTTTTACACTGTAGGAATTGGCAAGCACTACTAATCCATCTTTTTTCTCTGAGGAGCTAGCTGTGTTAAACATTTATCAGCATATTGGTCACCTCTATTTTCTTGTAATATCTTTGTGATTTATTTTTATTGTTAGAATAGTTAATTCCTCAGTCCATTTGATGTATATATTTATATAAAATTGAGGTAAGAATCTTCCTCCCCACTATTGCTCCAGGTTAATTCATTCACTGCCACAATTTTTATATACTACAGTGTTATTTATACTAAGGCAAAAAATTTTTTAATGTGACCTTGCTATATATATAAGGTTCCCTGAACCCTTTTAAGTAACTGAGTTCAAAATCATTCATGAGTGAAAGGTTCATTCAATGTTCAAGAAAGACCAATGGGATTTTAAGGAACAGAGTATAAAAAGTTTTTTTGACATAGTTTCAGATCAACTGCAACTAATATTTAAGAAACTACCACTTGTTAAGTTTTATTTTAGTATCAAAGAAGAATATCCACAATTATCTGAAAAGGCTGTTAAAATCCTCTTCTCTTTTCTAATCACTGAGACTGGATTTTCTTCACATACTTTAACCAAAACAACAGTGTCCTTTTAAGCCACATATTAAAGAGATTTGCAACAATGTAAAACATACCAGTCCTTCCAAGAAGGGACTACCAGTTACCAGATGGAAGGGGGTGGGGAGGGTGGATAGGGAGAGAGGAGAAGGAGATTAAAGGGCATTATGATTAGCACACATAATGTAGGTGGTTCACACGGAAAACAGTATAGCACAAAGAAGACAAGTAGTGACTCTATAGCATCTTACTATGCTGATGGACAGGACTGCAATGAGGTATTTGGAGGGACTTGATAATATGGGTGAATGTTGTAATCATAATGTTCCTCATGTGAAATCTCCATAAATTGTGATCCGGGGGTTCTTGTTTGCGGAGTTGAATAATGAACTTAGAAAACACCCAAGGTAGGAGAGCCAGGGAGAGGCTTTTGAGAGATACAGTGAGAGGACAGAGCTCCTGGCTTATGCCAGGAGGGGACTGGGGTGGTGCATTGTCTAGGGGATTTATAGGCAGTTGAGGATTTTTGGGAACTGATAAAGGGCTTAGGATGTGGACTTGTTAAAAGTGGTCTTAGGATGTTTGTCCTTGATGTGACAATAAGTCCCTTTTAGCATGCTAAAGTGAATCTTACACATGATTACAAATGATTAGCATAATAAAAACATGGGCTACTTTCTGTTATTGGGAGAGTATCAACTGATCTCACTGAATAATTATTCTAGAGCTTAATGTTTAAAACAGAGTTTTGGTAGGGAGTTTCCTTGCATGTAGTTACATCGCTCTGACTGTATATATCCTGTCTTGCTTTTTTTGGAGGCCCCAACCCTACTCTGTCTTAAGCCCATGGTCCCTGTCTCAATTGTGTATCAATGATACCTTAAAAAAAAAAAAAGCATACCAGTCTTCTCACAATTTTGTTCTTGTTTTGTGAAATACAGTTATTTGTCATAAAAATGTTTATATTAACATGTAATGGGTTTATTTTTTTTAAGATGAAATAAGAAATTTTATTAAATGTCTCAATCTTTGGGAACCCTCAGATTCTTTTAAGAGGGTAAAGGAGCTCTGGACCAAAAAAATTGTGAACCACAGTACTAGATTATATATCTGAATTCCTGTATTTATTTACATTGATATATTCTTGTACAAGCATCATTTTGCTTAAATCATTGTAATTTCAAAAATATGTTTTAGAATGAGGTAAGGTATGTGTACCCTTGTTTCTCTTCTTTTAGCCATAATGTTTTATTGTCTTCTCAGCTTCCTGCATCCCTGATTCAGTCCTTCTCATACATGTCTGACAGGTTTATCTCCAGTTCTGATCATGCTTCCTCTCCAGTGAAAAAATTTGATGGTTCTTTGTTGGGTATGAAAAAAGCTGTTGCCCCACTTCTACTCTAGTTTCAGATGCATTTACAAGCCTGATCTCCCTGCGTAGCCAGAGGCACTCTGTTCTGTGTTCTCTTGCCTCCGTGTACAGATTCACCCTTCTATCTTCTTCCTTTCATCTTTCCTTCACCTTCTGCTTGCCAAAATCTGATCCTTCCTTCAAGGTCCATTCTAATGTCTCTTTATCCCTGAAAAGAGAATCCATGGATTTTTCCACTCTTTCTACAATATCTATCAATACTTTATTCTCTTTTACGGGTGTTAAATAATCTTATTTATTTTTATTTATTTTTATTTTGGTATCATTAATGTACAATTACTTGAACAACATTATGGCTACTTAGACCCCCTATTATCAAGTTCCCACCACATACCCCACTACAGTCACCGTCCATCAGTGTAGTAAGATGCTATAGAATCATTACTTGTCTTCTCTATAAATACTGCCTTTCCCGTGTCCCGTGTGCTAATCATAATGCCCCTTTCCCCCCTTATCCCTCCCTTCCCACCCATCCTCCCCAGTCCCTTTCCCTTTGGTACCTGTTAGTCCATTCTTGGGTTCTGTGAGTCTGCTGCTGTTTTGTTCCTTCAGTTTTTCCTTTGTTCTTATACTCCACAGGTGAGTGAAATTATTTGATAATTGTCTTTCTCCGCCTGGCTTATTTCACTGAGCATAATACCCTCTAGCTACATCCATGTTGTTGCAAATGGTAGGATTTGTTTTCTTCCTATGGCTGAATAATATTCCATTGTGTATATGTACCACATCTTCTTTGTCCATTCATCTACTGATAGACACTTAGGTTGCTTCCATTTCTTGGCTATTGTAAATAGTGCTGCGATAAACATAGGGGTGCATAAGTCTTTTTCAAGCTGCGCTGCTGCATTCTTAGGGTAAATTCCTAGGAGTGGAATTCCTGGGTCAAATGGTGTTTCTATTTTGAGTTTGAGGAACCTCCATTCTGCTTTCCACGATAGCTGAACTAGTTCACATTCCCACCAGCACTGCAGGAGTGTTTCCCTTTCTCCACATCCTTGCCAACATTTGTTGTTGTTTGTCTTTTGGATGTTGGCCATCCTAACTGGCGTGAGGTGATATCTCATTGTGGTTTTAATTTGCATTTCTCTGATGATTAGCAATGTGGAGCATCTTTTCATGTGCCTGTTGGCCATGTGAATTTCTTCTTTGGAGAAGTTTGTGTTCAGCTCCTCTGCCCATTTTTTAATTGGCTTATTTGCTTTTTGTTTGTTGAGGTGCATGAGCTCTTTATATATTTTGGATTGCAACCCCTTACCGGATATGTCATTTATGAATATATTGTCCCATACTGTAGGAGGACTTTTTGTTCTACTGATGGTGTCATTTGCTGTATAGAAGCTTTTAAGTTTGATATAGTCCCATTTGTTCATTTTTGCTTTTGTTTCCCTTGCCCGGGGAGATATGTTCATGAAGAACTTGCTCATGTTTATGTCCAAGAGATATTTGCCTATGTTTTTTTCTAAGAGTTTTATGGTTTCATGACTTACATTCAGGTCGTTGATCCATTTTGAGTTGACTTTTCTGTATGGGGTTAGACAGTAATCCAGTTTCATTCTCTTACATGTAGCTGTCCACTTTTGCCAGCACCAGCTGTTGAAGAGGCTGTCATTTCCCCATTGTATATCCGTGGCCCCTTTATCGTATACTAATTGACCATATATGCTTGGGTTTGTATCTGGGCTCTCTATTCTGTTCCACTGGTCTATGGGTCTGTTCTTGTGCCAGCACCAAATTGTCTTGATTACTGTGGCTTTTTAGTAGAGCTTGAAGTCAGGGAGCATAATTCCCCCTGCTTTATTCTTCCTTCTCAGGATAGCTTTGGCTATTCGGGGTCTTTTGTGGTTCCATATGAATTTTAGAACTATTTGCTCTAGTTCATTGAAGAATGCTGTTGGTATTTTGATAGGGATTGCATTGAATCTGTAGATTGCTTCAGGCAGGATTGCCATTTTGACAATATTAATTCTTTCTAGCCAAGGGCATGGGATAAATTTCCACTTATTAGTATCCTCTTTAATTTCTCTTAGGAGTGTCTTGTAGTTTTCAGGGTATAGATCTTTCACTTCCTTGGTTAGGTTTATTCCTAGGTGTTTTATTCTTTTTGATGTGATTGTGAATGGAATTGTTTTCTTGATTTCTCTTTCTGCTAGTTCACCATTAGTGTATGAGAATGCAACATATTTCTGTGTGTTAATTTTGTATCCTGCAACTTTGCTGAATTCACATATTAGATTTAATAGTTTTGGAGTGGATTCTTTAGGGTTTTTTATGTACAATATCATGTCATCTGCAAACAGGGACAGTTTGACTTCTTCCTTACCAATCTGGATGCCTTTTATTTCTTTGTTTTCTCTGATTGGCATGGCTAGGACCCCCAGTACTATGTTGAATAAAAGTGGGGAGAGTGGGCATCCTTGTCTTGTTCCCGATCTTAAAGGAAAAGCTTTCAGTTTCTTGCTATTAAGTATAATGTTGGCTGTGGGTTTGTCATATATGGCCTTTATTATGTTGACGTACTTGCTCTCTATAACCATTTTGTTGAGAGTTTTTATCATGAATGGATGTTGAATTTTGTCGAATGCTTTTTCAGTTTCTATGGAGATGATCATGTGGTTTTTGTCCTTCTTTTTCTTGATGTAGTGGATGATGTTGATGGATTTTCGAATGTTGTAGCATCCTTTCATCCCTGGGATGAATCCCACTTGATCATGATGGATGATCTTTTTGATGTATTTTTGAATTCAGTTTGCTAATATTTTGTTGAGTATTTTTGCATCTATGTTCATCAGGGATATTGGTCTGTAATATTCTTTTTTTATGGTATCTTTGCCCGGTTTTGATATTAGAGTGATGTTGGTCTCATAGAATGTTTTGGGGAGTATTCCCTCCTCTTCTACTTTTTGGAAAACTTTAAGGAGGATGGGTATTAGGTCTTCACTAAATGTTTGAGAAAACTCATCAGTGGAACCATCTCATCCAGTTTTGTTCTTATGTAGTTTTTTGATTGCCAATTCAATTTCTTTGCTTGTAATTGGTCTATTCAGATTTTTTATTTCTTCCTGGGTCAGCCATGGAAGGTTGTATTTTTCTAGAAAGTTGTCCATTTCTTCTAGGTTATCCAGTTTGTTCACATATAATTTTTCATAGTATTCTCTCATAATTCTTTGTATTTCTGTGGTGTCCATAGTGATTTTTCCTTTCTCATTTCTGATTCTGTTTATCTGTGTGGCCTCTCTTTTTTTCTTGATAAGTCTGGCTAAGGGTTTATCTGTTTTGTTCATTTACTCAAAGGACCAGCTTCTGCTTTCATTGCTTCTTTCTATTGTTTTATTTACTCAATTTTGTTTATTTCTGCTTTAATCTTTATTATCTCCCTCCTTCTACTGCCTTTGGGCCTCATTTGTTCTTCCCTTTCTAGTTTCATTAATTGTGGGTTTAGATTGTTCATTTGGCATTGTTCTTATTTCCTGAGTTAGGCCTGTATTGCAATATATTTCCCTCTTAGCATGGCCTTTGCTGCATCCCACAGATTTTGTGGTGTTGAATTATTGTTGTTGTTTGTCTCCATATATTGCTTGATCTCTATTTTTATTTGGTCATTGTTCCATTGATTATTTAAGAGCATGTTATTAAGCCTCCATGTGTTTGTTGGCTTTTTCATTTTCTTTGTGTAATTTATTTCTAGTTTCATACCTTTGTGATCTGAGAAGCTGGTTGGTACAATTTCAGTCTTTTTGAATTTACTGTGTTTCTTTTCATGGCCTAGATATGATATATTCTTGAAAATGTTCCATGTGCGCTTGAGAAGAATGTGTATCCTGCTGCTTTTGGATGAAGTGTTCTGTAGATGTCCGTTAGGTCCATCTGTTCTAATATGTTGTTTAGTGCCTCTGCCTCTTTATTTATTTTTAGTCTGGTTGATCTGTCCCTTGGAGTGAGTTGTGTGTTGAAGTCTCCTAAAGTGAATGCATTGCATTCTATTTCCCCCTTAAATTCTGTTAGTATTTGTTTCACATATGTAGGTGATCCTGTGTTGGGTACATAGATATTTATAATAGGTATACCCTCTTGTTAGACTGACCGTTTTGTCATTATGTAATGTCCTTCTTTGTCTCTTTTGACTCTCCTTGTTTTGAAGTCTATTTTGTCTGATACAAGTACTGCACCTCCTGCTTTTTTTCTCACTATTAGTTGCATGAAATTTCTTTTTCCATCCCTTTACTTTCAGGCTGTGTATGTCTTTGGGTTTGAAGTGAGTCTCTTGTAGGCAGCATATAGATGGGTCTTGTTTTCTTATCCATTCAGTAACTCTATGTCTTTTGATTGTTACATCCAGACCATTTACATTTAGGGTGATTATCAATAGGTATGTACTTATTGCCATTGCAGGCTTTATTTTCATGGTTACCAAAGGTTCAACGGTAATTCCCTTACTATCTTAGAGTCTAATTTAACTCACTTCGTATGCTATTACAAATACAAACTAATGCTTTTTTTTCTCTCCTTTTTCTTCCTCCTCCTTTCTTTGTATGTTATGAATCATATTCTGTATTCTTTGTCTAGCCCTTGGGTGACATCTATTTAACCTTAGGAATACTTCATTTCTAGGAGTCCCTCCACAATGCACTGTAGAGGTGGTTTGTGGGAGGTAAATTCTCTCAGCTTTTGCTTATCTGAAAATTGTGTAATCCCTCCTTCAAATTTAAATGATAACCTTGCCGGGTAGCGCATTTTTGGTTCAAGGCCCTTCTGCTTCATTGCATTAAATGTATCATGCCACTCCCTTCTGTCCTGTAAGGTGTCTGTTGAGAGGTCTAATAGGTTTCCTTTGTATTTGATCTTTTTTGTCTCTCTAGCTGCTTTCAAAAGTCTGTTTTTATCCTTGATCTTTGCCATTTTAATTATTGTATGTCTTGTTGTTGTCTTCTTTGGGTCCCTTGTGTTGGGAGATCTGTGCATCTCCATGGCCTGAGAAACTATCTCCTTCCCCAGATTGGGGAAATTTTCAGCAAATACCTCCTCAAAGACACTTTCTATCCCTTTCTCCCTCTTCTTCTGGTACCCCTATAGTGCGACTATTGTTCTGGTTGAATTGGTCAGACAGTTCACTCAATATTCTTTCATTCTTAGAGATTCTTTTTTCTCTCTGTGCCTCCGCTTTTTTGTATTCCTCTTCTCTAATTTCTGTTCCATTTGCCATCTCTTCTACTACATCTAATCTGCTTTTAAATCCCTCCATTGTATGTTTCATTTCAGATATGGAATATCTTAATGATTGACTCTCCAACTTAAATTCGTTCCTGAGTTTTGAATATTTTTCTGTACCTCCATAAGCATGTTTATAATTTTTATTTTGAACTCTCTTTCTGGAAGATTGGTGAGTTCAGTTTCATTTGGCCCTTTTTCTGGGTTTTGTGAGGTTTTGGTCTGAACCGTGTTCTTTTGATGTTCCATATTTCTGTGTGGTCCCCACTAGTGCACAAAAGCTCCAGTCTCTGGAGCTGCCCAGCCCCTAGAGTGAGTTTGGAGGTCGTAGGGGAGCAGAGCTGGTGCCTGGGGGGAGGAAAGATCTCTTTCCTGATTCCCGTCTGTGGTGCGTGTCTCCAGTGTCAGAGCCAGTGGGCCAAGCACACACTTGTATGCCTCTGTGCTTTCCTTCTCTAGCTGTTGCAGGAGGGCCCTCCCGCTGGCTGAATTGATGCCAGTACAGTGACTGCTGGTTTGCAAGCAGGTGCCCGCAGGCCAGTAGGAAGGCTCGGCAGCTTGTGTGTCACAGTGGGGAGCCTAGGAGCTGAGTAGGCAGCCTGGGGGATGGAGCACCTGAAGGTCCTCCTCAAGGTTCCCAACAAGCTGGGCAGGGCGTGCCCAGACAACCTTGTCCAGCTCTCCCTTTTCCTGTGCAGCAAGCTCCGCCCAAACCTCGCCCCTTCAGCAGCCCTCTCTCTGCCTGGAAGCCTCTGAGACTGCCTGCCCTTCCTCTTACACAGTGCAGCTGGGTGTGGATCTCGTCCTCCACCAATGGCCTGAATGTCAGTCTCCCAGGCCTTTCACCCGTCCGAGCCCCCTTATGTCCAGAGCAGCACACAGTATAGGCTTCTGCTCACAAAGCAGATCTCCAGGGCTAGGTGTTCTGCAGTCCCAGGCTTCCGCCCCCTCCCCGCTCTGTTTCTCTTCCTCCCGCCAGTGAGCTGGGTTGGGGGAAGGTCTTGCGTCCCACCAGATTAAAGCTTTCGTACATTACCCTGCTTCGTGAAGTCTGCTCGGTTTGTGAGGTCTGTATGCAGTCTTGTTCAGCCTTCTTTCTTGTTGCTGTTTTAGGGTTAGTTGTATTTATTAACTATATTTTTGTACTGTTTGTGGTTTTGGGAGGAGTTCTCCGTTTCACCTCTCACACCACTATCTTGAATCTCTGGATGTTAAATAATCTTAATTATTACCTATAGGTCTATTGTTTCTTTCAAGCTGAAAATTACTTTAAGGAAAGGGACTGTTTTATTATCTTTGTTGTATCTTATGTAGTATGATTAAGAAATATTTATTTAATGAATTGATGTAATGAGTGATTGTTTTATTTCCTTTTTGATTGTAAGCCTTGACTGAAGGCAGTGGTTGTCATATGTTTCTGTGATTTTTCCAGAGACTGACAGGAGACAAAGCTTTATTCATTGGAAATGCTTAGTTAGTACTTCATAGTATTATACAGATAGAACCTTTGTTTTGAATCTCAACTCTGTCACTAACTATATAAACTTAAATAAATTCCTGAACTTCATAGTACCTGGGTTTCTTGATTAGTGAAAAAGAAAGAAAAAAGGTATCCCAAGTGAGGAATACATCAATTTATACACGTAAAACACTTAGTGTTGGAATTATCATCATCATTTTAAACAACACAAGAGAGGATTTAGAACATACTTTGTGTTTTATTTTTCCACCAACAGTTAAAACCCCATTTTATTTCCAATTATTGTTTGTATTCACCCTCAAAGTCTTGTGGTAAGTTTTGAGTTGTAATACAATTTGAATAGAAGACCATGTAATGTGAACACATTTCCATAGTTAAGATTGTGAAGAGGGACTTGGAGACCTTGTACAATATTGTTTATGGAGAACATGCTTCTGCCTTTCCTCTTTGGGCCTTTGATTTCTTTTTTGTATCTGTTCCAGTTAGAAGAGAGCCACTGAAATTCACTGTAAATATGAGGACTGGTGATCATGGAGTCCCTGTTTCCAAAGGACAAATATAATTAAGAACAAACACTGTTTACAATTTGGTACTTACAGGCACTATTTTATTTTTCTCCCTTAGATTGAAACCAAGATTTCAATTTCTGCCCTGACTGCTGTCGCAAGTCCAAGAATTGTAGACCTTGCCCATCCAAGAATCAAGATAGAGGGTCTATGCTATGAAAGACAAAGAAGTGAAATGCCCATCTATCCTGTAAGCCATCACTCCCTTTCAGCTCTCTTTCTGGTTGTTCCTAGGGTGTTATTTTGCCTCTACGGGGCATAAGTCAAAGTTGTTGGAAAAGAGAATCTTGGAAGAGCAGTCTGTGGTAGAAAGGAAGACCTAGCTGCAAGATATGGAGAGGCTAGAGGGTGGGGGTAAAGAACATGGGCTTTGGAGTCAGTAAGAACTGGGTTCAAATTCCATCCTCACCACTACTAGCTCTATGACGTTTTTTGTCAACCTTCCTGAATTTCTTCATTCAACAAGTATCTGAATACCTACAGTGTGCCAGGCACCCTTCCCAGTGAACAAGATGGAGGGATACAAAAAAAAAATAAGTAAACAGATAAGATAATGTTAGGTAGTGTAAGTGCTATGAAGAAAAAAAAATAGGATATGAGTGACTATGAGTGGGGTGGTCAAATGAGCTACTTTGTATGTGTGAAAGAAAGCCTCTCTAAGGAACGGATATTTGAGCTGAAATCTGAATGATGAGAAGGACTTAACCAAGTGAAGGTCCAAGAAGAGAATATTCTAGTAAAGGGAAACACCCTTGCCAAAGTCCTAAAGTTGGCATGACCTTGAAATTAGGTGGAGCAAGGTGAGCAAGGGGATTGTAAAGATGACAGTTCCCACTTGGATTGGAATACTGTTATGACTTGCAATAATAAATATATACTTCATAGTGTTATAATGATGATTAAGTGGGAATGATTAGGGAAATCACTTAGAATACTGTCTGGCTCATGGAATGTACTCATTAAAATGCTTGTTCTCTCCTTCAGTAACTGCCTTATGGACAGCTGGATCAGACATATGGGCAAAAATGGCTTTAGGAAGATCAGTTAGGAGTCAGTTTCAGTAATCCAGGGGACAAATGATGGTGACTCAATAAGGAATAGACCTGTAAAAAAAGACATCATGAAATTTGGGGTATATTTTTGTGTTTTTTTGTTTCCACTGTAGATATCCCGTGCTGCCTTGCTAACCAAACATAGCCCTCGAATAATAGCTCTGGCTAAGGCCAGGCCAATTCATCAGGATTATTTACCTGCCCGTGATGCCTGTTGGCCAGTATCTTATGCTGCTCTCCATTCCAAACCATCTCCCAGAATTCAAGAACTAGCTAATCCAAATAAAAGGTATGTCCATTCATGCCTAAAATGGGACAAGAAAGGCTGGGGGTAATAGATGGGAAACTTGACCCAATAAAGCCAGTGAGAAGAATTGTAGAAGTACAAGAAATTTTCAAAAATATCTCACATGTAACACTAGCTAAAGGGTTAGTGGACTAGTATTGAAACTTAGATCCAAGAGACAACTCTATAAGTATGGATATGGGATTATTTATCTAACATATTATTATTTAATACAAATTAAAGAACAGAGCACAGAACACATTGCAGTTTATGTAAGAAATATATACACAAATACATACACAAATTTGTTTGCATGTGCCTATAATATCTCAAGAATATACAAGAAGCTAGTAACAATGGTTACTTTTGGGGGTCTAGGAAACTGTGATGGGAGGAACACTAATTTTTTACTAAATAGGCTTTGCTTTTGTATTTTTCAATGTTTTTTCATCATGTACATATATGACCTATTTAAATAAATGAGAAAATACATTCAACAAAGAAGATATTGCCTCTAATTCCTATTTACTATTTAGAAGACCTCTTTTTAGAAAAAAAATTTTAATTTTATCTAATGTACATCACAATGATTCAATAGTCCCCCTCCCCTCACCACCGCACCCCCCTACTCACCTACCCCTTCATAACCACTAGTCATTTCTCAGTGTCTGTGAGTCTAATCATGTTTTGTTCCTTCTGTTTTGCTTTGTTTTTATACTCCACAAATAAGTGAAATCATATGGTATTTGTCTTTCTCTGCCTGGCTTATTTCACTTATAATACCCTCTAGCTCCATCCATTTTGTTGCAAATGGTAGGATTTCTTTTATTTTTATGGCCGAATAATATTCCATTGTGTATATGTACCACCTCTTCTTTATCTAGTCATTTATTTATGGATACTCAGGTTGCTTCCATATCTTGGCTATTGCAAACAGTGCAGTGATAAATATAGGGGTGCATATATCTTTTTGAACCAGGGATTTTGTTTTCTTCTGGTAAATTCCTGGGAGTGGAATTACTGGGTCAAATGGTATTTCTGTTTTTAGTTTTTTGAGGAAGCTCAATACTGCTTTCCACAGTGGTTGAGCCAGTTTCAGTCCCACCAACAGTGTAGGAGGGTTCCTATTTATCCACACCCTTGCCAGCGTTTGTTATTTCTTGTCTTTTGGATAGTGGCCATTCTAACTGGTGTGATGTGATATCTCATTGTGGTTTTAATTTGCATTTCCCTGATGATTAGTGATGTGGAGCATCTTTTCATGTGCCAGCTGGCCATTTGTATTTCTTCTTTGAAGAAGTGTCTGTTCAGGTCCTCCACCCATTTTTTGATCGGATTTTTGGGTGTTGAGTCATAAGAGTTCTTTATATATTTTAGATGTTAACCCCTTATCGGATGAGTCATTTATGAATATATTCTCCCATACTGTAGGATGCCTTTTTGTTCTGCTGATGGTGTCCTTTGTTGTACAGAAGCTTTTTAGTTTGATATAGTCCCATTTGTTCATTTTTTATTTTGTTTCCCTTGCCCAAGGAGATGTGTTCAGGAAAAAGTTGCTCATGTTTATATTCAAGAGATTTTTGCCTATGTTGTCTTCTATGAGTTTTATGGTTTCATGACTTACATTTAGGTCTTTGATCCATTTCGACTTAACTTTTGTGTATGGAGTTAGACAGTAACCCAGCTTCATTCTCTAACATGTAGCTGTCCAGTTTTGCCAACACCAATTGTTGAAGAGGCTCTCTTTTCTGCATTGTATATTCGTGGCTCTTTATCATATATTAATTGACCATAGATGCATGGCTTTATATCTGAGCGCCCTATTCTATTTCACTAATCTGTGGGTCTGTTCTTGTGCCAGTTCCAAATTGTCTTGATCACTGTGGCTTTGCAGTAGAGCTTGAAGTCAGGGAATGTAAGCTCCACAGTTTTGTTCTTCTTCCTCAGGATTGCTCTGACTATTTGGGATCTTTTGTGATTCCATACGAATTTTAGAACTATTTGTTCTAGTTCATTGAATAATGCTGTTGGAATTTTAATAGGGATTTCATTGCATTGAATCTGTTGATTGCTTTAGGTAGGATGGCATTTTGACAATATTAATTCTTCCTATCCCTGAGCACAGAATTTATTTCCATTTATTGGTGTCATCTTTAATTTCTCTTATGAGTGTCATAGTTTTCAGGGTATAGGTTTTTCACCTCCTTGGTTAGGTTTATTCCTAGGTATTTTATTCTTTTTGGTGCAAGTATAAATGAAGTTGTTTTCCTGATTTCTTTTTCTGCTCATTCATTGTTAGTATATAGGAATGCAATAGATTTCTATATGTAAATTTTGTGTCCTGCAACTTTACTGAATTCAGTTATTAGTTATAGTAGTTTTTGGGTGGATTCTTTAGGGCTTTCTATTACAATAACATGTCATCTGCAAAGAGTGACCATTTAACTTGTTCCTTACCAATCTCAATGCCTTTTATTTCTTTGTGTTGTTTGATTGCCATGGCTAGGACCTCCAGTGCTATGTTGTATAAAAGTGGGGAGAGTGGCCATCCTTGTCTTGTTCCCAGTCTTAGAGGAAAAGATTTCAGCTTTTCACTGTTAAGTATGATGTTGGCTGTGGGTCTGTCATATATGGCCTTTATTATGTTGAGGTACGTGCCTTCTATACCCACTTTGTTGAGAGTCTTTATCATGAATGGATGTTTAATTTTGTCAAATGCTTTTTCAGCATCTATTGAGATGATCATGTGATTTTTGTCCTTGTTTTGTTGCTGTAGTGGATGATGTTGATGGATTTTCAAATATTGTACCATCCTCACATCCCTGAAATAAATCCCACTTGGTCATGATAGATGATCTTTTTCATGTATTTTTGAATTTTTTTGCTAATATTTTGTTGATGTTTGCATCTATATTCATCAGGGATATTGGTCTGTAATTTTCTTTTTTTGTGGTGTCTTTGCCTGCTTTTGGTATTAGAGTGATGATAGCCTAATAGAATGAGTTTGGAAGTATTCCCTCCTCTTCTACTCTTTGGAATACTTTAAGAAGGATGGGTATTAGGTCTTCTCTAAATGTTTGATAAAATTCAGCTGCAAAGCCATCTGGCCCAGGCGTTTTGTTTTAGGTAATTTTTTCAATTTCTTCTGGTAACTGGTCTGTTCAGATATTTCTGTTTCTTCCTGGGATAGTCTTGGAAGGTTGTATTTCTCTAGGAAGTTGTCCATTTCTTCTATGTTGTCCGATTTATTGGCATATAAATTTTCATAGTATTCTCTACACTTCTTTTTATTTCTGAGGTATTCTTTGTGATTATTCCATCTTCATTTCTAATTCTATTTATGTTTGTATACTCTCTTTTTCTCCTGATAAGTCTGGCTAGGGTTTTATCTATTTTTTTTTCTCAAAGAAGCAGCTTCTGTTTTCATTTTTTTCTTTTGTTTCATTCTTCTCAATTCTATGTATTTCTGCTCTGATCTTTATTTTCTCCATCCTTCTACTGACTTTGGGTTTCATTTGTTCTTCTTTTTCTAGTTTCTTTAATTGTGATTTTAGACTATTTATTTGGGATTGTTCTTGTTTCTTGAGGTGAGCCTGTATTGCTATATACTTTCCTCTTAGAACTGCCTTTGCCATATACCACAGATGTTGGGCTGTTGTGTTTTTGTTTTCATTTGTCTCCATGTATTGCTTGATTTCTCTTTCAATTTGTTCATTTGATCCTTTGATTATTTAAAAGCATGTTGTTTAGCCTCCATGTGTTTGTAAATCTTTTTGTTTCTTATGTAATTTGTTTCTAGTTTCTTACCACTGTGGTCTGAGAGCTGCTTGATACAATTTCATTCTTTTTAAATTCATTGAGGCTCTTTTTCTGGCCTAGTATGTAATCTATTCTGGAGAATGCTCTATGTATGCTTGGGAAAAATGTGTACCCTGCTGCATTTGGATGGGTGTTCTGTAGGTGTCTGTTAAGTCCATTTCATATAATGTATTGTGCAGTGCCTCTGTTCCCTTATTTATTTTCTGCCTGGCTGATCTGTCTATTGATATGAGTAGTATATTAAAGTCTCCTAAAATGAAGGTCTTGCAGTCTATTTCCTCCTTTAATTCTGTTAGTATTTCTTTTACATTCTTAGGTGCTCCTATGTTAGGTGAATAGATATAATGGTTGTATCCTCTTGCTGGACTGACCACTTTATCATTATATAATGCCCTTTTTTGTCTCTTGTCACTTTCTTTATTTTGAAATCAATTTTGTCTAATATAAGTACTGCTACTCCGGCTTTTTTCTCCCTATTATTTGCATGGAATATTTTTTTCCATCCATTCACTTTTAGTGTGTATATTTCTTTGTGTCTGGAATAAGTCTCTGTAGGCAGCATATACATGGATCTTCTTTGGTTATCCATTCTGCCACTCCATATCTTCTGATTGGTGTATTCATTCCATTTACATTTAAGATAGTTATTGGTAGGTATGTACTTACTGCCATTTTATTGTTCTCTGATTGTTTTTGTAGTTCCTGTCTGATTCTTCCTCTCTTATACTCTTGTCATTTGATGGTTTTCTTTCTTTATTTTGGTACCATTAATCTACAATTACATAAGCAACATTATGGTTACTAGACTCCCCCAGTCATCAAGTCCCCACCACATACCCCATTACAGTCACTGTCCATCCATGTAGTAAGATGCTATAGAATCACTGTCTTCTCTGTGTTGTACAGCCCTCCCCATGCCCCCCTCTACATAATGTCTGCTAATCATAATGCCCCTTTTTCTGCCTTGTCCCTTCTTTCCCACCCATCCTCACCAGTCCCTTTCCCTTTGGTAACTATTAGTCTATTCTTGGGTTCTGTGAGTCTGCTGCTGTTTTGTTCCTTCAGTTTTTTTCTTTGTTGTTATACTCCACATATGAGTGAAGTCATTTGATACTTGTCTTTTTCTGCCTAGTTATTTCATTGAGCATAATACCCTCTAGCTCCATCCATGTTGTTGCAAATGGTAGGATTTGTTTTCTTCTTATGGCTGAATAATATTCCATTGTGTATATGCACCACATCTTCTTTATCCATTCATCTACTGATGGACACTTAGGTTGTTTCCATTTCTTGGCTATTGTAAATAGTGCTGCAATAAACATAGGGGTGCATATGCCTTTTTCAAACTACACTGCTGCATTCTTAGGGTAAATTTCTTGAAGTGGAATTCCTGGGTCAAATGGGATTTCTATTTTGAGTTTTTTGAGGAACCTCCATACTGCTTTCCACAATAGTTTAACTAGTTTACATTCCCACCAGCTGTGTAGTAGGGTTCCCCTTTTTCCACATTCTCGCCAACATTTGTTGTTGTTTGTGTTTTGGATGGTGGCCATCCTTACTGGTGTGAGGTGATATCTCATTGTGGTTTTAATTTGCATTTCTCTGATGATTACAGATGTGGAGAATCTTTTCATGTGCCTGTTGGCCATCTGAATTTCTTCTTTGGAGAAGTGTCTATTCAGATCCTCTGCCCATTTTTTAATTGGCTTATTTGCTTTTTGTTTGTTGAGGTGCATGAGCTCTTTATACATTTTGGATGTCAACCCTTTATCAGATGTGTCATTTATGAATATATTCTCCCATATTGTAGGATGTCTTTTTGTTCTATTGATGTTGTCCTTTGCCGTGAAGAAGCTTTTCAGCTTGATATAGTCCCACTGTTCATTTTTGCTTTTGTTTACCTTGCCCGGGAAGATATATTTATGAAGAAGTTGCTTATGTTTATGTCCAAGAGATTTTTGCCTATATTTTTTTCTAAGAGTTTTATGGTTTTATGACTTACATTCAGGTCTTTGATCCATTTTGAATTTACTTTTATGTATGGGGTAAGACAATGACCCAGTTTCATTCTCTTACATGTAGCTGTCCAGTTTTGCCAACACCAGCTGTTGAAAGGGCTGTCATTCCCCCTTTGTATATTCATGGCTCCTTTATCGTATCTTAATTGACCATATATGTTTGGGTTAATATCTGGACTCTCTATTATGTTCCACTGGTCTGTGGGTCTGTTCTTGTGCCAGTACCAAATTGTCTTGATTACTGTGACTTTGTAGTAGAGCTTGACGTCAGAGAGCGAGATCCCCCCTGCTTTATTCTTCCTTCTCAGGATTGCGTTGGCTATTCGGGGTCTTTTGTGGTTCCATATGAATTTTAGAACTGTTTGTTCCAGTTTGTTGAAGAATGCTGTTGGTATTTTGATAGGGATTGCATTGAATCTGTAGATTGCTTTAGGCAGGATTGCCATTTTGACAATATTAATTTTTCCTAGCCAAGAGCATTGGATGAGTTTCCATTTGTTAGTATCCTATTTAATTTCTCTTTAGAGTGTCTTGTAGTTTTCAGGGTATAGGTCTTTCACTTCCTTGATTATGTTTATTCCTAGGTATTTTATTCTTTTTAGTGCAATTGTGAATGGAATTGTTTTCCTGATTTCTCTTTCTACTAGTTCATTGTTAGTGTATAGGAAAGCAACAGATTTCTGTGTATTAATTTTGTATCCTGCAACTTCGCTGAATTCAGATATTATTTCTAGTAGTTTTGGAGTGGAGTCTTTAGGTTTTTTTATGTACAATACCATATCATCTGCAAATAGTGACAGTTTGACTTCTTTACCAATCTGGATGCCTTATATTTCTTTGTTTTCTCTGATTGCCATTGGTAGGCCCTCCAGTACTATGTTGAATAACAGTGAAGAAAGTGGGCATCCCTTTCTTTTTCCCGATCTCAAGTGAATAGCTTTCAGCTTCTCCCTGTTAAGTATGATGTTGGCTGTGGGGTAGTCATATATGGCCTTTATTATGTTGAGGTACTTGCCCTCTATACCCATTTTGTTGAGAGTTTTTGTAATGAATGGATGTTGAATTTTGTTGAATGCCTTTTCAGCATCTATGGAGATGATCATGTGGTTTTTGTCCTTCTTTTTGTTGATGTGGTGGGTGATGTTGATGGATTTTCGAATGTTGTACCATCCTTGCAAACCTGGGATGAATCCCACTTGATCATGGTGTATGATCCTCTTAATGTATTTTTGAATTCGGTTTGCTAATATTTTATTGAGTATTTTTGCATCTATGTTCATCAGGGATATTGGTCTGTAATTTTCTGTTTTTGTGGGATCTTCACCTGGTTTTTGTATTAGAGTGATGCTGGCTTCCTAGAATGAGTTTGGAAGTATTCCCTCCTCTTCTATTTTTTGGAAAACTTTAAGGAGAATGGGTATTATGTCTTCTCTATATGTCTGATAAAATTCAGCCATGAATCCATCTGGCCCGGGGGTTTTGGTCTTGGGTAGTTTTTTGATTACCGATTCAATTTTGTTGTTGGTAATTGGTCTATTTAGAGTTTCTGTTTCTTCCTTGGTTAGTCTTGGAAGGTTGTATTTTTCTAGGCAGTTGTCCATTTCTTCTAGGTTTTCCAGCTTGTTAGCATATAGATTTTCATAGTATTCTCTAATAATTCTTTGTATTTCTCTGATGTCCGTCGTGATATTTTCTTTCTCATTTCTGATTCTGTTTATGTGTGTAGATTCTCTTTTTCTCTTAATAAGTCTGGCTAGGGGTTTATCTATTTTGTTTATTTTCTCAAAGAACCAGCTCTTGGTTTCATTGATTTTTTCTATTGTTTTATTCTTCTCAATTTTATTTATTTCTTCTATAATCTTTATTATGTCCCTCCTTCTGGTGACTTTGGGCCTCATTTGTTCTTCTTTTTCCAGTTTCAATAATTGTGAGTTTAGACTATTCATTTGGGATTGTTCTTCCTTCTTTAAATAGGCCTGGATTTCTATATACTTTCCTCTTAGAATTGCCTTCTCTGCGTCCCACGTTGGGGCTTTTGTGCTGTTGTTTTCATTTGTCTCCATATATTGGGTGATCTCTGATGGTTTTCTTTAGTGTTGTGATTGGATTTCTCTCTCTCTTTTAAATTTTGTTTATTATTTTTCTATATATGTATTTATTGTAGGCTTTAGTTTTGTGGTCACCAAAGGTTCAAGGATAGCTTCTTTACTGTATAGTAGTCTGTATTAAATTACTGATTACTCTATTTCAAACACTATCTAAAGGTACTTTTTTTCCTTCTTCCTTTTCTTCCTCTACATTTTTTGTATTAGATGTCATAATCTGTACTCTTGTGTATCCTTGACTGATTTTGTGTATAGTTGATTTTTTCTTTTGTTTTAATTTCATACTTGCTTGGTATTTAGTTGGTCAACTACCTTTACTGTAGGTTTATTTTCACTGGTGAAAGCTATTTAGCCTTAGGGTCATTTCCATCTACAGCAATCCCTTTAACGTATGTGTAAGAGTGGCTTAGCAGTGGCAAATTCCTTCTACTTTTGTTTATATGAAAATTGTTTAATCCCTGCTTCAAATTTAAATGATAATCTTGCCTGGTAGTGGATTCTTGCTTGGAGGACCTTCTGTTTCAGTATATTATGTACATAATACTACTCTCTTCTGAAGACAGTAGCCTGAAGAGTTTCTGTTAAGAAGTCTTCTTATAGCCTGATGGATTTCCTTTATAAGTAATCTTTCTTCTCTCTTTGGTTGTTCTCAACACTCTCTCCTTATTCTTGATCTTTTCCATTTTAATTATTATATGTCTTGATGTTGTCTTGCTGGGGTTCTTTTGTTAGGGGATCTCTGTACTTCCATAATCTTAGTGTCTTTCCTTCTCCAGATTGGGGAAGTTTTCAACAATTATTTCCTTAAAGAGACCTTCTATCTCTTTGTCTTTCTCTTCTCTTTCTAGTACCCCTATTATGTGACTGTTGTTTCATTTGGATTGGTTACATAGCTGTCTTATCATTCTTTCATTCCTAGAGATCCTTTTTCGATCTGTTCCTCAGCTTCTTTGTTTTCCCATTTTCTAATTTCTATTTCACTTACATCACCTCTACATGATATAATCTACTTTTACATCCCTCCATTGTATGTTTCATTTCAGATACTGTATTCTTCAGCTCTGAGTGGCTCTTTTTCAGGTTTTCTATCTCCTTGTTGAAGTCCTTCCTCCCTGAGATCTTGAATACTTCTCTGTAAATCCATGAGCATGTTAATGACTTTTATTTTGAAATCTTTAGCATGAAGATTGGTGATCTCTGGTTCATTTAGCCCTCTTTCTGAGGTTCTGTCTTGTAGTTTTGATTGGATCAAATTCCTTTGCCTGTCATTTTGTCAGGGATTCTATGTTTCTTCCTTTGTATTAGATGTCTCTGCTATGCTTTCGGGCTCTCTTCTGTGTGGTCCTCTCTTCTCCCTCAGGTATAGAAGATCTGTTCTGCAGTCTTCAGGTCATTTTCAGGTCTAAGTGAATTTGCTCTATTTTCCTCTTTTATGTGTTTTTGGGAGAATGTTTCCGTCTTGTCTTCCTATTCAGCGATCTTTAATATCCAGAATACCTTTAACTTGCCTGAACTTCAGTTCATTTCATTACCTTCAGGATATAATACCTGATCACTCTTTTTAATCTTCGTTAGGAAAACCTAGGAGACATTGAAAAAGTTGTAAAATTTTCTTTTCAGGGAACAGGAAATATGTTAGTTCTTATAGAAAAATATTTTTTTAAGTCTTTGTAATGTATTTTTCCTTTAAAAAAGTTTCAATATCAAATGAAATGAAGCTCATTCTTTGTTCATTGACAAAGGAAAGGGAAGAGTAATATCAAGTGCTCAAGGTTCTATCCTAATAACAAAGATATTTGGTGATAAGGTGCTAAAGGTGGAAACTTAAATATTTGATTTCTTTAAGCTCATCAGGGTGCTTTCTGGCCTAACACTGCCAAGTTATTGAGAAATTTCCAGAATTTACTTTCTGTGGAAATAGCAAACGCTTTGGAATCTGACAGATACCTGAATCTGGATTTGACCATGGATCATTCTTATAATCTCCCTGAACTATCATTTCTTTATATAGGAGAGATCATGAAACCTGTTTCATGCTTATGAAAATAAAATGGGATAATATCACAGCACCTAACACATAGTAGATGCTTGAGAAATGTTAGTTCCATTTTCTGTTCATCTTATTTCAGGTTGAATTCTTTTTTTTTGCCCATTTCAGGACTCCTGTGCATATTATACAGTATGATCCAGATGTCTTTAAAGTCAAGCCAGCTGCTTTGAAAACACGATGTTCTCAAAGGATCCAGGAGTTGGCAGAACCTCTCACGCATTAAATACAGAAAGCCACGTCAGTCAAGTTCTCTCTATCTAGAAGACATGTTAGATGACTTAGTTCCCTAATCTGGTTAGTTTGTTTTCCCTCTCCCCCTCAAAAAACATGAGACCTTCAGGGTGCTCCACTGTGACCACAAATAGCAATTGCTGCTGTTATATATAATCATGTGTTATGCAGGTTTGGCAACTCCTGCATACAATAAAAGAGAAAATGATAGCCTTACTATCTCTTTACTATCTCCTCAGAGGCATCTTGACTATCTCATTGTTGTGACCTGAAGAAGCATTCTTATTATTATTTGCAGGTTTTGCTTTCCTTCTCTGGTTGAGATCTGTGTTCCCCAGTGGTAGATCTCTTCTCTGTCCCTTCTCTAATAAGTTATGAGTATTGAAATCATTCTTTGAGTTTTTTTTTCAACCTCTCATCATTACTGAGAAATCACACTGAAATGGTGAAGCCTTTTTGGATAAGTCAAAATGCTTTTTATAATCTGTAGGTGACATTTAGGGAGGTTACTTTATGATTACATCTCCACTAATCTCTGTTCCTTTGCTTATGTTCAGTATCATTGATCATGAATGACAGAAAAGAAAAGTGGTTGGTAAGCCTTATAGTTCTCTGTCAAATTGTACCTGCCCAGAGTTTTTTGTTTATTTTCTCCATGGATCAGTATTTTACAAACTAAACTAACTTTTATGGCATCTCTAGATGTATGGTCATGTAAATAACCATTTTTGAAAACCAGTTTTATAGATGAGTAAGTTCTATCTCTAAGACTTCTGTGACTTTAAAATCAAGCTAACTGCTTTGAAAGGAGGTAACTAGAAGATAACTAGTGGAGCTAACTAGTAGAGTTGAGAGGCAATATCATATAGTAATTTTGAACTGCGTTTGAAAGACAGACCTGAGTTTGTATTCCCCATGATCATTTACCAGGTATGTGATTTTTGAACAAATTCCCTAATTCCCTGTGCTTCAGTTTCTTTATGTGTAAATGGGTTCCTGCTGCATTATTGTTAATATTAAGAAAATTATGTATGAATTGGAAAAAATTTGTTTAAAATTCAGCTCCTTTTGCTTTCAAGGGGGGGAGTGGCATAATTCATCACTGGAAAAATAAACATCTTTATGGCTTGATGCCTACATTAAATGAATGTTTGTTGAGTGTCTTTGCTTTGCCAGGCACTGTGCTAGGCCCTGGAGATATCATAGTAAGCCATACAGATATGGGCTCTGTTCTCATGGATTGTTTGGCCAACTAGGAAAGAAGGTTGTAATTCAGAGATTCACAAAGGAATGTAAAATTACAACAGTGGTAAGCGCTGTGAAGGGAAGGTTACAGTGCCAAGAAATAATAGAAAATTTGAAACTCCCTTGTGAAGGTGAGAGAAGGCTTCTTTAATGAAGGGATAGTTAGACTGGAATCTAAAAGTGAGTAGGGTTAACTAGCCAAAGAGGGGATAGGCACTCAGTCCAGATAGTGGGAACCTGTGTTTATTGGATGTTTGTTGATTTGGGGGTCATCCTGCGTTAATTCCTCCTCCTTCTGGTAAGAACTCCTAATTTTTGTTGAGGGGAGGGGTGGGATTACTTTCTCTTCATTGTTTACAGCTTTATTGGGACTTTTTATTCAAGGTGTCCTGGCCAAGAGATGGGGATGTGACCCAAGCCAGCCAGACCCTTTGAACTGTCTTTTGGCACTTTGGATCTTAAACAGTGGTGCAAGGGGCAGGACATAACGGGAGTGGATATTTCCCAGTATCAATGCCCTCATGAGATTTCATTTTGCTCCTACTACCTGTGTCTCAGAGCTGCTTGGCCCTTCACCTATTCTTTTGACTCAGGAGCTGCCCACAGCCTTCCAGTAAATGCTCTGTGGCAGGTGAGTGGATGAATGGGGGAGTGAAAGGAGGCCAGTATGGCTCAAACAGAAAGAAAATGGATGGTATGATGCATAAGAAGGCAGAAGGAAGGGAGCCAGACCATGCAGGACCCTGGAAGCTGTGATGAAGACTGTAGTCTTTATCTTGAAACCAATGTGAGCTATTGAGGTAATTTAAACATAGGAATTATGTAATTAGGGTTGCCCTTTGAAAAAGTTATTTTGACAAGTAAGTTGGAGAGTGGGCAGTGGAGGTAAGTAGACCAAGTTTGGAGGCTGTTTAGTAGATTAGATGAAAGATGAAAACAGTTTGGTGATGCCATGGTGGAGAAGGAAAGAAGTGATGGACTTGAGAGATATTTGGGGAGGTGAGTTTTTACATGATTTAGTGTTGGATTGGATATGGGGTAGAGAAGAGGAAAGCATTCAAGATAATTCCTGGATTCCTAGCTTATGAGACAAGATAGAGTCTGCATATACCAGTGGACAATGTCCAGGCCATATATGACAATAGAACTCTGACTCACCAGGTCAAGAATCCAGGCTACAACCTCTGCAGCTGTCAGCCCAGAATGGTCAGGATCTGGTTAGTGGTCCTATCGCCTATTTTGGCCACCACTTTCAACTCAGGACCAACCAGAGAAAGCTAAATATACTCCCTAAGCCAATCACATAAGATGCCTTGTTTCTAGTTGGTCTGTCTCCAGCTTCCCCATGCCAACAGCATCTAATCAGAGCATAACAACAGCCTCCTCCACCCCCAACCCCCCCACTATAAAGCTTTCCCAGTCCTCTGCCTTCAAGTCTCTGACAAATTCAAGTGATGGTGTCTGACTCCCTTGCTTCACAACTCTGAATAAATAGCCTAGTTGTATTCTCATTTTGGGTGATCTTCCTTGAATTCCACAACAGTGAGCCCCTCACTGACATAAGGAACATTGGGAAAGGACCAGAAGAGAGTGGAAAAGCATGTGTTCAGTTCTGGACATTTAGATCAGATGATGCCTTGGAGACATCTAAAATGAGATGTCAGGTGCACAGCTGCTTTATGACTTTCATGGGCCCTAAACGTGTTAACCATTGTGAGTACTTTCTTTCTTAAAATAATATTCAAATTATATTTTATGACTGCAGTGGTATAAAGATGGACACAGTCAAACATATTTTTACTGAAAGTTTATTTTTCCTTCTCATTTAAAAAGGACTAGAACATTTTTGTGAGTTTCTGGAAATATTGCGGGCTTTAGGCACTGGACCTACTTTGCCCAGTGGGACAGTCGGCCCTCTTCAGGTAGGCAGTCCTCATGTGGATCTGTGTTCAGCAAGGGGAGCTGAGACCTGCCGGAGATAAATGTGTGCAGGTCATCTCAGGTGTGGTGGAAGCCTGGTGTGAGGGAGGAAAGCCCAGGCAGGTGAAGGCCGGCTTGACAGTTGCTGATATGGAGGAACTGCTGCTAGTTGTGTTTAGGAGGGGTGGTGTGGTGGCTGTGCTCTCAAAAGCAGGTCTTTTGGAGATGTGGGCTGAGACATTCGTAGGTGGAGTGACATCTGGGGTTGGCTTCATGGTGACTGCAACGGCGCAGCGGGCAAGGATAAAGAAGAAATGACTTGTGTTTGTGACTGTTGAAACTAAGAGATGGGAACATAGGGTTCATTATAATAATCTTGCTTCTATTAGATGTGTTTGAAGTTTTACATAACAGAGCACAAAGGGGAAGGGGAGCAAGGACGGGCAGTTACAGGTCTCAGCAGAGGCTTGAGGAGCCTGAGCGATATGCAGAGCTCTCTCAACACATTGAATCTTGAGTCAGGTCTGCTCCACTCCCAAATGTTTGTTGTAATGGTTGTTTAAGGGGGAAAATCAAGGCAACGTGTCTGTGTCTCCCATCTGGGGACAGTGTAGAGGAGATGTGTGTATAAGATGGTGAGATAATTTATACTCTGGTGGATGTAGAATTGTGGAATTAACAATCCACTAGAAATAAGGTAAAATAAGATAAACTGGTGCTACCACCCCAAATCCAGGGGAATGGGAGGAGCTCAGGACTTTGACCACACTTATGACTTAAATTCAAGTCAATGTTATATGAATTTTCAAAGATCAGGATACCTCTGTTGACTGCTGGGTTGCAGATGCTTGAAACACAGGATGTGAAGAATATGGGGGAACAGAGAAGGTGTTAGAGATTCCTTTGTTAACCTGGATTTGGTCGAAGGAAGGAAAATGGTGTCATAAATGTTAAATGACTTCCTGCAGTCAGGAGAGAGTGTGGTGAAGGCAGTCCTGCTTCTAATCCAGAAAGCTGGTTCTGGAATGAGGCTTCTCTGAGTATTAGCTATGCAACCTTGTACAGATTACTTACTTTTTCAAGAAAAAGGGGCTAGTAGTGTTTACTAGTGGGATAGGAAAGTTCCCAACAAATTACACCCCTCCTTTCCCTGCCTGAGTTCAGAAACAACTGAGAAATCCAGGCAGGTGGAATTCAGAATAACTCATTTACAACAGATGAAGCTGTTTGGAGAATGTGATTTTGTTGGAACAAATGGATTTGCTGAAATACCCCTCCTCCTGAATGAATTAGCCCTGGCAGGTCTCCTCCACAGGACGCACCTCCCCCAGAGCAGATAGAATGTACTCTACTTGTGGCTCTGAGATCTCAAGGAGGAAGAAGTGCACTTCTGATGGATTCACCAGCAGAGGAGTCACTTCTCCCACAGGGAGGAGAAAATAGGTATGTCTGAGGGCGAAATGCAGGAAGTCCTCTAGGGAATTCTGCTTCTTCCCCTGGAAGCAGGAACATTGAGAAATAAATGTTCATCCCTAGCACCTACCTTGTTGGGCTTTTGTAAAGTACTTAGCACAGTATCCAGTACATAGTAAGTGGGTTTTCTTTTCTTCATAATTATTATTAGTGGATATTAACAAGCTTCCCTGTTCTTTCTGGATAATGGAGTTTACTTCATCTGGTGATGCCAGTTACAGTCCCAGTGAAAACACAATCCTCTTTCAAGAGGTGAAGTTGACTTCCCATTCCTTGAGTCTGGGGTGGCCCATGGCTTGCTTAACCAACAGAATGTGGCCAAGAGAATTGTGTAACTTCCAAGAACAGGCCTCATGTCCTGTAGCTTCTGCTCTTCCTTCTTGGAATGCTGCTCTAGGACTGCTTGGGAAGAAACCCAGCCTCCTTGAGAGACCTCATGGAGACAGAGGCCCAGCCCTCTCAGACGTCCCCTCTGAGCCCAGCCTCCAGCTCTGCCTCTGCTGAATGCATCCATGTGAGACCAGCAGAAGAGCTGCCCAGCTAGCCCACAGAATTGTCAGGTTATTGTTTTAAACTACGTTTTGGGTTGGTTTGTTATTCGGCAGTAGTTAACTGAAACAGGTAATAAGCTGGTGGAGCAACAGACTGAAGCCAGTGTCGGACAGGAGGCAAGGGGTTCTGACTGCAGCTAGCTAATAGGTTTGTGAGCATGTCCTTGATTTTGGTCTGTTAGATGAGCAGGCAGACACTTCTTCCTCAATTAAGTGTTTTAAGTCCCTTTATCAGCTTACCTGAAGCAGCTCACAGCAGACCTGAACTTAACTGATCCATGGTTGGCCAGTAAGAACCTGCATGAATTGAGGCAGAGGAGTGTGTTGATCGCTGATAAGGCCAACCCTCCTCCCTTACCTAACGTGCATCTCCTCCCTCCAGAGGGTTTTCTTCCTAAGGACCTATCTGAGGAGGGCCTGGCCCACGGCCAGCCTTGGCACCAGAGACATAACACAAGCAGTAAGGAGAGGGAGCCTGAAGACACATGTTCTTTCACAGTTCGTGTTGACTTTTCCTTTCCATTAGGGAGGGGCTGCCAGATGGGAAACTTCTCCACCCCTAGCAGCATGCATCTACCTGCCTGCCTGCTCTCTGTTGCCAAGGTGTGGTCTGCTAGAACTTCCAGGATGTTGGGCATCCTGGGCTGGATTGCAAGACAGAGCAGGCATAAGGCTGCGGACAGAGAAAGGTAGCGTTGGGGTGGGAGAGCAGAAAGAAGCAGTTAGTCTTCAGTGTGAAGTGGGGAGTGAGTCCCCCTGGGATACCAGGGACACAATGGTGGTAGGCAAGTGCTCTGTGAAAAAGGCGAGGGTGATGTATATACTACATTTTCTTTATCCACTTATCTGTTAATGGACATTTAAGTTGTTTCCACATTTTGGCTATATGTATCCCAAAAGCACAGGCAATAAAACCACAAATGACCAAGTGGAACTACATCAAGCTAAAAAGCTTCTGCACAGCAAAGGAAATAATCAGCAAAGTGAAAAGACAGTCTACAGAACAGGTAAAAATATTTGCAAACCATGTATCTGATAAGAGCTTAATCTCCAAAATGTATTAAGAACTCCTACAACTCCACATTAAAAAAAAACTAGTCTACATAGGTATGACACACACAGAGTGGCTCTTATAGGGTAGTCTGCAAGGCTGACTGGAGGAACATACCAGCTGTACTAGTGTGCACTGCAGAACCACAGCTAAGGCTGGCTGGCTGGGATTTTGTAGCATCTACATATACCCAAATGAATACAAGAAGTTGGCTGAGATATGGCTGTTTAAAAGCCTCTCATTGGGCCTTCCTTCAGCCGTGAGGTTGTGAGTGCCGCATGAGAAACTGCAGACCACAGCCGCAGCCTTGCCTGCAATCTACCAAAATAACTTGCCAAGGAAACAACGTCATTGCCCAAGAGTCAGACTGATTCTCGCACGGCCAGGATGAAACCTCAGTTAGTTGCTGTTATCCAGCTCCTTGGAAGCTTTTCATGTCGAGAAAAGAAAACTCTCAGATGTTAGCTAGACTTGTGATGATTTTGCAATATATATAAATACCAAACCATTATGTTGTACACATGAAGCCAATAAAATGATGCACATCAGTTATACCTCAATTTTAAAAAAACTCAAGCTTTACATTCCAAAAGAGCTTTTTTCTATTACAAGATAAAGTGAGTTGCAGCTTAAAGAGAACAAAACAAACTTTTAGTGTTTTTAAGGTACATGAAATACAAAGGGGCAGGTTGAGGTGCATTTAGCTGTGGAAATGCATTGTAAGCAAATTTGATTTTTGTGAATTTAGGGTATTAGGGAGAAAACATTTTTCCTCTACCCTGTTAGGCTTAGTGTCTGAGGGCTGTGAATTAACCTGATGAAAGACAGATTAACAGGAGAAAAAAAGGTTTATTCGCATACCTGTGGAAGCCAACAAAAGCAGTAGCTGGCTCTTTAAATGGTAGAGGGTCATAGATCTAACTTAGTAGGGACAAGAGAGGGAGGGGAAAGGCTCTAAGGGAAGACAAATAGATTTCTTTAGGAAAGACAAATGATTTTTAGGAGAATAAATGGGAGCTAAGAAAGTCTGTGATAATGTTTGTTTGTGCAGGTGCCATGGTCTTTTTGTCTTCTTCAGAGCTGTGAAACTCCCCCAGACAGGGATTTAGGGCAGCCTCATTTCCCAGAAGTTGCTGCTTTTAGTCAGATAAGGGGAGCTCTGAGAAGACTTTTTTTCTGCATCTGTTGAATGTCAAATGTTTTTTGCTTTAAATAATCTTCATGTCAACTCTGGGACCCCACAATTGTAGAATGATACATAAATATACAGAAATACTGCCTTGCTGTCTAAGGACAGCTTGTGGCCTGTCACCTGTTGCTGCCAATGCCTGGCAATGCCCCTTTAACCAGCAAACTGTGATCCTCTGCATTCTCAGTATCAGGACTGTGATTACTTGCAGACATCTAAATTCTCTGAGTGATTTTAGCCTTTATTATACTGTTATTCTAACTTTTACTGTAATTTAAAAGATTTTATAAATCCTATACAAATATTATTTAAGTGATGTTATCACCAAAACTAGAGCTTTGAAAATACAATTGATGCCCGGGTTCTTGTTCACGAAGCCGAAGAATGAGCTTAGCAAACACCCAAGGTGGGAGAGCAAGGTACAGGCCTTTATTGAGAGATAAAGTGAAAGGACAGAGCTCCTGGCTCACACCAGGAGGGGACAAGAGAGCCCCGGTGGTGCGTTGTCTAGGGGGTTTTATAGGCAAATGAGAATTTTTCGAGAACATGGTAAAAAGGCTTAGGGGTGTGGACTTGTACCACCTGCCCTGCCTTCAAGGTGGGCAGGGCTGTTTACAGTAAAGTCACGGGTTATGCTGTGATACCCTTCCCTATTTGTGAAACACTCAAACATTCTAGGCCCAGTTGCTCCTGGCCTTTTGACCTTTAACTGACCTCACTGAAGATGCCTATATTCTTAGTCTGGTATCTTGGTCCTAGAGGATTAGTGTGACCTTGACTTTGCATAATGCTTAGCACAGAGTTTTAAAAAGGGACTTCCTTGCCCATTGTTATATTGCTCTGACTGTAAATATCCCGCCCAGCTTTTTCCAGAGGCCCTCACCCTACTCTGACTACACCCATGGTCCCTGTCTCACAATCATAAATCAAAACATTAAGAATAAAAGTTAGCTACGATAAAATGGTATGAATGAGGCCAATCAACTATGTTACTACTATGCTATTCATTTAGGAGACAGCTCTATGGGAAAAATTTTAAATGATTCTTAAAATTAAAAACAGCATTAGTAAAAATGTGCTCCAATAGTTATAGATTTTTGTACTCCAGGAATGCATCCCTCATAACCCTTTATTACTATGGAAAGATGGGTCTTGATTTATGGGAGCTCTCCCAAAACTTGCCCATTGAGTAAAATATGACCTCCTGTATGAGGGCAGACAAAAGCTAGACACCATTTAGTTCACAAGTAAAAGATTCAAATTGCAATTCAATGGCAACTGTTTATGTAGAAGAGCTAGAACTTGAAAAACATCTCAAAACTGTAGGGCAATACATCCTGCAAAGTCATGGCAACCCTGAGGTGATTCTTCCTTAAAAATTATGGCAAGATTAGAGATGATAAGTATGTGGACTCTGTTTGTAGATGGAAATAGATTTGTGAAATAATGTTGGGTGAAAGCAATTAAAATTCAAAATAGTTACAGCTATGGAAAAAATATATATTCATCTCCTGATAAAGATGGGGACTTAATTTAAACCTATGTAAATGGTGCTTATGTTCATTGGATGCTCATTTTCTCCAGAGTGTGAAAAATACAATTGGAGTGGTTGCCAGGTTTGGGAGGGCTAGGAAGGGAAGGATGAATAGGTGGAGCACAGAGGATTTTTAGGATAGTGGTATATGTGTGTCATTATACATTTTCAAAGCCCAAAGACACAAAGAGTGAACCCTAATTGTGAGCCCTAATGTAATCTATGGATTATAGTTAATAATAATGTATCAAATTGGCTCCTTGGTTATAACAATTGATTAACAAGTATAACAAAAACACTAATGCAAGATATCAGTAATAGGGGAAATTGGGTACTGGTGGTGGTGAGAAGATAATGGGAACTCTGTACTTTCCACTCGGTTTTTCTCAGAACTTAAAACTGGCACACACACACACAAAAGTCTACTAAAGGAAAAAAAAATACATTAGTGGAAGAGGAGATTGCTGCATGATACATTCTTGGGGAAATCTTGACTCCTCCGATACAAGTCAGGATAAACATGCTTTCAATTCTGTGTTTACTTTGCATACAGGTGTACTCTTTGTTCTGCCAGGGCATAAGGATTAAGAACTAAGATAGATAATCTCTGATCCAATTAGAGCAATTGAATATCTTGCACCCATTCTCAAAACAAGCTTTCTCATTTGGTTGACTATCATGAATATTAAATCAGTCTACTCAGGAGTAAATCTCACCCTTGACAGGAAAAATTCCAAATCTCCCTCAGTTTATTTAGTCAGTAAATGCTGTATCTTAGCAATTCTCACTACAGGAACCACCACATCAACAGACATACATGAAGGTGTTTAGCAAAGTACTTTATTTTTAATTTCTTGTTGATCAGCATTCACACATTGAACTTCAGAACACACAGCTTTTGCTAAGGCAGAGAAGCAGGTCTTTACCTCCCTTTCTGCGGTGGAAGTTTGATAATCTAGGAGAATTCACTCTCCACAATCACACTCCAATTTTCTCCCGGCCTGAGGCCGGCCACTCACCTCCTTCTCCCTCATGCCACTCATCACCTGCTATGCCTTGAATCATGGGTGTAAACTCAGGTCTATGAAAAACATGCCTTGATTCTCTACAACTCAGCTTGCTTTCTGACCTCAAGCCTTGTTCCACTGAGCTGGTGGAAAAACAGTCTCACAGCTTTCTAGGGTTCCAGGAGCCTCCTGAGTGCCAAGATATTGAGTGGTGGGGCTTGGGGGTAAGGTGGGGCAGGGTGGGGAAGATCTTCTGGGCCTTGGTCCACCCAGGTTACTGCTAAGTCATGTTACCCCTCCCCGTATGTTCCCAGCAGATGCCCCAGCTTTCTGCTGCTTTTCTGCCATGACTGGCATGTGATAGTCTTTGGCAGGGCTGCCTGTGATCCTGGCTGCCTAGACACAGCCATCTCTGCGAGTTTTTCTCCTTAGCAGTGACTATGTTGCAAGGCTAGGCACAGATGCCCTGGAATCCAGGACCTATCATTGTTCTCTCTTCTGCCTATAAAAAACTCCAGTCTGGGGATGACACAGATTCTTTCTTTAATCTCCACAATGTTCCACCCCCAGGGTTTCCCTAAGGGCTTAAGCTTTTGCAACAAGGAACAAACTTACTTTCAAACTACAGTTTATCTGTTTTCTCCCTCACAGCATTCCTCCCCCAAGGCATTGAGGCCAAGGTCTGCTGGATGGAAGGGAGAGAAAGAAGCCCTATGGAGACAAAAAGGAAGAGATTCACATTTCAAAATATTTTTTGGCCATATATTTTATATATATGAAGATCTTATCAGTGTTAGTATATTTGAAGCTGCCCAATAGCATGAGTTGTGTTCTTGTGGCCTCCACAGTACCTGTGGAGTGAGAAGGTGTGCCCCTGACCATCTCTGGTTGTTCTTTCTTGAGCCTTGGCCAGCTTTGAGGAAAGCTCTGAAGCTATCCTGTGAGGTCAAAATGGTCACATACCTCCCTGATGCTAAATCATTCCCTTCCCAGTTGTTGCTAAATACTCCATTTTTTGGTCACCTTTGGAGATAATCAGATACTTCTGAGCATAGTTCACCAGAATGGATGGAATTTAAAAACTTTTTCATCAAATGGAAAGGTTTTGGTCCAAATTGTTAAAGAGGGTTGTAAATATAAATCATCATATTACAAAGGTGTGGGGAAGGGGAAGGGGTAGAAACCTTAATACACTAAGTCTCTAACCCCCAAATGCTACACTACTCATGTGAATTCTCACAGCTGTTAGTCCTGCAGGCTGAGGCACCGAATGCACACATGCATCTGGTGAGCTCTTACCTTAGCAGTCGCTCTGCTGAGCACAAACCCTGAAAAAGTGAGACATGGGACAGCTAAGTTTTGATGGAAGAAGGTGAAGTTTGAGAAAGGAAAACGCCATAGTCTCCCATGGGAACTGGAATCAGAAATGGAATATGAAAGGGTCTCAGAAACCAGTCCACAAGTTTTTAATTTTGTCCAGGATAGGCAGGTCCAGCTTCTGTGGAAAGGGGAATGCGTGAACCTACCAAGTTTCTTTTTTGTGAATTATCTGTTGAGAACTTTTCTCATTCTTCACTCAACTCAGTAGGGAGCCTGAGGCTGGATATTTAGCTCCCCCGCAGTTCTGTTCTGTGGGCTGGCATCTCAGGGCCCCAGCTCAGGGGCTCACTGCTGGGAGGTGCCATTTGATGAGGGAGAACAAGCTCTTTGCTCTAACTGTCCTGTCTTCCTTAAGAAGTAGAGCCAAAATGCTGAGGCTGGCTGCTGAGCAGTCACCTAGTGAGGGCAGGTCCAGGCCCCATTTCATCCCCTCTCCTGTGCCCAGCTCTGTGTCTACCACCTCGGAGCCCACTCAGTCAGTGTTTGCTGCACTAATGATGCTGGGGTTCTTGTACACGAAGCTGAAGAATGAGCTTCATAAACACCCAAGGTAGGAGAGCAAGGTACAGGCTTTTATTTAGAGATAAAGTGAAAGGACAGAGCTCCCGGCTCATGCCAGGAGGGGACAAGAGAGTCCGGGGTGGTGCGTTGTCTAGGGGGTTTTAGAGGCAAATGAGGATTTTTTGAGAACATGAAAAAAAGGCTTAGGGGTGTGGACTTGGACCACTTGCTCTGCCCTCAAGGTGGGCTGGGTTGTTTTCTGCTTGCTAGGGCTGTTTACAGTGAAGTCAGGGGTTATACTGAGATACCCTTCTTTGTGAAACACTCAAGCATTCTAGGCCCAGTTGCTCCTGGCCTTTTGACCTTTAATTGACCTCACTGAAGATGTCTATATTCTTAGTCTGGTATCTTGATCCTAGAGAATTACTGTGGCCTTGACTTTGCATAATGCTTAACACAGAGTTTCAAAAGGGAATTCTTTGCCCATTGTTATATTGCTCTGACTGTAAGTATCCCACCCTGCTTTTTCCAGAGGCCCTTACCCTACTCTGACTACACCCATGGTCCCTGTCTCACTAAGATGAAATGTATTTAGTGCACATTTGTGAAATTTGGGTCTACCTTACCAAGCTTTTTAATATCCCTAAATAAGTCTCAGGATCTAAGAAAGATAATTTTATTAACTGACACAGAAGATTCTAATTCTTCTCCTTTGCTTTCTTTATTGCTCTCCATGCCCCCAAGCATTAAGGGTGCATAGTGCGAAGAAGTAGAAAGTTAAAGAAAAGCCTCCTTCTTATTGTCACACCAGACACTCATGTGCTTTTATGGAATAAGTATTTTGTACCAGGACTGGACAGCATAGCAGATTCCTTATGAGAGAAGATGAAAGGAATGACAGCCTTGGCCAGGGCAGGAATACCAAAGGTTCTCTCTTTCCTCCAGCCAGCTGATTAGCTCCTTGGAGAAAACAACCCATCTGTCTAGGATTTGTGTTAGACTTGACCCTGCTGTGGCTTTTCCCCGGAAGCAAGTTCTTTGATTATTATCCTTGTTTAGATTCAGTTAAATCCATAAACAGGATCTTGTAGGCTGCTGCTATTGTTTTGGAACTTTCTTGATTTTGGAGATGACCTTTGACTTATTTATTAATTGCAGAAACCTAAACTCTTGGTAGTATTTTCACTTATTAACCCCACAACTCCCAGTTGTTGGTGCGAATGGCATAACCTAAATGAAATGGAATTGAATTATCTAAACCTGAAAAAGATTCCAAATGGTTTGTTAGACCCTGTGGAATATGTATGGTAACCCTGTTTTCTGAGCCCTAAATGGGACTTGTTCAGACCATAAAAAAGATTTGAAATCAAGATTGTCCTGGGAGCAAATCACATGGTCACATTATGTATATTGCATATTATTTAGGTTAAACTATTTTCCTAACCTTGTTTTGCTTAGACAATATTATAACTACTTGTGTTCTGTAACCTTATACTAGTTTAAAAGTAGTACAAACAGTTGTGGGTAAAAGGAAAAAGGGAAGAGAGAAGCTTGTTCCGATGTTCTAAATGAGTGCTTCAGAGATAGTACAGATCTAAAATTAGTTATATATAGTTTATTATTTCTATTGTGTACAATATATATTACTATATAACATGTTAATATATCATATGTATTAAAGGAAATCCCTCCAGTACATAATACAACTGGTGCTGTGATGGCTCAGGGAATACCATTTGGTTAACTCCAGTTGCTGAATTCCAGAAAGGCAAGAGTGCTTTGCTGCTAGGCCTTTGGGTTACTATTCACCCTCATTTTGCCTTTGTAAAAAGTTTTTTTATGAGTTATCTATTGCTTAGTGTAACAATCTACACTAAAACTCAGTAGCTTAAAATAATAAGTGTTTATTATCTTTGTTTCTGTGGGTCTGGAATCTGGTTGCCGCTTACATGGGTGCTTTAGCTCCTTGCTGGCTGTTGGCCCGAAGCTTCCCTCAGTTCTTTGGCATATGGGCCTCTCTATGGCCCCTCACAGTGTAGCAGCAGCCTCCCTCAGAGTGAATAAGAGAGTGAGCCAAAAAAGAGCAAGACGGAAGTCAGAGTAATCTAATCTTAGAAGTGATAGCCTACCACTTTTGTCGTAGGGTCTAACTCACAGTCAAGGGGAGGGGATTCCATGAAAGCATGCGTATGAAGTGATAGGAATATTGGAGCCATCTTAGATGCTGCCTGCCACAGCTAAAGAGAGAAAAGTGACCACTTTATTTCAAATTTCTCAAAATTAGTGTGACTTGGATATGATACCAAATATACAAGAAATCAAAGAAAAAATATGTAAATTGACTTCATCAAAATTAAAGACTTTTATGCATCAAAGGATACTATCAAGAACCCATAGAATGGGAGAGAAAAATTACAAACCATATATGTATTGGGTCAAGTATCCAGAATATAAATATAATAAAGAGCTCTTCTAACTCAACAATAAGCAGACATTCCAATTTAAAAATAGACATTTCTCTAAAGAAGGTATATAAGTGGCCAATAAGTATATGAAAAGATGTTCAACATCATCAGTCATTAGGAAAATGCAAATCAGAGCCACAGTGAATACTATTCCATATACACTATATATTTTTAAAAATAGAAAATAACAAGTTTTGATAAGGATATGGAAAAATTGGAATCCTCATACACTGCTGGTATAAAATGGTGCAGCAACTGTGGAAACAGTTGGCAGCTCCTCAGAAAGTTAAATACAGCATTACCACATGACCCAGCAATGCCAGTCCTAAGTGTATACCCAAGAAAACTGAAACTATACAGTCTCAAAAAAACTTGTATGTGATTACACTGATGGACAGTGACTGCATTGGGGTATGGGTGTGGACTTGATAATATGGGTAAAAGTAGTCACCACATTGTTTTTTCATGTGAAACCTTCATAAGAGTGTATATCAATAATACCTTAATAAAAAATTAACAAAAAAACTTGTATGTGACTATTCAAAGCCACATTGTTCATAACAGCCAAAAAGTGAAAAGAATGTAAATGTCCATCAACTGATGAATGGAAAACAAATTGTGTTATATCCATACAATGGAATGTTATTCAGACATAAAAAGGAAGGGAAGAACTGATATATGCTACAACATGGATGAATTTTGAAAACATTATGTAAATCCTCAAGCCTGACACAAAAAGTCACATATTGTATGATTCCATTTATATAAAATGTCCAGAATAGGTAAATCCATAAAGATAGAAAAGGGACTGATGTTTGCCAGGGGCTTGAAGGAAGGGAGCATAGGGACTAACTGACGGCTAGTACATATGGAGACTCTTTGGGGTGACGGCTATGTCCTGAAATTATGTATTGATGCTGATTGTACAACTCTGAATACACTTAAAACTACTGAATTGTGTACTTTAAATGATGAGTTTTTGTATGTCAATTATATCTCAGTAAGAAATCTTTTTCTAGGTTTTTATGACATTCAGCAACAAATCTTATTGAATGTTAGGTAGCCTGCTAAGTACCCTGCTGGGTCTACATTCTAGAACCAAGATGAGTGATTTTTCAACTTCAACAGCACGTCAGAATCATGTGGGAACTTTTAAAAGTCCTGATGCCCAGGCCATATCCTAGACCAGTTAAATCCGAATGCCTGGGTGGGATCCAGGCCTCAATTGTTTTTACAGCTCCACATGTAATTCTAATGTGCAGCCGAGGTTCAGAACCATCAGCTTAGAGCATCATGACTCCTTCACAAATTGGATTCACTCAAAAAGAAACTACCCTCATGCCCTGTCTAGTTTCTTTCCATTCACAGTAATCAGCAAAGAAAGCTATATGCCCTCAAGGATAGGCTTCTCTTCCAGGTCAAGATGGCTCATTAATTTCACCTAATTCACTACTATTTTCCTTTCTGTGGGTGATTCAGAATGTTCAATACTTTAAAGAGAGCATATTTTATGCTTTACAGATTTATCTCATTTTGGATTAATTTGCTGTGATTCAACGGTGGGTAGAGAGTCATTTGTTCCACTTTGGAACAAAAGTTGGATTCTGTCCACATGGGGTGGCATTTTTGCCCTGAAAAACTGGGTTTTATAGTTTGTGAAGTTCTGAGCAAAGAATTAAGATGTAAAGAGCTAGAAAACTGAGAACTTTCACACTGGGCCTATGCTCTCTTTTTTGTAATTACTGTCTAAATGTAATACTTGGGTTTACTTAACTATGTTTAATCTTGGCCTTTCAAAGTCTTAGCCTTTGGTGTTGTAAATCCTCCATTGCTAGCAGATCACCAAGTTGGTTTGGCATCACATTCACTCTGTTTAGCAAATCTATCTGGGCTTGTGTTCCAAACCACAGAGGTCCTAATTAAATTCACCAGCCAAAATATTAATTTTTTTTTTCATTCATCTCCAGAAGCTGGAGACAATTTGTGAAAAATATAAAAATGGGTGAAAAAATAGAAATTAGAAGATTTAAAAGAGCTATAAAGAAAAAATCAGCCACACTGACTTTAGGCTACAGAAGGGCCAACAGCCTGTGTTATTTTGCCATCCACCCTGGTTGTAGGCCATGGGAGTAAATACACAGGATCAGCTCTGGCCCCACTCACAGCAATAGCAATGAGAGAAAACTCTACAAGAGAGACCAAGCAAAGACTGACAACTGTAGGAAACTTCTGGTAAGTAAGAACACAAAAAGCTGCAGAGGCCTGGAGTGGAGGAAACCCAGACAAGAAAGGATAGGGAAGCAACAAACACAGGCATGGGGATCTGCCTTTTGAGAGCAATGGAAACCAGCCATCTTTCTAGACTTAAAGTAGAATGCACAAGTCTTTAGTATACAGCTCAGTGAATTTTACATGTACATAAACCTGTGAAACCACTGGCCAAATCAATGTTTAGAACATTTCCATCCTTCCAGAAAATTCTCTCATAATTGTCCCAAGCCAATAGCCCCATCCCCTCAACCAGAAGTAACCCTATTCCTATTTTGATCACTATAGAAATGATAAATCCTATTTGGATATGCTTTTGAACTTCATATAAGTGGACTCTTATGGCATATATTCGTTTATGCATGGCTTTTGCATAGCATAATGTTTTTGAGGTCTACCATATTGTTTTATGTACCAATAGTTTGTTCTGTTATTATTGCTATGTAGCGTTTCATGATCTAAATATGCCATAATGCTTATCTAACTCGCCTGTTAGTGGACATTCGAGTTGTTTCAAGCTTGGGGCTATTATGAATAGAGCTGCTATGAACTTGGTGTACATGTCTCTTTGTGGACATATGCATTCAGCATTCTTGGGGATATATCTAGGAGTGGAATTGCTGGGTCATAGGTTAAGTATATGTTTAACTTTAGCATATGCTGCCAAACAGCTTTTCTGTAGTTGTACCATTTTACACTTTCACCAACAGAGAGAATTCCAAAGGTCATTTTTGAAATGAAAAGGAAGTAAGCAACTGCCTTAACCAAGCTCCTGGCAACATGATATTTGCAAGGATCAGTAACACAGGGAACTGGCAATACTCTGCAACTGAGTGATAAAAGAAAAATAATAAAAACAGAGGCCAGAGAGGGAGTCTATAGTTGTCCCACCCCACCCATTGCCAACAGGAAGGAAACCCTGCAGCTGTTTTTGGGTTGCTTCCGAGCATGGACATTTAACTCGTTAAAGGGAAAAGGGATGTGATGGAATGGGAGATGCTAAAATTGTTTCCAGTTAACCTACTGAAAAACAATAACAAAAAAAGAAGCAGGGTAGGTAAAAATATTTCTCATACTTCACTGAGCAGAGGAGTTGGTTAAAAATACAGAATTTTTAGTTTTAAAGAGCTACTCCAGGTGATATCATTGGTGTTTCAAATACTTATACTACGAAACACTATTTATAGGTTCAGCAATACTTGCACATAGCCTGTCCTGGGGATAATGTCAAGATCATTCCTATCTCACTTGACTTCACAGCATGGCACCATCCTTTCTGACCTTTAAATATTTTGTTGGGTGTCCTTTTAAACACACAAAAATTGGGAAAAAGCTCCCACCATTCATTTCATCCCCTGGGGTTCTTTTCCCCAGTAATACAGGTTAAAACGTGAAAGGCAGTTTTTGCCCTCACTTTCTTGTTGCCAAGGAGGACAATCACCATAGGTAACCCCAACCCCCTTTGAACGGTATTTACTGTTAGTTTTAATGTTGATCTATGAGGAGATATAAAAATTTACCAATATAGCATTTCAAAGTCAAAGCTATTTTGGCACACAGTAAGTATTTGACATGTGTTGAGAAAATTACATTTATTTAAAAAATGTATTAAATGCCTATTATATGACAGGCACTATGCTAGAGCAAGGAATATACCATGGTGAACAAGATAGAAAAGGCTTCCATTTGAAGATGTTTTTATTCTAATGGGGAACTGTATCAGTCAGGGTGGGATAATTGCTGTAACAAAACCACACAAACACCCAACTCTCAGAGCCTTAGCACAATAAAGAGTACACTCCTCAGACATTTGATCTCATGCAGTCATTCTGGGTCTCAGGCTCCTTCCACAGTCTCCTATGTCCACAGAGCCCTCTCCAGGCAGCCTGCAGATTGAAAAGAGAGAGCTAGGAGATTGCATGGCTGGTTTTTATGGCCAAGCCTAGAAGTGGCATACATCACTTTACTCACATTGCACTGACCAGACTCATCACATGGCCACATCCAACAGCAAAGTAGGTTGGGAAATGTAGCTGGGTGCATGGAAGGAAAAGGAAACAGAGTTTAATGAACACGTGATAACCACTACTGCAGGGGTAGAGAATGAACGAGGAAGTATGATCTGCCATGGTAAGTGCTGTACTGTGGGGAGGTAAAGAGTGCTTGACAATATACAAGACAGACACTTAACCCAGACTAGTTTTGGCAGAGACAGACTATCCTGAAGGAACTGATGCCTATGCTGGGGCAGGAAAAAAAAAAAGGTTCATTTCTCTTTAGAATATGGTAGCTTGTCAGCTAATGAGATACCCACTTGCATGATGTGGGGAAGTTGGGGTTCCTGTGGCCAGGATCCTCACTGAATTTAAACCACCTGATGATGTAACTGGCCTGTTGCTAGGCTACTGCTTCCACACCTTTAGGCAATAAGCTATTATTGTGCTATATAGAGAGCTCGGCCCAGTGCTCTGGGCGGAGACAGAGACGCTAGACTCGACCTACAGCCGGGAGAATAAACCCTTTCACCCCAAAGAACGTTCTGCTGTCAATTTCTTTGGTTGCATTGAATCCATAGCGAACTTGCCTGGGGCTGAAACCCACTGGCAAGACACATGAACAATTTGTTTCAGTCCAAAAACTTTTTTTCCAAAGTAACAATTAGAAAATAATAAACCCTTTCCTGGATCACTCCTGTTTTCATCTTTAAGAAGAAATCGGGTTATATGGCATACACTATGGCTGACTGTCTATCAACTCTTCCTCCCTTCTTTCTGGATAAGAAAATGTCAATTTTCTTGAGCCATCAATTGACAGTCATTCCTAAGAAAATGGGTTTTAGGAAATGGACCGTAATTTGTCTGAGGCAACCATGGTAATCTTATTCATCTTTTATTCCTTTAACAAATATTTAATGAGTTACTGCTATGTGTCAGTCTGTTCTAAGTGCTGACTCTCTCCGCCAGTTATAGGCCTGGAGTGGGAGTGTGACCCAGTTCCACACAATGAGGGGAGGCCTGCTGGGAGGCTTCTGGGAATAGGCTTTCCCCCTGATGAAATAAATTGAGAATTGCCTGAAGAGAAAAACCAGGGCTTTTCCTTCCTGCATGATGTGTGAGGTGTGATGCTTGAAATGGAGCAGGAGACAAATCTCAGAGAGGGTAACCTAGAGCTCTGGCCTAGCTGAATTAGCCAAACCTGGAATCACCTGCCTCTATTCTGTGAGAAAACAGAAAGCCTAATAAACTGCTGTCAGACTCTGTAAAGATGTGGGAGTATTAAGGGAAACAGCCAAGGGATTGGGCTAATAACGATGTGGCCAAAGTGAAGGCTCCTGTGGCCAGGATTCTCACCTGGCCCTGGTTGGCTAGCTCACTGCACACGTGTGGGCAATGCATCGTTATTGACTATATAAGAGCTCCACCCAGTGCTCTGGGCGACATGGTGGCACGGCTGCGAGGCTGCAGGAGAGCAGAGCAGAGGCTGGAGTGGTGGCAGCGCTGAGGACAGAGACTGAGAAAGCTGCGTAGGCAGAAAGGCCCAGAGGCAGAGACTGGCTTGCTGCATGCAGACTCACTCTGAGTGGGTGGGATTATAGTGACTGACCTGCCACAGTGGAAATAAAGTTGGGTATAACCCTTTCACCCCAAGAACGTTCTACTGTCATTTCTTTGGTCACATTGAATCCATAGTGAACTTGCCCGGGGCTGGAACCCATTGGCAAGACAAACCATTACTACTTCCAGGCTTCAAATGGGTCAAGGGGAGGGAGAGGTTACTGGGAGCTGGACAGACTTGTAACTTTGGAGAGGGCTTCCTGACAGGAGCTGTGGCCTTCTAGAACATTGTCACTGTCAAATGGTGACTATGGGTGGACATAGGCAGGGCAAAAATGCCCTGGCATCACTCCACTCTTATCCTCAGACCTGCAAGTGACTATCGTTGGTTAAACCCAGTCAGAGGTCAGAGGGCAAGGGAACCTGGTTGAGGCAATCAGTAAATGTCACCCTGCTTGGCCACAGAGTAGAGTAGAAAAGAATGGAGAGTGGCTGGAAGAGCAAATAGGACTACTCATTTGTGCGCCTCCATTCTCTTTGTTAATCACTTTAGAGCCAGTTGACAGGTAGGCAAGTCTAGATGCATCCTTTAATAGTTATGTGCTTTTATTGTTTAGGGTCCAGACTAGGCTCTATAATAAAACAACTCCAAACACTACAACTTCACCAAGATGAAAGTTTATTTCTCTACTAGGTACCTTCCTGGATGGGAGTCCAAGGCTGGTGTGATGACTTGATGGTGTGGAGGGCTTTGGTAGATTTAGCTCTGTTTAAAAAGTATTTCCAGTATCCTTTCTCTGGAATTAAGGGAAAATGATACTTCTCTGCCCCCTTTGGGTTAGACAGGGTCCTGCAGCTTGCTTTGGTCAGTGAAATGTGAGTGGGAGCTGTGTCCTGGAAGCATTTAGTTGCTAATGCAAGGCTCTCTTGCTCTGTCTGCCCTTTCACTGAAATCTGTAGAAGCACTGTTGATATGAAGGACATCCTGAAAAATTTCCCAGAGCTGCAGCAGAGTGAGCTGGGAGTGAGAAATCAAACATTGCGTTTAAGCCACTGAGATCGGAGGGTGGTTGTTAATGTGGCTAACCCTGGTATTTCCTGACTAATAGAGAGACCCAGGCTCTTTCTGTTTTGTTGCCCCCCAAAACCTAAGGTATTGCTGTCATCTACACAGTGTAAGACAGCTTCTTACCATAGTCACATTCTAGTTCATGGGAAGTGGGAAGAGAAGCAAGAGTGGCCCAGAGGTAGCACACAACACTTCCTTAGCCACACCTAGTGCTTTAGTTATCTTTGCTTCATAACAAATGATCCCAAAGCTTAACAATGTAAGTAAGTATATAAAGCATAATCAGTTGTGGACAGCCTCTTGTATAAATTGCTGTTTAGCAATACACAAACTGCTTCAAGGATGTAATCTTATAGGTAGACATTCAATTATACCAATAAAAGAGCATGTCCTAAAAATATGGGAACATTTGAAGACAATTCTGTTAACCATAATAGTCCCACGTATGACTGAGTAATAATAACCTACTTTAAAAGCAAAAAAAAAAAATTAATCAGTATAGTGCATGATTGATTCAACATAGTTCCCAGGGATTGGACCAGTCCCTCGATTGCAGACTCCTTCATACCAGCCATCATCGTTCTTCTTTATTACGTAAATGATTGCACCCTCCATAAACGAGAGCTCATCATCCTTGTCTTTTGTATAATCATATATTGCCACAACTTTCTCAATGTAATTCTTGGGGGTCCAAGCAGGTACCCATCTGCATATGGATCATTATACTGAACTACTGCAGCCTCCTCAAAAAATAACAAACATTTATTATAACAAACCATTTCCAGAGCAGCTTAGCTGGGTGGTTGTGTCTCAGGGGCTGCAGTTATCTGAAGGCTCTACAGAGGCTGGAGGATGCAATTCCAAGCTCACTTACATGGTTGTTAAGAGACCTCTGTCCTGGTTAGCTGTTGTCAGGAAGCCTCGGTTGCTTGCCACAGGGGCCTCTCCAGAGGGCTGCTCTGCACAGCAGCAGAGCAAGTAACAAGAGAGAGGGTGGGGGGAAGTAACTGCAGTGTCTTTTAGAACCTTATTTCAGAAGTGACACACCATCATTTCTGTTTTTTCTAGTCACACAGACCGACCCTGGTACAATGTGGGAAGGGAATAGGCAAAGGTGAAAACACAGGGAGCAGATATCTTGGAGACATCTTGGAGGCTGGCCAAAGAAACCTAACTGTAAGAGAGGTAAGAAAACTTAGCCTTTAGCTGGGCTGCAACCTCCACAGGAAAAAACAAAACAAAAACAAAAACACAGGAAGAAGGAGGGAAGGGCGAAGGAACAGAGCGCTTTGCCTCGGCGCTCCTCCCTGGCCACATGAATGCACATGTGCATTCTCCTTCTCATACACAAGCATACATTCCCTATCCTGAAAGATTCTACACTCCTGGGTTATAGTTCCTATGCCCCTGAGGATTCTTAGCCTAAAATCACTCTCCACAGAAACTTGCCTTCTTCACTACCAGACAATGCCAACTTCCTATATGAAAAAAAAAAAAGTTTTTTTTTAAGGGATCTTCCACCTGGAAGAAAGAGAAAAAAAAATCCTCTGCACTGCTAATCTGGAATCTAAGCGTGAGTCATATGAACTGTGAGTCAGTTTGCATTGTATTTAGTTGGATGAGCTCTATAAATTGAGATTCAAATCCAGTGTTTCTTATGTTTTTCTAAGTTAAGGTAGTAATAAGGAGCCACACTGAAATTTATGATTACAGAAGCACTTCCCCAGTGGAGCAGCATTCAGATATTTGCTAGTGTACAACAGATGGTGATGGAGTAGGAAGAAAGTCTCCAGCAACTTTTGCTTTGTCATGATTGTAACTGTTTATAAAGAGCACAGCACTATAGCACCAGGCTTCATAAAACCAAAAGATCTTATTCTCCTGTCTTAGCAATATAAGCAGGGGCTGATGACCCAGATCCTTGCTTGTCTTATGTCCACTTCACGACCTCCTAGGTCTTCCAGCATGGGAGAAGAATGTGACGTTTCCAATAATTTTTCTTGTTACCATTGTTATTGCTAGATAGTCTGGCATTGAATTTGGGAAGGAATACATTTGCAACAGTTGGTATGAGGTTTTAAAATGACCTTATATTGGTCAGTGGAATATGTGCAACAAGATTCTATATGGAGATGGCAAAGAGAGAATAGCAAAATGCCTCCACAAAGGTGACAAACTCATATTTACCACACGTGTTCAAAAAGTATGGAACTGACATCCATAAATCTTTTCCTTTAAGATTCAAAAATAGTTTTTCTGAACTCCCCAACAACTGAGAAAAGTCTGGATTTTCAAGTTTGTTGTTTTATATATTCCTGGCATTCTTTTTATTATTTTTTTTCATTAAGGTATTATTGATATACACTCTTATGAAGGTTTCACATGAAAAAACAATGTGGTTACTACATTTACCTCTGTTATCATGTCCCCCCCATACCCCATTGCAGTCACTGCACATCAGTGTAGTAAGATGTCACAGAGTAACTAGTAGCCTTCTCTGTTCTACAGTGTCTTCCCCTTAATCCCCCCATACCATGTGTGCCAATCATAATACCCCTGAATCCCCTTCTCCCTCCCTCCCTCCCCACTCGCCCTCCCCCACCCCTCCCCTTTGGCAACGACTAGTCCCTTCTTAGAGTCTGTGAGTCGGCTGCTGTTTTGTTCCTTCAGTTTTGCTTTGTTGTTAGACTCCACAAATGAGGGAAATCATTTGATACTTGCCTTTCTCCGCCTGGCTTATTTCACGGAGCATAATATCCTCCAGCTCCATCCATGTTGTTGCAAATTGTAGAATTTTTCTCTTTCTTATGACTGAATAATATTCCATTATGTGTATGTACCACATTTTTATCCATTCATCTACTGATGTACACTTAGGTTGCTTCCATATCTTAGCTATTGTAAATAGTGCTGCAATAAACATAGGGGTGCATATGTCTTTTTGAATCTGAGAAATTATATTTTTTGGGTAAATTCCCGAGAAGTGGAATTCCAGGGTCAAATGGTATTTCTATTTTTAGTTTTTTGAGGAACCTGCATATTGCTTTCCACAATGGTTGAATTAGCTTACATTCCCACCAGCAGTGTAGGAGGGTTCGCCTTTCTCCATATCCTCGCCAGCATTTGTTGTTCTTAGTCTTTTCGATACTGGCCATCCTAACTGTGTGAGGTGATATCTCATTCTGGTTTTTATTTCCATTTCCCTGATAGTTAGTGATGTGGAGCATCTTTTCATGTGCCTGTTGACCATCTGAATTTCTTCTTTGGAGAATTGTCTGTTCATATCCTCCACCCACTTTTTAACCAGGTTATTTGCTTTCTGGGTGCTGAGGTGTGTGAGTTCTTTATATTTTGGATGGTAACCCCTTGTCAGATGTGTCATTTACAAATATATTCTCCCATACTGTAGGATGCCTTTTTGTTCTGCAAATGGTGTCCTTTGCTGTGCAAAAGCTTTTAAGATTGATGTAGTCTCATGTGTTCATTTTACTTTTGTTTCCCTTGCTCGAGGAGATGCATTCAGAAAAAAGTTGTTCATGTTTATATTCAGGAGATTTTTGCCTATGTTATCTTCTAAGCATTTTATGGTTTCATGACTTACATTCAGGTCTTTGATCCATTTCAAGTTTACTTTTATATATAGGGATAGACAATAATCCAGTTTCATTCTCTTGCATGTAGCTGTCCAGTTTTGCCAACACCAGTTGTTGAAGAGGCTGTCAATTCCCCATTGTACGTCCATGGCTCCTTAATCATATATTAATTGACCATATATGCTTGGTTTTATATCTGGGCTCTCTAGCCTGTTCCATTGGTCTATGGGTCTGTTCTTGTGCCAGTACCAAATTGTCTTGATTACTGTGGTTTTGTAGTAGAGCTTGAAGTCGGGGAGCATAATCCGCCCTACTTTATTCTTCCTTCTCAGGATTGCTTTGGCTATTCGGGGTCTTTTGTGGTACCATATGAATTTTAGAAATATTTGCTCTAGTTCATTGAAGAATGCTGTTGGTATTTTGATAGGGATTGCATTGAATCTGTAGATTGCTTGCTTTAGGCAGGGTGGCCATTTTGACAACATTAATTCTTCCTATCCATGAGCATGAGATGTGTTTCCATTTATTGTTATCTTTAATATCTTTCATGAGTGTCTTGTAGTTTTCAGGGTATAGGTCCTTCACTTCCTTGGTTAGGTTTATTCCTAGGGATTTTGTTTTTTTTGATGCAGTTGTGAATGAAATTGTTTTCCTGATTTCTCTTTATGTTAGTTCATCATTAGTGTGTAGGAGTGCAACAAATTTCTGTGTATTGATTTTGATTCCTGCAATGTTGCTGAATTCAGATATTAGATCTAGTAGTTTTGGAGTGGATTCTTTACGGTTTTTTATGTACAATATCATGTCATCTGCAAACAGTGACAGTTTAACTACTTCTTTACCAATCTGGATGCCTTTTATTTCTTTATGTTGTCTGATTGCCATGCCTAGGACCTCGAGAACTATGTTGAATAAAAGTGGAGAGAGTGGGCATCTTTGTCTTGTTCCTGTTGTTAAAGGAAAGGCTTTCAGCTTCTCCTGTTAAGTATGATGTTAGCTGTGCGTTTGTCATATATGGCCTTTATTATGTTGAGGTACTTGCCCTCTATACCCATTTTGTTGAGAGTTTTTATCATGAATGGATGTTGAATTTTGTCGAATGCTTTTTTGGCATCTATGGAGATGATCACGTGGTTTTTGTCCTTCTTTTTGTTGATGTGGTGGATGATGCTGATGGATTTTCTAATATTGTACCATCCTTGCATCCTTGGAATAAATCCTACTTGATCATAATGGATGATCATTTGATGTATTTTTTAATTCGGTTTGCTAATATTTTGTTGAATATTTATGCATCTATGTTCATCAGGTACATTGGTCTGTAATTTTCTTTTTTTGTGGTGTCTTTGCCTGGTTTTGGTATTAGGGTGATGCTAGCCTCATAGAATGAATTTGGAAGTATTCCTTCCTCTTCTACTTTTTGGAAAACTTTAAGGAGGATGGGTATTAGGTCTTCACCAAATGTTTGATAAAATTCAGTGGTGAAGCTATCTGGTCCAGGGGTTTTGTTCTTATGTAGTTTTTTGATTACCAATTCAATTTTGTTGCTGGTATTTGGTCTGTTCATATTTTCTGTTTCTTTCTGGGTCAGCCCCGGAAGGTTGTATTTTTCTGGAAAGTTGTCCATTTCTTTTACGTTATCCAGTTTGTTAGCATATAATTTTTCATAGTATTCTCTAATAATTCTTTGTATTTCTGTGGTATCTGTAGTGATTTTTCCTTTCTCATTTCTGATTCTGTTTATGTGTGTAGACTCTCTGTTTTTCTTGATAAGTCTTGGTAGGGGTTTATCTATTTTGTTTATTTTCTCGAAAAACCAGCTCCTACTTTCATTGATTCTTTCTATTGTTTTATTCTTCTCTATTTTATTTATTTATGCCCTAATGTTTATTATGTCCCTCCTTCTACTGACTTTGGGCCTCCTTTGTTCTTCTTTTCCTAGTTTCATTAATTGTGAGTTTCGACTGTTCATATGGGATTGTTCTTCTTTCCAGAGGTAGGCCTGTATTGCAATATACTTCCCTCATAGCACCACCTTCGCTGCGTCCCACAGATTTTGCGTTGTTGAATTATTGTTGTCATTTGTCTCCATATATTGCTTGATCTCTGTTTTTATTAGCTCATTGATCCATGGTTATTTAGGGGCATGTTGTCAAGCCTCCATGTGTGTGTAGGCTTTTTGTTTTCTTTGCACCATTTATTTCTAGTTTCATACATACCTTTGTGGTCTGAGAAGCTGGTTGTTACAATTGCAATCTTTTTTAATTTACTGAGGCTCTTTTTGTGGCCTAGCATACGATCTATTCTTGAAAATGTTCCATGTGCACTTGAGAAGAATGTGTATTCTGCTGCTTTTGGATGGAGAGTTCTGTAGATGTCTGTTCGGTCCATCAGTTCTAATGTGTTGTTCAATGCCTCCGTCTCCTTACTTATTTTCTTTCTGGTTGATCTGTCCTTTGGAGTAAGTGGAGTGTTGAAGTCTCCTAGAATGAATGCATTGCATTCTATTTCCCTTTTAATTCTGTTAGTATTTGTTTCACGTGTGTAGGTGCCCCTGTGTTGGGTGCATCGATATTTATAATGGTTATATCCTCTTGTTGGATTGACCCCTTTATCATTATGCAATGTCCTTCCTTGTCTCTTGTGACTTTCTTTGTTTTAAAGTCTATTTTGTCTGATACCAGTGCTGCAACACCTGCTTCTTTGTCCCTATTAGTTGCATGAAATATCTTTTTCCATCCCTTCACTTTTAGTCTGTGTATGTCTTTGGGTTTGAAGTGAGTCTCTTGTAGGCAGCATAGATGGGTCTTGCTTTTTTAACCATTCTATTGCTCTGTGTCTTTTGATTGGTGCATTCAGGCCATTTACATTTAGGGTGATTATCGATAGGTATGTACTTATTGCCATTGCAGGCTTTATATTCGTGGTTAACAAAGGTTCAAGGGAACTTCCTTACTATCTAAGAGTCTAACTTAACTCATTTAGTATGCTATTACAAACACAATCTAAAGGTTCTTTTTTTCCTCCTCCATTCTTTATATATTAGGTATCATGTTTTGTACTCTTTGTCTGTCCCTTTTTATTACCTCTGGTGACAGCTGTTTAACCTTAGGAACACTTCCATGTATAGCAGTCCCCCAAAAATACATTGTAGAGGTGGTTTGTGGGAGGTAAATTCTCTCAGCTTTTGCTTATCTGGAAATTGTTTAATCCCTCCTTCAAATTTAAATGATAATCTTGCTGGATAAAGTATTCTTGGTTTGAGGCCCTTCTGCTTCATTGCATTAAATATATCATGCCACTCCCTCTGGCCTGTAAGGTTTCTGCTGAGAAGTATGATAATAGCCTGATGGGTTTTCCTTTGTAGGTGATCTTATTTCTCTCTCTGGCTGCTTTTAATAGTCTGTCCTTACCCTTGATCTTTACCATTTTAATTACCATATATGTCTTGGTGTTGTCCTCCTTGGGTGCCTTGTGTTGGGAGGTCTGGGCACCTCCATGGCCTGAGAGACTATCTCCTGCCCCAGACTGAGGAAGTTTTCAGTAATTACTTCCTCAAAGACATTTTCTATCCCCTTTTCTCCCTCTTCTTCTGGTACCACTATAATACGAATATTGTTCCGTTTGGATAGGTCACACAGTATTCTTTCATTCTTAGAGATCCTTTTTTCTCTCTGTGCCCCAGCTTCTTTGTATTCCTCTTCTCTAGTTTCTATTTCATTTATCATCTCCTCCACCATATCTAATCTGCTTTTAATACCCTCCATTGTGCTCTTCAACAATTGGATCTCCATCCTAAATTCATTCCTGAGTTCTTGAATATTTTTCTGTACCTTCATGAGCATGTTTATGATTTTTATTTTGAAATCTCTTTCAGGAAGATTGATGAGTTATTCTAACTTGGTCCTTTCTCTGGTGTTGAGATTTTGCTTTGAACCAGTTTTCTTTAACGTTTCCTATTTGTATGTGGCGCCCTCTAGTGCCCAGAAGCTCTACTCTCTGGAGCTGCTCAGCCCCTGGAGCGATGTTGTGGGTTGCAGTGGACCGGTGCTGGTGCCTCGTGGGAGGAAAGCTGTTTCCTGTTTCCAGGCTGCTATGCTTGTCTCCACTGCCAGAACCAGTGCGCCGAACACACAGGTGTAAGGCTCTATGCTTTGTGTTTGTAGCTGCCGTAGGTGGGGCTTCCTTCTGGCTGGCCTGACGCCGGGCAGGGGCTGTTGGTTTGTGAGCCAGGTGCAGGCTAGCAGGGAGGAAGACACAGCAGGCTGCATATCACAGTGGGGGGACTGGAGCTGTGTAGCCAGCCAGGAGGCTAGAGCGCTTGAAGATCATTTAAGTTCCCAACCTGCTGGGCAGAGTGCACCTGGACAATTTTGTCTATCTTTCATTTCTCCTGAGCAGTAAGCTCTGTACAGTCCTTGCCCCTTTAGCAGCCCTCTCACTTTTAGAAAGTCTTTCAAAACTGCCCGCCCAGATCAGCCGGATATGAATTCGTGTTTTCCACAAGCAGCTGGAATCTTTGTCTCTCCAAGTATTCCACCTCTCTTGGCTTTCCAGGCCTCCCTCCTCACAACTCCCAATGCAAGAGAATAACAGAGAACTACCCTGACCAGGTCCAGCTGGAAAACTCTGATGAAGGACTTTGGTCCAGCTGAGGCCAAGAGCCCATATCTTGGTTCAGTCCCTGTGTGCAAAGGGATATGGCATGTGATTGGCCAGCCTGGGTCATGGGTCTAACTCTGAGTAGGGTGGCAGCTGGGGGCCTGTGATTACCTGCTTTATCAGGACCTCATGAAGTGATAGCAGTTCTCTAAACATAAAGGGGTGTTATTATCCCTTTTCAAGAAAACAGACAGAAACCAATGCTTCTGCAGTCCACTGTTGGCCACAGACACGGCTCAGGCAGCCCCTTCCCCGTCACCAAGAGCAGCACCAGGCAAGCCCACTGTGTGTAGCAGAGCTTTCCTGAAGGTTGAGGATAACAAAGAACTATTGCACATGGCAGCAGCAGGCCCAGTGCTGTATAGATGTTAATTTAAAATAGAATGTTTGACATTTTCAAGTCCTTGAACCAAGTCCACCAGCCTTCTGGGTCAGCTGACATGTTGCTGGAACCTGCTCTTGCTCACCAGGTCAGGTGCCTCATCCCTTGTCTAAGTGCCTGAGCGTCCCATTTTTCCGTGGAGCACAATCCTAAATTCCTGCTACTTTACTATGCACAGCCACCAAATTCTTTGTTTTGTTTTTCTAGACCTATGTTTCACAGCCAAAAAAACGCATCAAGGTATTTTTATAAATGAAAGAGCAAATTTTATCCTTAGGAAGAATCTCTCCATCCTGTGATATTATCATTTAGAATAAGAAATATGTATATTTGGTCTTTGTTCTGCTCCTTAACCTGGTGTACAGCTCCTAAAACCCTTGTAATTTTTTTGTGTGATAAGAACAATGAGAACATCTTTTGTTATAATATTTGGTCTTTTGTCTTCAAATGGCTCCAATTCCTGAAATAGCTCCAGAATGATGAAGGAGAAAGGTGTGTCTTGTTGGTTAAAACAAGTCCTTTCAGACGTACCTGAGTTTATGTTAATGAGGTGACTTTTGGAAAGCACCTGGACTCTGATGAAAACTTGTTGCCAGGGGAACCAACCAACTACATGATTAGAAGGTTGGACCTTTCAGCCACCCTCACCACAACCTCCAGGGAGGGGAGCCAGGTACTAGAGATTAATCCTGAACGGCCAAAGCTTTAGTCAAACATGCCTACAAACTGAAGCCTCCATAAAAGTCCCAGAAGTACAGGATTCAGAGAGCTTCCAGTTGGTGAACATCAGGAGGTCCTGGGAGGGTAGCATGCGTAGAGGGGACATAGATGCGACACACCTCTTTCCTTATATCTTCCACCTGGCTGTTCCTGAGTTATAACCTTTATAATAAACCAGTAATCTTGTAAGTAAACTATTTTCCTGAGTTCAGCGAGCTGTTGTAGCAAATGAATCAAACTCAAGAAGGGAGACAAGGGAACCTCTGATATAAAACAATGGAAATGTGCCTCCCCTTGACATGGTATACCAATGATATTAATGTTGATAAGTGGTGGGATCTTGGGTAATTTTTATGGGTTTTATTGTATGTTTCCTTTTTTTGCCTATCTTCACTTCTATAGTTAACAAATGAAATTGGTTTCAAAGGCAAGAAAGAACAAAAGGACAGAGCCTGCCGCCTCTGTACCTTCTATTGAGAAATGCAAAAGCCTTCCGCCTTCCCAAAGCCTCACACTCCCACAACCCAACCTCACCCAACCTGAGCCTCACTGGCCAGACTGTGTTACATGACCCCCACAGCTTCAAGTGAGGATGGAAACAGGAGTATTTTGGTTTTCCAGCCTCTACAGGTTTGATAGAGACAGGCGGCAATAGAGAAAGGGGTTGGGAATAATTATCATTCTAAGCAACCAACAGTGTCTACAACAGCAGATCTTGGAAACAAGGTGAAGAAAGAGGAGGTTGTGCCTGTTTTTTTTGTCTGGGGTGGGTGTTATCATTCTGGTGTGTGATCCTGAGCGTCCAGAGGAGATTCCTGATAATAAACCTCAGAGCTCTGAGTTCTCATTAAGACTTATCTCAGGCATCAAAATGCACCTTGCCCTGTCCTCATCAGTACTTTGTGGCAATAGCAGTTATGATTATTATTTACAAAGTGCTTTTTTTTAGTAGTGTATTACTATCTTTGTATTACAGTTGAAGAAGTAAACTCAAGAAGTTTACTATTGGTAACAAACTTACATTTACTGTTTGCCTGCTGCTGCACATCTGTGCGCAGAGAGGCTTGGGTAATTTAAGTATCCCTGTGCCGGTGACCCACCTTCAGGGCCCAGGAAGGCATTGCAGCTGGAGGTGTAATGGACATTCATACTGCTTTACAAGATGCTGCAGGCCCACCTCATCCACAAGGGCCTGGCACAGGGAATTCCCCCAACTGCCAAAGCCTTAGTCAAGCGCCAGACCCATCTTTGTGTACTCATATCAAACTATGATGAGCCTATGTATGTTAAGTTGCTGGAGACCCTTTGGCATGAACACTAAATCAACCTAATTAAGGTTGATGATAAGAAACTAGGTGAATGGGTAGGCCTCTGTAAAACTGACAGAGAGGAAAAACCCCGCAAAGTGCTAGGTGGAAGTTGTGTGGTATCTAAGGACCAAGGCAAAACTCTCAGGCTAAGGATGTCATCAGGGAGTACTTCAAATGCAGAAATGAACAAATAAAAAACCTGGCTCTTCTGTAAATAAATAGATAGGTAGATACATGGTTAGATAGAATAAACAGAATAAAGGGCATGACTCCTCATTCCCTCCCAGCATGTGGCATTCAAGGACTCTCGACTGTTGGGTCTGATAACCACTGGAAGTGATCCTTCTGTCTTAAATGGTGCTTCTCAGCACCAAGCTAAAGACACACTCTCTGTCCAGCTGACTGACTCTTCCTGTCCTGGATCGATTGTTCCTGAATCATATCTCTGATGTGCTAGAAAGATTTCTGACCTGGACCTTAGACCTGGTTTAGCATCTCTCTCATCACCTGACATGGGCGAATCATTGGGCTGTGTGCCTGCTTTTGCCCACAGGCAGATTAACAGCCCATTTTCTCCTCTCTGTTAACCAATATGTATGAAAGTGCTTGGAAAGGTAAAGAATGCTCTCTCTATGCGGTTATTTATTATATGCACACATTCCTGCCTTACCCCCACCTTCTCCCTTCTTTCTTTCCAGAAAGTGACATCAGCATCCGGCCCCGGGTTCTGACAGATACTCAGACCACCACTAATTAGGTTGTAGGGCTCATGCCAGATGAAGCTGTTCTGTTCAGATCCTGGTTCACTGTGTTGTTTATAGAAGAAATGTTTTAAGGTAGAGAAAGAGGAAGCTTGCCAAGGATGTTTAATGGGATCTTGTAAACATTTGTATTCTGGCTGTTAGTGTTTCTTATTCTGGACTCTATTTTGAAGAACTGAAAGGACTGTGCCTGCATTACAGGCGGGAGTTCAGAAGTGCACAGCAGCAGCATTTCAGGCTGGGCTGGCAGATGCTGCCACAGGCTTTCCAATAGCCACTCTCCCCTACTTTCCTACCAACAGAACCCTAATTTTGCTCAAGGCAGCAATATGTCCAACTAAAAATATTCACCCTCCCAGGCTCTCTTACAGCTAGGAGTGGCCAGTTCTGGCCAATAAGATGTAGATGGAAGTTTCTAGGTAGAGACCTCCAGGAAACCTTTTTAAAGGGAAGAGGCTTAGGGGACATTTTCCCTCTGCTTTCTCTTTTTTTGCTTTGAAAGAGGGAGTCAGTGCCCAAGCATCCATCTCATGTCCATGAACACAAAAGCCACGTGATGAAGATAGCAAAGTAGGAAGACAGAATGACCAAAGGTCCTTGACAACATTCGGAAGCCACCTACTTGATGTCTTATGTGAAAACAATCAATTAATCAATTCAACAAATAAACAAAAAGCCTATCTGGTTAACCCATTGTAATCAAACTGCTGTTTTCCATGCTAACACAATTTTAACTGACAGACTATTAAGATGCATAATGTGCTATGATGAAAATGGATGCAAACGGACAGCAGAGTCCTTTAGAACAGTGTTGCTCAAACTTTCCTATGTATATATACTACTTGGGGACCTTGTTAAAAATGCGAATTGTGATTCAGTAGGTCTGGACAGGCGTCTGGGATTCTGCATTTCTCACAAGCTCACAGCTGATGCTGACGCTGCCAGTGCTGGACCACACTTGGAGGAGCAAGGAAAATGGCAGCTCTTTTGTCAGTCTGCTCCTGTTGGAGCTATTCTGTTTTTCTTTGATATGCTTATTCTTCAGTTAAAAATCTTCAGAGAATTCAACACATTTTTAACAAAAAGTTAAGGTTTTATTTAGAATATCATGTTAGAGACAAAAAGCAGTTCATTTTAACAAAATAAATTTTAACAAATGCATGTAAATAAGGTAAATTCAAGACTTTTGTGGATTTTCTTAGTTATTTGATTTTCTGCCATTTGGAGTTTCTGTCTTCCAGGCTAACTGGGTTCTGTCCAGGTTAATGTAGCTATAATCCAGAGAACTGCTTTATGAAACTGAATGACTCAAATACCCCTCTTTATTCTCCAATTTCAATATATTAAATGAAACATAAAGAAAATGACTTAGGGAAGTAGAAACAGGAAGAAATATTTCTCCTTCTTGGTCATGTTATCTTTTCAACAGAGGTGTTGCCTGCTCTAAAGCAGGTGGTGAAAGTAAATTGTTACTGGGAGGTGATATCAGAGGCAAACTTAGATGGTTTCCACACCATTGGTCATCATGACCAGAAGGGAAATGCAAGCCATATCACTTCCCACCAAGCCACTGCTTTACACAGAAGCTGCATATAGCTGTCTATTGTTATTTTCTTTCATCATTATGTACATTAAAAAATACAACATTGTATTAAATAGCAGGACTGCTAACAGTGGAGTATATAATACATTGAAAAACTGAAATAGCTTGGTTAATCCAAGGAGAAAAACAGCAGATGGTCTTCATGAAGGGTAGCCGCCCATGCCCGCCACATCCTTAGTCCGTAACAGATCTGCACTCTGAAGGTAGGCCTTCCGACCGTCGCCACTGGGCCAGGCGCTGCTTAAACCATTTCTGGAGAGAAATGTGCAAAATTACCATTATATACTAGAAAATTGAAACATTTGCTCCCTTTCTAAAAAGAACCCCTGTGGCCCAAATGGAAAGGAGGAGAGTAAGGAATCTGTCCATGGGGATGGTTCTTGTCACTGTGACACTTACCTTTTCTGCCTCAGGACTTTGCACATGCTATTTCCTATGCTTAGAACATTCTATCTTCATTCTTTATCTGATCATCTCCCTCTCATCCTTAGGGCTTAGCTTAAATAGAACCTTTGAATGAATCCTTCCCTAACCACCTTACCTAAAGTATGTTCTCCACCCCTTTTTCTCTACTTTAGTATTTTACTTTCACAGAACTTTTAATATCTGTAATTACTTTGTGTATTCACTTGCTTTTAATCTACACTTCCTTCTAGAATATAAAATCCCTAAAAGCAGAATCTGTATTCATTTTATTATCATTGCGTTATTAGCCCCTAGCACAAGGGCTTAACAGAGATTAAGCAATGTTTGTTGAATGAATAAATGAAATTAAAGCATATCATGATGCCCCAGATCTCTGTGGTTGCTATATCTCATCAGTGTGTGCTACTCTCATCAAGGGCCTGATTTAGCATCTCTCTCATCACCTGACATGGGTGAATCATTGGGCTGGGTCATTGATAGTGCTTAATAAGTATTCATTGAATAAAATGAATGGAAAATTGAGCACTAGATAACCTGAGGGAAGTCCTTCTTGGAGATCCATGTGTACTCTAGGCTAGTGTCTCCTGCTCCAGGGCCTCTGAGCAGTGAGGGGAAATTGTGTGTGTCCCTGTTACCAGAATCCTGCAGCTTTGTGTAACCTAGACATTCACCGCTCACAAAAGTGACCATGGATTTAGTGAAAGCCCCAGGTGGGATGCTTCTAAACATGGTACCATGTGAAGGCTAAACTATTTTTATATATTGTAACGTTGCCTTTATCATGCTACCGAGAGGTGGTGGATTCTGCAAAGATGAGATAAGGAGACCCTGTGCTGGAAAACAGGCTGGTATGGACTAAGTTGGCCAAAAAGAAACTAGGATTTTTTTTAAAAAGAGCAATGTTGAAGAGGGACTCGGGAAGGAATAGAAACAGCAAGCATTGATCTGCGTGGGAGGGGATGAGTTAAGAAGCTCTACAGCAAGTCAGGACTTCCAGGCTTTATTCTCCTGTGCTTCTCAACCATCCACACATCATGTTATACACTGAGAATGATTGTATTTTCAGGTCACGCTCGTATCAACAGGCAAGCTACTTGGGTAGGTGACCACTGGGGGCTCTACAGTCCTGGGCCCTGCCAACAGGAAGCTCTATTACAGCCCACGGGTTAGAGAACTGGAAGAAGTCCCTAAAAATAGAGGTCAACTTAACTGTAAATTAAGAGGTAATTGTCTCTATTGTTTGTTCTGGGGTTTCTAATATTCACCTATTCTAGGGGTAAGCAGATAAGGGACAGAAAGGAGGCAGAAAGAACACAGCTGTGGGACGGACGCCAGACGTGGGATGTGCTGATGAGATGCTATGGTGAGATATGTTGGGAGCCTGTGACTTGGCATGGCCAGATGCAGATTCACCTTTGGAACAAACAGGGTGGGCTCTAAGGCCATGCTGGGGAAGATCTCATCTCTGCAGAGATCTAGAGAGCTGAAAGGCAGTTCAGCAAAAGCCCAATCAGAGGAGGGTGAGAATGCAGGGGAAGGAGTGCTTCTGAGGATCAAGACCTATAGAGCTAGAAGGGAGGGAATCCACAGGACAGCACTGGACCACACCTACAACCCACCTCCTGTAGGACAGAGCTTACACACTGAAGGTCCTTACGCAGCTGTCAAGATCTGTTGTCTTACATGCCTTTGTACTGTGAGGGGCAAACAGAAAAGTGATTTGAAGCCAGGGATGGCAGACTACCCTTAGGGAGACATCTCTTTCAGGGTTGCTCTTTGGGTGCCATATTTTGCCCCTGGGGATCACTAACCTTAAGGAGAAGAAAGAGCTCATGTGACTTCGGTGGCTTTAATCAAAGGTCTACGGCTAAGGCAGGCACGTTTTCTTCTGTAATTCATATGTGTGTTTAGTAGCTCAGGAATCTCGTGTGAGAGCAGCATGGCTCCAGTTCCATTAATGAGTTAGCTCTACAGGGGTTTCAAGGTTACAAGGTCTCATTCAATAGGATTTCCAGTTACTACAGCTGAATAGTGGCAGAGTTTTAACGACTAATTAAAACTTGGAGGAGGAAAATCTCATTTTCTATCAGGATTCATTTAAGACAAAATGACTGAGCTGGGCTCATTCAGAAAAGCCCCCCACATCTTTACCCCAGTAATGAAGCAGAATATTAATGTACAGTTACCAAAAAATAATAACTTCAGCAAGGACCACATTTGTGAATTGGTGAGCTGGTATCCAAATGCTCAACAAAGTGAACCGGAGCACTGGGGGATGGGATGAGGTTCAAGAAAAGCTTAAGTATTTTCTGAAGATAAATATTTTAAATCGAGTATTCATACAATAATTTAGCAAACCAGTTGCTGTCCAACAAAAACCATTAAATATCTTGCTTGATTTTTTCCTCTAGAGCTGAATCTTTTCACATATCAACTCATATCAATACTAAATTTTCTCCCTGGCTTTACCCTTCTCTTCTTTATTTTAATCATTTCTGGGAAAGACATTCAACTGTCACTTGCGTATAAATGAATGCCCTCATTACCCTCCCCCACTGATGGAGATTTATTTACTCCCAGTGAACAGATGATAATTAGACACTGTGATAGGGAGGGGTTGAGGCAAAATAGCATTGTTCTTGTCCTTCTCTAATGAGCACCGTTTCACTCTTTTCAGGGGCAGACCTTTAGAGGTCTTTATTCTGCTGATAGAATATCCAACAACTAATACCACTGAGTTCTGGGAATAGTCCCAGGACATCAAGAGGAGATAAGAATTCTGGAGCCCTCTCTAAGAAGCAATGCCAGCTACACTTTGCTAGAATTAGTAATAATAGAAAATGCCAGATCACCCCAAACGCCCACAGGGCTGATCGAAGAGTTTTCCCAGCCCCTTCCAACACTGACCTCAAAATAACAAGACACAGAGGTTGGGATTCTATTAAGGCTTATCTAATTAAAATGTAGGAGATATCTAATTACTGTCATAAGAAAAACCCAATCTATAGACTAACAGTTACCAAAGGGAAAGGGACTGGGGAGGATGGGTGGGAAGGGAGGGACAAGGGGGAAAAAGGGGCATTATGATTAGCAGACTTAATGTTGGGGGGGGCACGGGAAGGGCTGTACAACTCAGAGAAGACAAGTAGTGATTCTATAGCATCTCACTACGCTGATGGACAGTGACTGTAATGGGGTAAGTGGGGGGACCTGATGAAGTGGGGAGTTTAGTAACCATAATGTTGCACATGTAACTAGATTAATGATACCAAAATAAAAATAAATAAATAAAACTAACACTGAGATTAATTATAAAAAAAGAAAAGAAAAGAAAAACCCATTCTAGGATCCCAGCAATTTCAACTTGAAAAATCATTTCCTTTAGAGCACCTTCACCTTCCTCTGGGTTCCTATAGGTGTCCCCCCAGGGCAGCAAACATTGTCCCACAGCAGAGAACACTGCCTACAGTGGGACAGTTATACAGAGGTCACCAAAGCCCCCAGCCAGAAAATGTTTCAACCTTTCAGTCCCTTTCGCCCCTGCCAAGGTATCCGCAGTGAGAATCAGCTCTAGTTAATTATCTCACAGGAGCATCTTCTGCTTATTTTTTTTCTACTGAAATATTACTTGTTCTAGGAAAATAAAGGCTATGATTCCAATTCTGGAGAGGGTGGTGTCGGAGATGACGGATCAGGCATATGAAATAAATATTATTTTGGCTTTGGTGATGTTTCTTTGTGGAAAGAGGCAATGCTAATAAAGAATAGAAACAGGATGTGCTGATACCAGACACTACTTAAGTGTAGGCCCAGCACACCCTGGCCTTCATGGAGTTATTGGAAGGGTCTCTATAAAGTCTGCTATAAATCAAAATAATTTTATTTAAGCCTGAAAGTTCATCATTGGGCATTACATCTCCAGAAGACACTTTCCTTAGATGACACTTTTTAAGATGTAAATGTTGTTTGAGAAGATTAAAGAAGAAACCATTCTCACCACCAGTGCACACAAAGGTAGGGAAATAGTTTGGATGGAAAGGACAGGAGATTGGAAAAGGAGACCCAACCCAGGAAGGAGTGACAGAGGGCAGGTACCTGGAGGTATCTAGGAAACCCCTTTCCCTGGGTTTGCTAAGTTTTGCCTCCCTCTGAGCTTTGGGGTTTCAGATGCTTCCCTGCCTGGTCTACTCAGGAAGACAGAGGGGCAAGCGGAGCTGTGGCAGCCTCCGGGAGGAAGAAGGTGTAGCCCATGGCAGGAAAAGGAAGCCAGGGGCCCTATGAGGCTGACTCACCTCCACACCCACTCGCTTCAGGGCTGGGGCTACCACTGGTTCATCTGAGTGAGGTAGAAGCAGGGAAATGGGATAAGGACCTCCTGAGAAGGGCAGATCAACCTGCTGTGCAGAGGTCTGAATTGGCCCTCCTCAGTCACAGACAGAAGCAGGGGTGCCTTCTTCCTGCCCTCATGTGATTTCATTTCAGTTCTCTAACATGAGGTGAATCTTGCAGAAAGATTGAATGTAGCCTGGGTGACTGTCATTAAATGCATGGATTTTCTTTTCAGGAAAAAATATAACATAAATTGAATTTCCAGCCCTTCTCCCCTCTTAACACCCTCTTCCCTGCCCCCCACCCAAGTTGTTTCCATTTTTCCTCTGGGGGGGATAACATAGTATGGTGCTTTGGAGTCTGGACTGTGACCCAGACTGCCAGGGTTCAAATCCTAGCTCTGCTACTGCCTAATTGTTGGACAAGTCATTTAAACCTCCTGTGCCTCAGTTCCCTTTCCTGTACAATTGGTCTAGTAGCTCCTGCTTTAGAGCATTGCTGTGCAAAATAAATGATTTAATGCTTGGAGGGTGTTTGGAACAATACCTGCCAAGGATCAGCCACTACAAAGGCCAAAGCAATTATTCCACTCTACAGTTAAGGGAAGCTGAGAAGAGCATAGACCCCTAGTTGGTAATGTGCCTACAGTAAATCCACAGCCTTCTTTTTAAAAGATGAGTTATTATTGTCTCTGTAATCAGTCCTCTTTTCTAAATATAGCGTGGGATTTTAAATGATAAACTTCAGCAGGCTGCCTCCTCAGGGGTTCCAAGAAACATAAACTGTTAGACTTGGGTTACAATAAATCACTCTCCATTAAGTTCTAGTTCTGGTTAGCCAGCTGTTCCCTCTGCTAAAAACAGATATGCTTGACTTTCTATCCAGCCTAAGAATGAGAGGATTCCTAGGGGCAAGAGAATTGTTCCAGGAGCAAGTTCTCCAAATGTGCCTGGCTTAATTTGAAATTAGGGTTCAGGGTCTTGGTTCTAGGATCCACTGGAACAGCCATGACAATCTTTTAAGCCTCACCGGAGTGTTGTTCACTGTAAGGAGAGGGCAAAGTGCCTGGTGCTCTGGTGCATGAAGTGGGAAGAGTGAGAATGTCTGCTCTAAAGCTGAGACTAGAGATGTGGAAGGGCTTTGGACTCCCACAGGGGAGATGCTAGAGCAGTTCCAAGGGGTATTATCGTGCATAACTGTCTTGCCAAGACCAAAGAGAAAATAAAAGTCAGAGTTCAGACAGTGTTAAAAAAAAAAAGTCAGCTGAAGGAGCCAACACTGCACCTGGAGGTTAATAGCCTGCATTCTCTACCCTGAACAGTTTTCAGGATAATGTAGGCGCCCAAAAAAAGAAAAAGATAAATAAATCAATGCATTTAAAAGGACATCTGCTGCTTCCACTCCCTGCAGCTGTAACATGTATCGGTTGTCAGGTGTCTGTCTTCTTGGAAAACTCCAGAGAAAGACTTTAAACCTTAGAGCGGGGCAATTTTTTAAAAATCAGAACCAAATCTCAGGGCCATATGCATCTTTACTCCGCAGCTCAGGGGACGCTGCAGTGTGATACGGTGGCAATAACAAGAATAAGGACCAGAGCCATCCTGACGATTCCGTCCCTCTGGGCCTCAGTTTCCTTGTTGGCCAAACCTGAGGACTGAATTTACGGCAGATCGTTAAGGTCCCTCCCAGGTCCGACATTGCCGCCGAGAGCAGATGTTAGGGCGCTGGGCTCGGAGAGCGCACTGCGCACCCCCTGCGAAGCTTTCGCTCACAGCCCGGGAGAGAAACAGCCCTGGAAGGCGAGCCCGGCGCGGGCCGGGGGCACAGGAGAGAGGGCTCCTCGCGGGCCGTAGCGGAGGGAGGGCAGCAAGGGCCGGGAGGGGCGAACGCGGGGTTTCCGAGCAGCCCCCGGCGCGGCCCGGCCTCCGCGGGCTGGGGACGGAGGGGCGCACGGGGCGCCCGCCGAGCCGGTGAGCTGCGGTGCGGCGGCGGGAGCCCTGCGGGGCCCGGGGCGCGGGCCGAAGCGGCGAGAGCTCGCGGAGGCCGGCCAGGGCTCGGGCGCCGCGCTCGCCAGACCGCCCGGGCCGAGGCGGGCGCGGCGGTCCCGGCGGGCAGGGCTCGGGGCCTCACCTGGGTCTCCTCCTCCGAGAGGCCGGCCTCGGCCGCGATGAGGCACAGCGTGGTGGGGTCCGGGTGCTTGTTGACCTTGTTGAAGTTGTACTCCAGGATCTCCACCTGGTCCTCGGTGGGGCCGCTCGCCGTCTCCGCGGACATGGTCTCGGCGCGGCTGAGGACGAGGGAGAAGCGGCGGCGGTGAGAGGCGGCGGCGGCGGGCTGCGCGGGGACCCGCGGCGGAGGGCGCGTCCTCGGCCCCCGCGCCTGCCCGGGAGCCCTCCGGCAGCTTCCGCGGGGCCCGCTCAGAGGGGGTGCGGGGAGGGACGCCGCGCGGCCGCCGGGCCGGGCTCCAGGGGGTACGAGGCGCGGCGGCGGGTCTGAAAAGGCGCCCCCAGGGCCTCCCCCGCGGAGAGGGCGCGGGCGGAACCCCGAGCGCGCCGCGCGGACGCCTCGCTGGTCCGCGCGTCCTGCCGCCCCCACAGTGGGTGAGCGCTGTGGGGCCCTCGTCAGGGAGGGCGGTACCCCTCACACCTCCTTCCAGGGAGTGACTCACAGCGCAGAAGTTACCTCTCGAAGTTGAGGAAATCCAAGCGGCACCTTCGATCTCTCCCCTTTACAGACGTGAGGATAGGTCCACAGAGGCGTGGAGTTTCTAAGGCTGGGAACTAGGCAGAAGGAGAAGTTTCCACCTGAAGGGCTTGAGGGCGCCACTCTGCCCTGACTGTCTAACTGAAGTCTTTGGGTCCCCGGTGTCCAGGCAGCCGGGCTGGTGCACTGCCCGCCGTGGCCTGGATACTGTTCCCAGTGTGCAGCACACAGCCCACTTCGCTGTGTGTCCCCCTAGGTGAGGACTTCCGGGATAGAGCCAGAACCCAACTGACGAGAATGTAGAGCAACTGTCTTTTAAATCTGAAACCCTCTTCTCCTGTGGCTTAATTAAAATTTACTGTATACTCAAGAGAATGGGTCCATTACTAGTTTCAAGGTCTTTTGTATTTCCTTAATTTAGAGCCAAACATTGCCCTAGCAGATTTTGGGCAACACGACTTCTTGTTGCATCCTCTCCAAACCTAAAAAGCCTCTGAACTGGGGCAAATTAAAGATGTATTGAGGTTTAGGAAGAGAGTCTTCAAGGTCTTGGCTGAGGACTTGGTACAGACGGGACAGGACTTGACATTGCTGACAGAAAAAGACAAGCCCAAGAGTGGGAATCACTGGTTAGTTATTATGACAACAGCTGCAGTCGCCCAGCGCAGGCCTGCGTAGGTTTTGATGTGGTCTGTGCATGGGAACGAGCGCTCCACTGCTGTGCCTGCTGAATGTACCTGATGCTGTTACAACCGCTTCTACTGTGACCTGCGCCCTGTGATCCCTCAAAAAAAAGTCTTTACCTTTCCTCCAGGTCATTTGAAGAAGCTTGCCTGTGAGACAAGAAGCCTTTCGGCTCCGGGAGAGTCTTGGCTCAAGCCACCTGTCAGGTAACCGTGAAATCTCTGTGTTTTTAGAAGAGTTCAGATTTTGAAGAATCTGTACCAGTGATCCCTGTCACAGTGCTGAGGCTGGACAGGGCTGTGCCAGGTCAGAAACACCTCCTCCGCTGTTGGCCCCTATCCCCCCCTCTTTCTGTAACACAGAACTTCAGAGCTGGAAAGATCCTTAAAGATCAGCTCCTTCTGTCCTGTCCTGTAACAGCCCAGGAGAATGAGGCACGAGAAGACTTACTTTCCAGTGTTGCCCAGTTGGTGAACAGCACCCTAAAATGGAAAGCCTTAGCTTCAGTTTCACCTGTGCTTTGCTAGATGCTTCTTAGCAGGCCACTCTGTCTTTAGTGTGGTGGGAAAAGTCAGGAGGGTGACAGTCTAAATGTAGGCAGAGGCTTGCTGCCATTCTGAATGGGCACTGACTGTCCCCCTAGGATACCAATTCCAGCCAGAGCTGCCCATGGGAACTACCCACCGTGGCTCGTTTTGCCTGAAAGAACACAGCGGAGGGGCACTGCTGCCTCTGACTTTCGTGCGTACCTTAGAACGGCTCCATCTAATTCCCTTGATACAGTTATGCCAGCTCTTTTCCATGAAAATGCTTGCTGTTTCCTTGTAGAATCCTCAGCCTTTGGAAATAATAATCAAATGTACAGGTTTCTAAACGACCCAGATTCAAGGACTGTTCTGCGTGTGGTTGGTTCTTGTTTTTGATGTGTAATTGGTATTATATAACTCAAGGGCTGCTACTGCCCTTAGGGTTAATCTGGTGCATTTTCTCCTACTATATTTTTACAGCTTCTTGGGACAGGACTTTGTCTGAGGTTTCATGGGTAGGACCTGGGTGACTTTAAAGTACTCTCTGGGTTAGCTGGCTGAGGGCCCTTGGATGTGGTTGGCTGCTAAGGACTTTTGGGAGGACCATTTGAAAGTACCTCCTTCTCCAGGGTACACCAAACAAACTTCACTGCTAGAAACGTGGATGAAAGATCCAGCCTCTGTGGTCAGGTCTATATGTTATCTCTGCACAAAACAGTCTCTGTTATTTCAGCCTTCTTTGGTTCACAAGTGTTTGCTTCTGCTCCTTGGGTTTTTCTCTTTCTCTCTCTCTTTTAAAGGAAACATAAACCCTATCACTCCAGTGACCATGGCCTTATAAAACTTCTCAACTCTTTCCAATAAGGAAACTGTTGACGAGTTTCTCTGAAGGTAGTCTAAACAATTTCAGATGAAAAGTACTATAGATATTTTAAAGCTTCTTAAACTTTAATCTTACCACAAGTTGTATTGTCTCTGTGGTTATTAATATCTTATGAAACATTCAGGGTAATTTCTCCTGTGGTTGGGGGGAGACAATGTGTAAAACCCCAAGAGGTTAGGTGAGAGCTGCTGGCTTTTTCTAAATTTATTCCAACACCTGGGGACAGCTTTCCCTTCATCCCCTAATCATATAGTTATTTCCAGGGTATTTACCTAAATGAGCTCCCTCGCAGAGAGTGCTACAAAGTGGTAACCTGCAGAGATTTCTTTGGGCTCACATTTACCATCTTTTTCTCTGTCTCCCAGCCATTCTGACTTCTTTGTAAAGCCCATAATATCAAACCAAGAGAAAAAGGTCATCAGTGACAGATTCTTCTCATATACAGACTCTGGCCAAAAGCAAACAAAGCAGTCAGATCATTCTTTTGGGCTGTCTCCCAATTTTCTTTAGTCTGAATTTCTTTTATGTTTCACGGTGGACTTCCTAGAAGCCATGAGTTCTTGAAGCATTTTGTATTTTCTTAAGTGATAAAAATGATGTGCTGTCGCTTCTTTAAGAGAAGTGGTGGGTCTTTGGAAGAGGATAGAGCTTCCCCCAATCACCACTTACTGAACTGCTCTGGACAGGCAGGAGGGGGACCACACAAGCCCTCAGTGTCTCTTAGAAATTGACAAATACGAGTGGAATATTGATCTGCTTCCCATGGCTGAGCAAGGGCTGGTTTAAAAAAGGGAGTGGTTTGGGTTGCTTGTTTTTGGTTTTGGTTTGGTTAATGTCCTTAAGCTTCCAGCAGTAGTTCTCATGCCTGGCTGGGCCTGAGAATCAACTGCAGAAATGTCCAGGCCACTACAGACCCCCTGAATTATAACCATTTTAGGAATCCAGTGTGGGAGAGACACAAAAAGTATTTCAGCTCTTAAAGTGTTTTGCAATTTAATCATTAAAATCAACCATAAGCATTTAGAACTTCTTATACCTATACCTGTAAAGATGCATTAAAATATCTTGTAACTCTGAAAGCAGCAGACACACAGTCACTGAAAAGTGACTGGTGATTACCATGGGGAAGAGTTTAGAGTAGATGGGTAGGGAGGTTGAGGGGGTAAAAGGGGCACAAAATTCTCAACTATAATATAAGCTGGTCACAGGAATGGGAGTACAGCATGGAGAATACAGCCAATTATTCTGTAACATCTTCCTATGTTGATAGATAGTAATTGCACTAGTGGGGGTGAGGATTTAATAGTATGGGTAATGGTTGAACCACTGTATTGTATACTTTAATCCAATATAAGACTGTATAATTGACAGTAGTTCAATTTTTAAAAATCTTGTAATTCTGATGTGTATCATCTCAACACTTGAATAGATGATTGGTTGACATAGTTTTAAAGGAATAAGCTTTTAAAAATACACATTGAAAAAAATATTTAGACACCATGCTATTAATCTTATATATATGGTCAGTAATGGGGAAATTGCCTTTAAAATTATGAATTATCAAGAGAAATTTTCCCATGCTCTCATAAACATAGAAAAAATATAAAACCCTTTAAAATTTCTCAGAAAAATATATTCTTATGTCAAGGTCAGAGTTTAAGAAAGCATGTCATCAAAAGAAAAATCCCTTCCACCTCATCATACAAATTTCCCTAATTGATTTAGAAGTCCAAAATTACAGTGAAAGAGATTTGACACACTTGACACATGACTGTCCTCTAATTTCTTAAATTTTCTAGTGAGGAAAATGTTAAACTTTAAGTTGTCATTTACATAGACAACTTACCTAATAGATCTTAAAACTTAACATTAGACTATGAATATACCAGGTATACATAGCCTCATTTCTGTTGAGGGAAATAAGATTCCAAATATAAGTAGGAGAACACATTTTAAAATGCTAGATCAATTCTAGTTTTACACATTGAAAAAGCAAGGAAAATACAACAAAATGTTAACTTTTGTTCTATCTAGGTTGTGAGATTAAGGATAACCTAAAATTTTTACTTCTTTTTATTTTTCTGGTTTTCTCCATTTTCTACAATGAGTATTTATTACTTTGAAATTATAAAATTTAATTTTTTTTTCTTAAAAAGACATCCTTGATCAGACCAGTTGTCCATCTTGCCCAGAGTTTCATCTGATTACTGGTAGCCATTACATTTTCAGGGAAAGCATCAGTGTTGTTTTCTATCAAGTCTTCCTAGAAGCTTCAGGGAAGTAAACATTTTCATGTTCCACTCAAAGATCATAAAGTATCAAAAGGATAAATGTAACATACATGTTAAGTTGTGAAGCATAAGTTAAATTAATGCTAGTGAGCCCCACCCAATTAAAGAATTAAATTATTACCGAGACTATTAAAGCTCCTGTATTTCTTTCCCGGTCCTACCCTCTGGCTTGTCTGTCCCCAGAGGAAATCAAGTTCCTGGTTTTTGTATTAATTACTCCTTTGCTTTTTAAATTTATTCTATCACATATATTGATCCCTAAAAGAATGTATTTTTTTGGTCCATGTATTTTTGAGTTGTATGAAAGTGGTATCATACTCTGTATAATTCCATGAATTGCTTTTTTCATCAACATGTTTCCAAGATACATCCATATTTCTGCATGTAGAGGAGTTCATTCAGTGCTGTTAATGTTTTGTGATTACACTACAATTTATTTGTCTTTTCCTGTTGGCAGATATTTGGGTTGTTTCCAATATTTTGCTATTATGAACACTGTCTCTTTAAATATTTTGTATTTGCTTTCTGAAGTTCATCTAGGAAGGTTGCTCTAGGTATATCTTGTATTCCCTAGAGTTATGTGGCCATAAGATATGTAGTTATTAACTTTACAATGTATTATCAATTTCTTTTCCAAAGAACAAAGCTACACTCCTGTCAGTAGCCTGTAGATAGCATTGCCTTTGCTCTGTATCCTAACACTTGTATTGTCAGACCTCAAAATGTTCACCAAAATTGCTTTTGTATTCTTTTTATCCGTAAATAATATCTAAACCTCTTGAAGCTATTTGTGTTTTCAGTCTGCTTAACTTCTTACTTAACTTAAAAAGTTGCATATGTTTACTATTTACTGTATAAATGTATTTCCTCTTCCAGCCCAGAAGGAGACTTGAGGTCTCTTTTGAGAGTTTAGACTGTGTCTCCAGACTAGCTCATTATTTCCATTGGTCACCAAGAACAATACAAAAGATGTTTGGAAAACTAATTCCAGCAGACCTTTTGTCTGTGTTGTGTTAAAAATGTTACTATTTTCCCTTCTACAGAGCTCCTCAGAGTCAGAACTTGATTCCACACTTAAAAAAAATATGACAGTTATATATATCGACTGTTAGCTCTCCCTGCAAAAAAAGTGAATATCAGAGTCTTCGAATGAAAACCACAGAGATGGATTTAAAATGACTGAGTAAAGAAGAAAGGATATAGGGAGAAAATGTGAAAGAGAGAGATGATTAGGTTGTAGGTTTAAAATAAGATATGAACACGTAAGATGAAATAAGTGTTTGGACTGCGCTCCAATGACACTGGTGTCCTGAGCAGTTCAAAAACAGGTTGGTATTAGTTCTTTTAGTTTCTCTCTCAGTCTTTTCTTAAAAGTTGGAATGTAATTAGTCCTGTTGTGCTGTTGAAAAAGGTTAACTAATTCGGCTACAGCATCAGAGGAAGACTCAGAATGATGCCTTTTATTCTGGCTGTGGCAGTAAAGACAGTTCATGATGTTATGAGTATTAAGATTGATTTATATCTCCAAAATATATTCTCCTTAGGCCCTATTGGTGTCAGGAATTCTAAGATATCACACAATCACCCATATAGATTGTTGTGCTCTAATTTTAGTCATTGTCACTTCAGTGAAGAATTGAGGCTGGGGACAGCTGGTCTTTCCCAGGGTGAGCCCACCACTGCTGATCTGCCATGGTCTGTGCCTCACTCATAGCTGCCGCTATGGCCTTCCTGCAGAACTCCTGGCAGCTCCTGGCAAAGCCCTAGTGTCTGCTTGACACCAAGCAACAGAAGTAACAAACTTGTTCCTTTCAGGTTTTGTTTTGACTCCTTTTTCTGAGGTGCAGATAAATTGGGGAAATTTGTTCAAGTTTGTCCAGTAAGTTCTGGGCTCCTATCTTCTGGCCCAATGTAACAGTTACAGGCTCATGCAGAACCACCTGCCAGCTCATGGTGACAGACACGCTGCTCTCCCAGAACATACTGCACTTGACCCAGCGAGGCAAGAAGACTGAAATGCCAGATAATCCTTGAATTCATGCCATTCCAGTTGGTCGCCAGGGACCATTCCAACCCAAGTGCCTCTTACTCCCCAAGTTTTGTCAGGCAAAGGTCTCATCAGGTTTGGCTTTTGACGCTTCAGCCCTGCTCTGGGACTGAATATCTCTCAGTAGTTAATCCAAGGCTCAAATGTATGAAGGGCAGCCTGCTTTTATTTTAAGTTCTGCATATCTGATGTGCACTTTCATATTTGCTCTATACAGTTGGTAATTCAGCTTACTACTTTCCAGGTCCTCTTTAGATTTGCCTTCCTCTTGCCTTAGAAACTCCTCTGTTTCAGGAAATCCAGCAGAATTCAAAGCAAAGTGAAATTTGAGTTAATGTAGTAAAAGTTAAAGTAATTAGAAGTCCTGACTACTAATCATTCACAATGTCACTTTGCTGAGCCTCCATTTCTCTCATGTAAAGAAAAATATAATAACATACACCCCTGCCTAGCTCACAGCTTTGTTGCAAAGTTCTTATGATGTTATTGTACAGAAAGCATTACTAAACTGTAGAGTGCTTGCTTAAAGAAGATATTGTTGTTCTTTAAGTGACCATGAGCTAGGCATTCAGTGGGGCATCTCTTGGGTGGCAAAATGGTAAGAACAGTTTATCAGTTTCACTCTCTCTGGATTACAATCTTTTTTTAAAAATCTTTCTGGAATGATAAAACACAATGGTTGAAATAAGAACCTTTTTAAAAAAAAATCAAATGCTGTATAATATTGCTTTCTCATAAGATGTATCCCTGGATGGAACCTCTCAAGACTAACCAGGTCAGGGTGGGGGGATGTCATCATATCTCAAGCATGTTTCTCTTCAGTACTTCTACATGGTACATTGATTTGAACTTAGTTTTTGGTATTTTCACTAAAATAATGGTTTCTTTGCTCATTCCTCACTACCACTCCCCAATTTATCTTTTCATCTGTTAATGAGGAAGCATTAATAGGAAGATGAGTAGTGAGGAAGTTAAAAATAAGCAGGAACAAAAATGCTATGAATCAGAGATTAGATTTTTCTAGGCGGCCTTGGCCTATGAGAATAATAACCAAATTGAAATTGTTTTGAAATAATTTGTTCATGGGCCTGTCTTCCCCACCAAATTACATGCTTTCTTATGGGGATATGTCATATCTTAATGCATTTATATCTCTCCATTCATTAGGAGTATCTGGCACTTAATAGGTGCTCATTATATGTCTGTTAAACTGAACTTAGCCTGTGGCATCTGGCATGACTTGATTTAGGACATAATTTAGGAAGATACTGCTTGACATTTTCAACAACCAGGACATATTCAAAACCAAAATATAACATTGGAAAAAATAACTTTCCAGCTTTCTAATATCTTTTGGTTCTCACTGCCCCAAACAGCACAGAGCTGATTCCTAATCTTAAGTCATATACAGAAACCTCACCCCTGTTTCATATATACTGAGTAATTACTATGTATCAGGCACAATCCTAAATGTCTTAGATACATTAACTCATTTACTCATCAGAGGAAGCAACATTTTGTGATAAGCAGTCTTACTGTTTCCATTTTACACATGTGGAAACTGATATAGATGGAAACTTAGATACCTTTCCCAACAAGATATATATAACTTTCTCCAAATACAAATCTAGTGAGTGGTGGAGCAGAGATTCAAATCTAGAAATTCTGCTTTCTGCATCCATGTTCTTAACCACTCACTGTATTTCCTCTTTGTGTTAAGTAGCTATGTAGACAGAAGAGCCTTGATGGGTGGTTGTGGAAAGAGGGGCAGTAAAGCTTTGTGGTGCCACCTGAGACAGGAACAAGACAGGGAGGGCCCTGTGTCCACTGCTCCCACTCTAGTCTGGGAACAGTGCCTACCTCCCTGAGGCATGTTTCTTAACCTTGGTGACCAGACACAGCTCCAACCCAGTTAAATGGATTTTCTACTGACTTCAGTTAATACCACCAGCCAGCCTTGCTTTCTTTCCCCACATGCTCTTCTTTAATTGGTTCAAACATAATTGAAAAAAGACATTGTATGAACAATATAGTATACAAATGAGAAAAAGTTACAACATTGGACAGAATGGAATAGGAAGGTTGGCTTCAACCAGACCAACTAGATCTTAGTGACTACTATTGCTCCTTAATCCCTAGATGTAGAGTTTTGTTGAATTGATTAAGGAACTTCCTACAACTGTTGCTGGAACAAGTCCTTCAGCAGTCCAGACTTTCTACTGCCATGTACAGAAAATAGCAAGACATAAAAACTGACTGGAGGGGAGGGTGTCTATGAATGACTTCCAGCAGTGAATTAATTATTAATTAACCCTGGACATAAATTTTTTTGTATACACACTGAGTTCTTTTCATTGTTAGCCAAACTCATGTTCTAATCCAAAGCTTTGTATGTAGAAACATGGGAAAATGGTGAAAGACAATAATAAAACTTTGGGCTTCTTCTTTGAGTGTACTGTTAAATAAGTGGAGTATTTGGTCTACTCCCTTAGAAATAAGCAAATGAAAGAGGGCAATCCCATTTCCATAATCTCCTTATAGGAGATCTCCATATTATAAACAGATGGTTATGCCAAAGGTCTATCTCTACGATGATTGTTACGAATTCAGAGAAAGTTTTCTCTAGGAAGAACATTACATATTATAGATAAAAATCACAGACTAACCCAGAAAAGGGAGGGTGACTAAAATGCTACATATTTGTTACTGAAAAAAAAGTGGAAAGTGACCCTATTGAAATGTCCTAGTGAAATTTAATAAGAAATAATTTAATTTTGAAAGTAAATGCTTAGGAAAAACAGTTTGAATTAAAATTTGGCTTTTAGAAGTCAGGCTTTGGTTCAGATATTGAAGGGGTGTTCAGGGACATTTTGAGGACGTTAGGGGTTTATAGTACAACTCTGACGTATCCCCAGCATCCGGAATAGTTCCTGAAATGTCATCGGTTGTGCAGTGAACACTTGTTTGATGCATGTTGATTGAATTTTATTTTCCCTTCGGGAAATGTGACTTTCTTTTATCTTATAAAGATAAAATAATTAGAGCTGTATTTATGTACAGATGAAATAAAGAGGGGGAAATGTTAAGAGGTAGTGATGTGAGAAGTAGGTATCTCAGACGTAATTAATGAATGATAAAGAAAAGGGCAGAGATTACTGTTCATGGTCCTCTCCTCATCCTTCTTCCCAAGGGTCAAGGAAGGTGATGGGAAAGATGTTGTGCCTTGTGTTTTCTGAGCCGGCCACGAAACAGTGCTGTCAGACAAGAGCAGTTTAGTTACTGGCCAGGGCAATTTGTAGGTGGGAAGAGAGAGAAGCAGAAACAAGTTTGTTTGAGTATGTAGCATTGGTTACAAATGTTTGTATGTCTTTAACGGATAAATTACATATGGATGGAAACTTAGATACCTTTCCCAACAAGATATAGATAACTTTCTCCAAATACAAATCTAGTGAGTGGTGCAGCAAGATTCAAATCCAGAAATTCTACTTTCTGCACCCATGTTCTTAACCACTCACTGTATTTCCTCTTGTTAAGTAGCTATGTAGACAGAAGAGCCTTGATGGGTAGGGGATACATTTTAGATCCTGATTAATGAAGGAAAATACTAAAGGTATGCAGTAATAGAAAGAGCCAATGAGCAGAGTCAGACCTGGATTTCAGTTTTAACTCCTCTACTTAATTGTCACATGACCTTGGCTGAGTTGTTTAAGCTTACTTGAAACAGTTCTCTTCTCTGTAAAATGTGGCTAAAAACTTCCTTCCTTGCCTATTTACCACAGTTGTGATCCAGAGAGATTATGCTCATGAAACAGTTTAGAAAACTAAAAATTCACATTTCCAGAAGTTTTATAATTATTTCTTCATCCATAAGAGCAAAATTGGGCCAGATGACCTCTGAGATCATGTCTCCTCTAAAATTCTGATGATCAGAATATATGGCCTGGGTTTTAAATTATTGTGTTATTCCTCAACAACAGTTTACTTATGTCATGGACCCAGGAGAGAAGAGTACAGTGGCCTATTCTAGGCTCTGTCCTTGATTGGCTCAACACTTTGTGCCTGGTTCCTACTTCAAAGGACAACTGAGAAGCCCATGAAACATTTTGAACCAAGGTGCTTTTTAATATTCAGCCTATCTGTTAAATTAATAGGACCATGTAATTTGTCATCCAACCTGAAACACTTAAGTGTAAACAAGGTGCTATGAATAATTACACCAAGACAACAGGCACCCATCAGGCAAAACTGGACACCACCTTATTATATGTAAAATGTTAAATTTCTCACTTAGATGTGGGGTGGTAAAAATGCTCCTGTTGAACTTAGGCATCTGTACTGCTGTTATACATTAGCAAGATGCAAGTCTGTGTTAGGATCTTAGAGGACACAACCACATATACCTAGCCATAGTCATGAACTATGTATTTTGCTTTTAAGAAAATATATTGTTGCAGCTGTTGTTAAAAGTAAGAGGATACACTACAGTTTCCAATTTTCTGGACTTTCATTTTTATTGCAGTTCAAATACGAAGGGAAGAAATTCGTGTGGTAGGGTGAAAAATGCTTGGGCCTCTGCCTGCTTTGAGTATTATTAGTATGGTTGTGCTAATGCTTGGTTAAGTGTGAATATCTATTACATCTCAGAGTTCTGTCTTATGATCAAACATAAACAAAGGAACAAAAATAGCTTTTAGTATAGATTCCCACAGGGCACAAGCCACATGCTCAGGGCTTTTCAAACCAGATAATACAGGAGAGGTGAGATTTGTGAAATATGAATTATCAAATTTCCTCCTTGACAATGTTTGATGCCCTAATACCACCAAGAAATCAGACAAATTCCACAAAGAAATCAACAGTATTTCTCTGCTATGGGAGAAATCTCAATATTTTCTAAAGAAAACCACTAAATATAAAGAGACATTTGTAGTAGCCTTAAACAGTAGTGTAAGCTTAGAGGCAAATAACAAAAAGATCAACTTTCAAAACAGTTTATGGAGAGGAAAAATGGCATAAATAAGTCAAAATGGCAGATAATAAATTTTTTTTATGTTCCAGAGTATGTTATTAGTTTTTGGTCACCTACTTAGCTTCTAATTATGTTTTATTTAGGAGAACATTAATTGGATTTATTAGATCGATAGACTGCAGGGTAGAGATATGTATGTGTTTGTTGCATTGAAGAGGAGAACGGCTCAAAAACTTAAATGCTGATGATAGAAATCAGTCTTTGTATTAAAAAAATTTAACACAGGGAAGCCATACACAGATAATTCAGAATCAAGTAGATAGAATTGTCATCTTGTTCTGTAGCTATTCAGTCACTTTATAATGTTAAAAAATAAGAGTTTCTTTCTGAAAATGTTCTTATTCTCATTGTCTGACTCTAAAGAGAATGGTTCATTTGTAATTCTGGGGGATAAGACATCACGATTTATTGTTTTGGAAATATATGCCATCTACAGTATTTTTCCAAACCCTAGTTACATAGTAAGGAACAGTTAGGGATCTTCGTGGTGTCACACGTACATTATCAGTAGGCTGCCAGTTTGTAGGCCATTGTAACCTCCCTAATGCAAACAAGGTTAACTTCCTTAAGGTTGTGAATTTTGAAATGCCCAGACAAGACTCTTGAAAGAATGGAATTATCTCTTTGCGCAAAATATACTTGAATCAATTATTATTTTTTATAGTCCAACTACCTTTCTTATTTTATGACTGTAATTAGGTAATGGATAAAATGACGTAACACCTGGTACTTTGTAAAGCTCCAAACTATGCCAAAGCCCAACCATGCGTGCTGCTCATTGCCAGGTGACTTGGTTATATGGGTCTCATTGTTTTCCCCAATTGAGTTGTTTTTATGAGCAGGTATTCAATTAATGGGACAGAGGGTGTGCAGCTCTAGCCTACTCATTAATATCACAAAATAATTGAAAAGGGCATATACCAGAAAGGCCAGCTGGTGGAGTAACTGTGAACTTACAGTAGGTTGTTTCTCTGAGCATCAGGCATAATACTGCAGAAGGAGGCTGGATAGAGCCTCAGAAGACCTGTACTCTCCTTCCAAAAATACCACTTAAATCTCCAAGTGACTTTGGACAACTCATTTAACTGCTTTGAATCTCCGTTTCTTCATCTACAAGTGAAGCTATAATCATCCTGCACCCATCTATCTCATAGGGTTTTTGTAGGGTTCAGTGCGATGGATTATATTTATGAATAGCACTATAAATTATAAACACTATATAAATACAAGGCACCATTATTAAGTTTCTAATCCAGCTTTCCCAGTGACTCAGGATATAATGTTGGGCAACTGAATGACATCAGGTTTTGCAATCATTAAAACAGCAAAACATTTTAGAAACTTCATTCAACCTTATGACTAATAAGATTTCTTAGAACATTTCATTTGCTTTGTTCAGGTAATCAATGACCAATATGGAGAAATAAAATGCTTCTCCAATTAACTCACCCAAGTTTAAGACAATGACATTGAAAAGGGGAGATCAGTGAAAATTATTTCAGTCACTTATTAAGTCTTAGTAAAGTACTAAAGAACTCAGAGAAGCTTCTAAATGTTTGAAATACTAGACTAAAATTTGTGATATGTGTCTTCTCATGGACAATTCAATATTCCATTTTTGCTTAAAGAAAACATGGGCCATCTAACCTGCCCCTTTCCTTCCCTGTCTCCCACCAACCAGATCTAAAGGGTGGTCCAGTATACATATGAGGATATTCATTATGGCATCATTTGTGAGAACTGGAGGCAGCAGAAATGTCCAGTGCTAGAGGATTACACAGGCAAAGAGAATACATAAGTAGCAGACTATTAAAAAACAGTTAGAAATAATGCATTAGAAATGTTAGAAATATAATCGGCGACATAGGTAAATCTTTAAAATATAATGTTAAAGAGAGAGCAAGAAAATAGAGAAAATGGGAGAGCAGAAGAAATCTAATGAGATGTAAAACCTAGGAAGGGTCTTGGGTGTACTATGATTGTGAATAAGTCAACTGCCCCATTTTTCAGAGCTTGCCTGTATAATTATTTCCAATGTATTTTTTTGTATAATGAGGGAATATTTCATGGCTTACTTAATAACCTTCATACTGCAGCCTACACCAGTCTTCAGGCTTGGTTTTTTCCCCTAAAGGGCAAGGTGACTAGATGGCCATTGACCTCCATGACCCCCTGCCATACTTTCAAACACCATCATCAGATGGCTTTCTAGCCTTTTCTTATCCAAGTTAAGTAACATCAGGTCCTTTTGCTGCTCCTTGTAAATTTGATTTGATTGTTATTTGGTCATCTAGGAACTCTTTAAGCTAGTTCTAAGGACTGTCCTCCCTTTTACATTGTGGAACCCGGAACCAGGTACAATGCTAATAAAAGCAGATGACCTCTCACTTTCCTCACTCTTGCTGCATAAACCCCACTCTAGCCATCTCCAAAGGATGCTATTCTACTCCCCAGGAAGAATGTGAAGAATACATAATAAAGTGATAGATACTTCCAGGTATAAGTTATTGAATTAAATTTTTTTTTCTAAAATGGATTTCACTCCTGGACTAGAGATTTGGAAAGAAGTGAGTGGATAAAAGAGCTAAGGAAATTGTTTATATAAATGTCCTTAGAGAGAAGCCACACAGGAAGGAAATGAAAATACATCAACAAAGTCTAGACATCTAAGCAGATCTGCCTTGTCCTTAAGAATTCCAGTAAACTTCCATTGTGATCCATCTAAATCTAATAGCTAGAATGACTGACATTAGTTTCCTGCCCGGTATACACTAAGAGATTAGAACTGATCAATGTCTGCCTCAGGCTGTTTGTGTTTCTGTTTTCATTTTGATTTTTAACACATAACAGGACAGAGCAGTTCTAAAAGATCTGGCAGGGTGTTCATGTTTGGTCACATTTTATCAAAACTAGTGGAAGCAAATGATAAGAAATTATATGAGGTTGGGTAAAAATTAACTAATCTACTTTTAGAAGAGCTTCTATCGCTATTCAAACATGGCCATAAGCTAACTTTAGAACCTGAAGCAAATAGAGTAACTTGACCTTGTGATGAACAATTCTCTGAGCCCCCAGCATGCCACCCAGCTTCTTTTTGGCAAGCCTATAGCAATATACTAGCTCTCTGCATGGATCCAAGCTTCCCATGAGGAACCTCATTCACAGGAGGAAAGGGTGGCATAGCCGAGAGGCCAGAATGAGGCCTGGGTTCCAGAGCCAGTTTCGCCACCATCTAATCCTAAGATTTAGGGGAACTCAGTTTACTCTCTTGTACCTTTGTGTATTGCATTCATAGTTGACCATATAGTTTTATTGCTCAGGTAATGTATTTTTGAGAATGAAAGGGGGTGCTATTAATGATCCACTGGGAAAACTGATCTTTGGGCTCCGTCATGCTTTAAAATTCCATCACAGCTGAGGTAGAGCTGAAAATAGGACCTGGGTTCCTGACCAGACCCATACTCTGCTCCCCAGGCTAGGCTGTCTTCTGCCAGGACATGTCTGTACTAGGGTTCTGCAGAAAAGTGTTCAACATATCACCTAAAGACGGATGAAGGCACTTGCCCCCCGAGTGAAAAGGACAGCCTGACCTATATCTGCTTGGTCTTGTACTCACACACCCCAAATCCCTTGTGCGCTCAGAATCAACAGCATCAGAATGCCAACAGCAGGGTCACTGAAAGGCGTGGGTGGCCGAGGAAGCCAGGGCCAGGCAGAGAGCAGCTGTATGCACCCCCCAGCCTCAGAAGAACCCCTTCTATTTGCAGCCCCAAGCCTGTTCTCCACCAGCACTGCCACAGTGAACAGATAGAATGGGTGTGGTCCAGGGGGGTGCATCGGGACCCTCAACTGCTGGCTTTTAAATAGGCAGCTTAGTAATTTACAAATCACTCTGGGCCATAGGCCACCCTCTGCCAACAATTTCATCTTTGCATAGCCCTGTCCACCATCCCCACTCACTTGTCTTTTTAAAAGTTTGAGGAAGCCATCAACATAATCTAAAAATTAATCCAGGTTAGGTCATGACACAGCCTTAAAAAAATGTCCAAGTGAACTAAGCCATTCCACACTGACAGAATTTGGATACAAAGGTGAGAGGAAAATATCAAAGAAAAGTTGTCCAAAGAACATAGCAATTCTGTTACTGTTCTACAAACCTATTTTATCAGCTGTGAAAACCTGTCAACCATTTTTTTAAATATTACTGTTATTTTCGTTGAAACTTTGAAGGGCAAGAAGACACATGTGGCTTCCAAAACGCAGCATTATGCCAGTGTTGGCTGTCACCCTAATGCCAACAGCCTAATCCTTTACCCCAGAGGCTGAGTTCCCTGTCTTCTTGTCTCCCCAGGTTCAGAATGGTGCTTACCTTCCCCCTCTCCTCCTTGCTGCTCTCACCAGTGGAGACTCTGTGTGCTTTGGCTGCCCAGCTGCTCTGGACTCCCAGCCCTCTGCAGATTCTGCATCCGCAGAGGGAGGTTAATTACACACCTGGACACACCCCTCTTCAGAGGCAGGAAGTGCTGTATGCAGTTACCATTTGCTAACAAAAACTGCAGCAGCAATCTCAGCTTTGCTAATGGAAGAAAGGGCTGTCAAGGGACCAGAGTCACAGATACTGAGGGGGGCCCCTGTCTCAGGCTGCAGGACTGGACCCCAAGGAAGGAGGCCCCTTGTCTCCAAGCCTGGGCAAGCTGTCAGTGCCAGCCTTCTACTCAAGAGATGGAACCAGATAACATTTATAAAACCCTGTGAGCAAAATTTCTTGACATTTTATCTTTACTGTAGTGGTCTTAAGGTGGTTTTCTATTTTTCAGAAAGATAAATGAAATGCAGCCATCTCTGATGAGGATGGCTGCATTTAACAAAGACTAGACGTGTTCACACACACACACAAATCCTTCAGGGTCTTCAGTCTGTAAGGAATTCTCCATGGCATATGATTTGAGGAATTCTACTGAAAAACCCCAATTTTAGTGTATTTCCCTCCAGCAAGTTGCTCAGAATTCTGACCAGTAAAGATTATAAATTTTGCCTGAAACTTTGATTGTCCTAATTGCCCCAAGTGGTAATTATATAACATTTCAAAGAACTCCCAGATAAGTTATCTTGCTGGAATCTAATGTACGAGGGAGGGACATAACTCATTAAGCAATTTTTGTCTATTAACATAACTTTAATTAAGTTTTCCAGAGATGGGTAAGCAAAGCCCTAAGGGGCTAAGTCCCTGAAAATTGGGCACATTTGCTTTGGCGGGGAGATGGGAAACCACCTAAAATATGGCCAGCTGGTCCAGGAAGAACAGGTGAAGCACAGAGGCCCATGGGCATCCCTGCGCCCCCTACCCCCACCCCTCTCCACACCTGCACAAGTGCTGGAGTGAGGGACAGACAGGAAGAGCAGAAGCCCTAAAGACAAACTTCATCCACTCACACTGCTGCCCGGGGCTCTCCTGGAAATCACAGAGGAAAGACCCTACAGTGCCACATAGAGTCATCCTGATGCTGAGAACTCAAGCTAGTTCCTGAAAGAGCAGTTTGGCTGTCCTCCGGAGCAGAGCGCCTGGTGCGTTTGCTGTGATTCTTTTCAATAATTATAATCCCCTGGATTATACCAGATGTTATGTAGGGAACAAAAAGAAGCTTTTGTTTGAAAACATCCCTTCTCACCATCCCTTCTCATACATTAGCACAATCCTTAATTAATGCACCTCTGAGGCTCTGAGTAATTCTTCTGTTGGCCACCCCAAGCATATCTGGGATCCAGTAATTTGCTTGAAATGTTCTGGATACCCTATCCTACCTGGAGCTGGAAGTGTGGCTTTGAGGACCCAGAAACGATGGTGCCAGAGCTCCTTCTTCCTCTGCGACCCTGCTGCTGTCCTCCCTGGGCCCTGGGATGAGGTGGTCATGTGGCCATGGCAGGCCCTGCCCTCTGGCCCTCACTAGCCTCTGGGTTTGGGTTTCACTGGGTCTCATCCCTGGCTGCATATAAGAATCACTTGGGAGCTTTAAAAAACAATGTCAGCGCTGCACACCCAGGGATTCTGATTCAGTTGGTTGGGGTGGGACCCAGTTCTGGGTGCTTTTAAAAGCAGTTCTCCTGGTCTGCAAGCACTGAGTTAGATGACCTCTGGGACCCACTTGGTTCTATTAAAGTCCACAGTCCTGATGGTCTGGTCCTCTACTTTGTTTATTGAATTAAATTTTTTTTCAAATGTACTTTTTTATTTTTACTCTGTTTCATAGGCTGATTTTTGGAATGTTTTTAATTATTAAAAAAAGATTGTTAAAGTATTTCTCACTGAGGTGTAATTGTCATATAATATTGCACATGTCTAAAGTGTTTATTCTGATACATTTTCACATATAAGAAATGGTTACCACAATCACAATAGTGAACATATTTATCACCCCCAAGAGTTTCCTGCACCCCTTGGTAATCCCCCCAACCCTCTTCTTCAGGTCAGCACTGATCTGCTTTCTGCTACTATAGATTAGTTTGTATGTTCTATCAGTGGAATGCAGTGTGTACAGTTCTTTGCCTGGCTTCTCATTAGTTATGTCCTTGTATTGTAAATTTCAAGATCTTTGAGAACAGGAGCCATCTTTTGTTTCTTTTCTCTTCCTCCTGGCCCGCAACTTATCTTTGCTCAGAGAGGCCCCACAATCATTATTTGCTTGATCATAATCAGACCTTCATGACCTTACAACTGAGCATCAGTTTGGTGGCCAGGAAAGTGCCTGCTGTGTTAGGGGTCTCAACTCCCCACTACTCTGTAGGTTCCTAGGCAGCAATTTCAGCTCAGTTGAAAAATAATGTATCAGCTTATACCAGACATCTTCCTTTAGGGTCTGTGAACTTCTAGGGGTCCAGAAAATGAGCATCAAGGTGTGTGCTGGGGGCAAAGGGAAGGGAGAGCTACCTGAGAAAGTCCCTTGGCTTTCACCAGATTCTAAATCTCCATCACCAGACTCTTGACCCAATGGGAGGAATTTATGCCATGTTTTATTTCTTACTGTAATCGCATATGCATTTTATTAATATAATGTCTAATTACAGATCCTTTACTGTCTGTTCCCTTTCTCCCCACTTCCTCCCTTCCCAGTACCTTTATTTTGTTCTCTGCCTGCTCTGGTTATACTTTATCCTGCTTAACTAAATACACTACAGGAGCCCTTCACGGAACTTTCTGCACTCCTCTTCCCTTTAAGACTTCTAAGCTCTTTGGAGTGTTATGCCTTTTTATTCAATGATTCTTATTCCATTTTACTTAACAGTTTACCTGGATACCATTCTGCTCCAATATCACAAACCTACATTTCCTCAAAACCCCAGAGCACAGAATTTCTTTTCATCTTAAGCAAGATCAATGTTTGCATTGTTATAAATAAGTATGATGAGGACCAAAAGTAAAATAAATAGCATTGCAAATTCACAACTGAGCCACCTCTACTCAGTCCAGAGACACCACTTCTTCCCCCTAACATCAAACACAAAATTTTTTAAAAATAATATTATATCTGATTTTAGGCTGAGATGTAGAATAACAACACTGGCTTCTAAATGGTAAATTCATACACATCTGGCACAGTCACACAGGCACTGGTTTCAGAGTATCTTCCAGAGATAGGAGAGAGCAAGAAAAACATCTTACCCCTTGCTCCAGATCCACCTCAACCCCACGCACATTTGAAAGGGTCTGGTAGCTTACACCCAGCAGTATTCTCTGGTTCCCTGCTTGGGACCAGCTCTTAAGTTTCATTCTTCCTTTCACCTCTACTTTTTTCCCATAGAAAAGCAAATAGAGTCCCTATAGCATTTCAGTCCAGAAGTTCATTGCTCTGCATTAAAGGCAAACCTCTGAAAGTTACTTACGTGGAAGTGGCAAAGGAAGCCCTGGATTTGGGAGCTGTTTGCTGATGCCAGCCTGCTTAAATAGCTGGGTTGGCTGACACAGGCTGTTGATAGCACATTTATTTATGCCTGTGAGAGCATGCTCAAGCAAGGACCTGAAAAACCTGCAGTGTGGGCAGGAGGAAAACAACCGCAAGTATGCCAAGGTTACGTCTCTCCTGGTTATGCAGGTCGGGTATTCAGGCAGTGACTTCAGAGAGTCTCGTGCACTCCCTCCTCATTGCTGCTCTCTGTCTCAACCAAGTAAGACTCTCCACGAAGACTAGAGGACAGAGGTGTGGTGAGAAGAAAGATGAGACAAAGGACCCTGGACCCTTGGGCCAAGTTCCTTACTTTGAACAGGTTTCCAGTGAGATGCTGCCTCATTTCAAAGCATAAAGCATAGGCTTGGGGAGGGTGACTTCACAGCTCTGTGGGCTGGGCGCTGACCTAACAGCCTGGACAATTCCCCAGTCAATGAAAAGTTTTTTTTTTTCAGGCACAGAATGTACAAATAAAGAACAGTTATAAGGGAGGTTCAGGCTAGGATGATACAATTTAAGATTCCTTTCAAAAACCATTTAAATTTCTTTCCCCTGAATCTGTACTTTCCGCCTGATTTCCCCTTCCCTTCCTTTGTTAATGAAATTCCTGTCTAAGAGTTGAAAGATTCCCTATGAGAGCTCAAATGAAAAGCCAGTGTGTGAACAATCCTGTGGGAAGATTCACTCCAAGAGTGAGAAGGGTTCACTGGATTGTGTGCCCATCTGTGGAAACTTTCTAAGAGTGAGGGTGTGTGTGGGGGTGTGTGAACCCAGTTAGTCAATGTTTATCTGCTTTTTATAGCTAGATAACAGTAGTTAGTAGTCAATGGCAGCATGCAAAACACAGCAAGTGAGTATGATTTTGAGAGAATGAAGGAAGAGCAAAGGGGTTTGGTGAGATCATTTATGGGAATATCTGTGTGTATTTGCTGCTGGTGTGTAGCACAAACTGGTAAGTGCCATCCAGATATACACAGCCTATATTTTTCACTTCACTAGAGAAACAAAAAGCCCACTTGATTCCCTTGGGAACAGCAGCTGTATGTGAAAAAAGAGCAGCAATCATTCAGAATATTTGTTTCTCTCTTGGAAAAGGGGGTAATGGTTATAAAACATGTGTGGGAGAAAAGTAGAGACAAGGGGCTTAGCCTACCTCAACCTTAGTTACCAGAAGAATTCTTTTGTTTCTTGCCTGATTCATTGCCTAACTTTGGACTGTTCTATGGACAAATCTGGACTCTTGCCTCCCAGGTTTCTTAAATGCAGGGTCTATGTCCTGTTCAGTTTTTGACACCCACAGTGCCTGGCACAATTATGACAATGACTGTGATGATGATGTCTGGGTTTATGTTCAGGACTGATTTGAACCAATATTTAGAAAGTTGCCTGAGAGTGCTTTCACCTATTTATTTGTTTACTTGTTTATCATGTCTTCCAGAATATGCTTTCCATGACCTTAGGGAACTTGTCTGCCTTGTCCACTCTTGTAACTCCAGTACCCAGCACAGTGTCCAGCTCATAGTAGATGCTCAATAAACATGTGTTACTCGCTCAGTTTTTAAATTCCTTTTCAGGCTGTGCAACCCAACAGGCAGTGTATCTGGAATCGGCAGTCTCATCTTGACTCAGACATACTTCTTTTGCTCTTGTGTAATGTGTTGACTTCAAGCTATTTCTCTTTATCTGGTGTATCATGGCCATGAAACTAAAAGTGATGGACAACAAAGAGAAATTTTACATCACGTAAGAACTCTTCAGGTGTGTGGTTTCACGTTGTTCAGCGGTGCAATGAGGCCACCACGAACTCAGGCTTTTTCTATCTTTCATTTTGTGGCCCTCATGGTGTGTGGCCATGTGACAGCATTGCCTCCCGTTGTGGGAGAAGGTTGCTGTTGTAGCTCATGTATCAGATACTTAAACAAAAACATCCAAAGGCAGTAAGAAGGGACTTCTTCTTAGTATCCCTTTGTGTCTGTTAGGGAGGAAAATCTTGCCGGAAGCTACTAGCAGAGCTCCAGTTATGTCTTCTTGCTGAGAACTGGGTCAAATGGGCACCATATTGGCTAAACCCATCATTTGCAAAGAGGAAATTAATCAAGCTGATCATGGTTTGTCTCCTGGGCCTGAGGAAAGGATCTGTCTTCCCTAGGCAAATTCCCGATATCTGAACAAAATCAGGTTTCAGTTACCAAGGAAGAAGTAGAAAAGTGCTACCAACAGTTCTTCCACTTCAAGAAACCCTTTCAGGTATGAAAGCCTAAACTGCTTTAATGCTCAGGCACTAGTCCAGGTCATGGCAATTGATCACTCTATTTCGGTGCACTGTTTTGTTTTGTTTTAATGAGAAAGCTTGCTTTGGCTCTCAGCAAAATTAAAATTATTTCAACAATTCACAGAGATAGGAAGTAGCTGGCTACAGTGATTTTTTTTTTCTACAGGTTTAGATCATAGGTCTTTGTATCACCACTGATGTTCTGCATATCCAAAGAATAGCACACAATCTATCAGCCTCATGTCTTCTCCTGTATATGATGGGATTGATGGTACTGTTGATTTCTTAGGAACATCAAGTCCCGCACTGCAAATAATTATTAAAAAGAGTGCCAAACAGTCTATAAGGGTGTAAGAATCATTTTCCTGCTCCTCCTCTTGTCTACTGCAGCTCGGTGGAATTCCATATTCCTGTATGTTTACATCTGTCTCTGCCTGGGGGCTCCAGATACGCCTGGCATGTGTAAACCAGAAACATGGCTGGTACAGTGACTCTGACATAGTTTTTAGTGGTTAGCAAACTTCAAATTAACACCTGTAGACAGGTGGTTATTTCCCTTCCCTTCACTATTTTAGACCTTTTCCTTGCAGTGGGCTTCAGGAACTCTGCTCCATTGTCACAGATCCAGAGAGTTAGGGTGAAGGATGAGGTGAGCTACGTGTTCACCTCCACAGGGAAAGGACAATGTCTGGGGGGTGGTAAGTGCTTAGTGTTTGCCGAGTGACTGCAAGAGGATGCGAAGGAAGGAGTATGGGCTTCTGAATCGTGCAGACTTGAATTCAAGGACTGCTTCTGCCACTTGCCATCTGTGTGACCCAGGGCAAGTTATGTACCTTCTCTCAGACTCAGTTTTCTCATCTATAAAATGTGAACAATGATGCTTATTTCCCAGGTTTGCTGTTAGGGACTAGAGATAATATGTGTAAAGCACTTAGCATAATGCCTAGAACATAGTATATCCTCAATAAATGGTAGCTACTGCTGATAGTTACAACAAAAAGCCAGGTTTTCCTTAGGTGTCTTTGTGGATCCCATGCACGGTGGGCACAAAATAATTTAACCTACATCCCCAGGTGCTACAGTAAGCAGGAAGTGTTTGTAGACTCACATAGAAGGCAGTGATATCTGGACAGTGGGGCCAGCGATTTCCCTTCCTGCCAAAAGCTAGAGGTTACTGAGGTGCAGAGCTACTTTATGAATGAGGAGCATGTGGAACCAAATACTAGTGCAGAGAGAGAAAAACCATTCCTTGGGGCACAGGAAACTACAAAAGACACTTAAGAAAATTTACCAGGAAGGATATAAACCTCTCAAGGGCCCAAATCTGACTTGTACAGAAATAAGAAGAAGGAAGTATAGAAGGAACTGTAAAAGAAGAAACTTGCTGGAAGTTCTACCCCCAACGTATGAACTTCCAGAGAGACTAAGAATTCCTGAAGACGGTGTGGAAGTTCTGACTCCCAGAGTGTCCTTCCTGGCCCATCTTGGCTGGGATGTGGAACAGTGAGGGGAACAGAAGAGGATCAGCAGCTGACAGAGAACCTGGACACAGAAGAGGATGCCAGCTGGCCTCATTTGGAGATGTTCCCCTTTGCTGCTCTTGGAGAGGATTTCACAAGTTCCCTGGTGAAGAGAGACGGGAAGTTATAACATAGTCACACTCTGTATCCTTTGTAGTTTGTTGTATACCTAGTAGTGATTAGGTCATCCTTTCGGTGAACTGAAGGTATTTCATTCTGAGCGTGGATTCCATTGTTTCACCTAATCCATTAATTGGCCTTTCGGAGTCCTGGGTCAGTTGCTGACTGGGAGTTAAGATACTGTGGCCCATAAGCAGCACCCATTACAGAAGATGCCTGGATAAGGCTGTCCATCTGCTGTGGCTCACATTGCCTTTGCTTTTCAACTTAAGAATCACCGTTACTTCTCATTCCACTTGGTTTCATCCAGAGTCTAATGAATGGGGAAGTCACAAGCATTGTTTTCCTTTGAAATCCAAATCCCATTCGTGCTATTGGTCAGAGGAGGGGAAGGTACTCAGTAATGGGGAGCATCACCCTGTTTGTGGAAGGATGGGGAAGGCTTCTTTCCTGACCCACGAACACCTCTTCTCTCGCTCAGCAGGAGGATGTACGACTGCTGGCAGGTGGCGATCTCAGGAGGGGTGGGGGTGGAGCCTCACCTAACAGGCTGCCTCTTCCATAGTGATGGGGAGATGTTTTAGGCTGGGGCCACCTCAGCCTGAGTGTAATTCCCTAACACGCAGGGTGAGGAAAGAGAGTCCCCACACCCACTACTGAAATTTCAGGGATGGGCCCTGTGCTTTTAGAAAGCAGTGGGTGGGGAGCAGAGGTAAAGAAAAACAAAATCCTTTGGTAAAAAGATTGCTTGACTGGGCATCAAACTCAGGCACAGTCCAAGCTCCTAACTACTGCCCTGCATGACCTGTGTGGCCACTCCTTAGAGTGATTCACCAGCTCTAGGCAGCAGAGGAAGAGCAGGCCAATCCCTTCGTCTGGGCTCCCCCTACTCTGAGTACCACCTATTTAAGATACTTGACTTCTGGGAGTGATTTTACTTGGGAACAGAAGAGAAGAAAAAATAGGAGGGTTGAGCTAACAAAAATACAACGTTTGAAGACAACCATCCACCACCACTCCTTCCCCACAAACCAAAACCAAATTTGCTGTTTGACTCAGTGGAGAAAGCAAGAGTTGAAATAACGTGGGCTAAAATCATGGGTCAGCTGAAAGGAGAGAAGAGTTTTTATTAGAAGCTACAGACGTCTTTCTTCCTGCTGCCTCCTCTCCATCCCAGAGCTACCAAGGGGGACTCATGGTGTGACTTTGAAAGCTCACATGTCCCCTTCATGCCTCAGTCCCGGTGTAAGGGGGGAACTAAATTAGATGATCTCTCTCAGGTTCTTTTTGTTATAATCTTCTGCTCTCCAAGGGGAGAGAGTTAGAGGCAGGTGGTTAGAGAGGAGGAACCCACAGCAGCTATAGGGGGAGGATGGTTCCCCACACTTGGGGCTGAGAGAAATGAAAGCCTCAAGGGACAGGTGACTTAAACTGGTATAACACTGAAACAGTCCACTCCCTTACCATTGGTAAGCAGCTACTCCCAGAGGCCCCCTAGTCCTCCCCCTCAACAACCTGGGCCTCCCCAGGCCTCCTAGGATCCGGTAACTAGAGACCAACACCTGCACAGTGTGTGTGCGTATTGTGGGAGCAACCAGGGAGCAATCCCCTCCAGCTACAGCATTTCAACCATGTGTTTGGTCAGTGCCTGGCCTTCTTCTATAGCCCAGAGAGACATCTTGAAAGAAAAACGGGGGATTGAGGGTTGGCAGAATGAGGAAGGAAGGAAGGAACTGTGGATCATCCCTGAAAAAATTGTCTGAAGGTCTTGGTTTCTGCTTTTGGCAAAGATATGCTGTGGTCTGATTTTGCTAACTAATTCAATGCAATTCTGCTCTGTGCATTTCAGCCAAAACCTGCCTCCTCCATGGCTTTATCTGAGGTTTTGGTAACAAGGCCCTGGCAGGGCAGCGGGCAATGATTTAAGGTCTCTCATAAATGTCTTCTGATGTGGCGGATTGCAAAAATGGTGGTACATCTGGATATGCTTGCATCTGGCTTTCACCTCTCTGGAGAGTCAGCTTCCAGACTAGTCTTTCCAGTGGGTTCTGAGTAAACCTGCAAGAAGGCCTAGTGTCCTGAATTGATCTCCCAAAGCTGATGCCCCTGACTTTGTTCTCTGACTCAGAAGGAAATAAACTCTGCATTCTTATGGTGCCGCCAATAGATGCCCCATCTGTCCCTGGGCCAGACCACAGGCTGAAGACAATTTAAGGTGGTACCAGGGTTCAGAGGAAATACTTTGGAAATGCTATGGACCTGGTTCAAACATAAGGTGATCGATCTTCCTAGCCTTCCCAGAACTGTCCTGATTTTAGCACTGGAAGTCCCACAGCCTAGAAAACCCCTGAGTACTGGGCAAACCAGGATGGTTGGTCACCCCACCCTAGTTCTCCCACTTCATAGCCAGTAATTTAACTTCTTTGAGACTTAGTTTCCTCATATGTGAAATGAGTACATTGATAACAACCTCATACAGTATTTGAGAACCAGAGTTGGTATCCTTCCAAAGATTGTTCAGGAAGAAAAGAGAATTGGATGACAAAAGTAATGTCTTTCTGCCTCTGTTCCAAGGAGTAGATGTCTCCTCTCCCTGTGTGTTCCGACTTTGCCTGTGTTGGTGTGAGGATAGCACTTGAGGATTCCGGAAGTCTTCAGAAAGCCTTGCAGGCCCTGGCTAATACAGAAGGGTGGATTAAGGGCTCTCCCAGCCCTATGATTATCTGATTAAATGTAAGTGACAAGCAGTTGCCTGCTTGCAGAAGTCACTTCTAGCAGCTACCCCTTGGGAGTCACAAATAAGGGATTATAAAGCCTTTTCTTTTCAGCTTCTTTGTTGCCCGTCGGCTATTGTCTGCAGAGATTCTTAACTAATAGCTGTGTTAGGAATGACTATTTTCTAGTAACTACTGTTTCAGGGCTGAAAAAGGAAAATAAGTCAATGTTTTCAAAGGACTCCCCTGCAAGGCATTTGCGGCGCAAGGGTGGATTTCACAGGCGTCTTAATCCCTGGCAGTGAAGGCTAAAGGCTGTCCTGGAGACCAGAAACAGCAAGGAAGAACTCTAGTAACAAAAGAGAGGAAGGGGAATTATTTATTCAAATGCCCTGATAGAAAAAGGCCTTAATCAACAACACCATAGAAAACAAGCCACAGGCTGATAGGGAGGATTTGGAACATGAAGGTGTCAAAAGGATCCAGGCTTTTTCTGAATGGAAGGAAATGACTGGGGGAAATGATCCTTCATAACTGAGCTGAGCCATGTCAGTACTAACAGCAGGTGGGGGCTCTTATTAGGAAGATGCCAAGGGCTGGGGATTATTCAAAGTGCAAACATCTTCCCTATCCCAGCCCTCCCACCCCCATCACAAATAAAGTAAGAATCATTAGAATTAGTGCCAGTTCTCACTGAAAATGGAAGTTGGATTGAAAATCTTCAAAAGTTGGGAAATTCAACATGCAAGACTCTGGCACCAGTGATAACTAGATCGTGCCCAAGGTAGTTGATGGCAGTTTTGCGCAATTCGGACACCTTTGAGAATAAAGAGGAAAAAAGGACTCTCCAATCAGGAATTTACTGATTTACATAAATATTAATGTGATCAGCAATTTACATTTGACATTTACAGTTGCATTTACATCAGAATGCCAAGGATAGCAACACTACCGGCTTTTGGTGACACACAAAACTGCCCACCAGACTCTGGGGAAATCTGCAAAGTCGATGTTTCTAGGTTACCAACTCATCTTTTCTCCTGGTGCTTCCCAAGCTTTTTCTAGAGTCATTCATTTAAATGTCAAGAAATTTTATTTTCAGAGTTATGCATTGTCAAGGCATGACCACTAGCCATTACTGCATAATAAATCACCCCAAAGCTTAGTGACTTAAATCAACCACAATCATTTTATTACTTCTACTGTCTTCTGTGGTGGAGAATTCAGGGAGGGCTTGGTGGAGAGAGTCTGGTCAGGGGTCCCTCATGTGGTTGCAATGAAACAGTGGCTGGGGATAAAACAGAGGCACTGGGGAAGCCGTGGTCTTGCTGGGTATTTCTCTCTCTTCACGTGGTCTCAGGGCCTCTCAGTGAGGCCTCTGCATATGAGCTGGTTTGAGCTTCCTCACAACATGGCTGCCTCAGGGCAGTTAAGTGCTCCAGTGCAAAAATTTCAGCTCCAAAGGCAGCAGCTGTATCTGCTTTTATGATGCAGCCTCAGAAGTCATACAGCATCACTTCTACCACAGTGTTGATTAAAAGTGAGTCATGAACCCACTGAGATTCAAGGGCAATTAGGCTTACTTCTTAACAAGGTTCTAAAGGAGATACTGTGGCCATCTTTGGAAAATACAGTATGCCATGAGGTATGAATAACTGGTGACCATAACCTTTAAAATAATTTTTTTAAGAAAATAATGTTAACCCAAATAAATCTCTAAATTAGTGGAATAAGCACTGAAGAATCTTGTGTTGACTACCTTTAATTCCTTTTTCTCCACATTCCTTCTGATTCTTTAGGGTAGCACAGCCGGGTATATAGTGCTGTGTTAGTTTGTTAGGGCTGCCGTAACAGTACCACAAACTGGGCTGTTGAGGGAACAGAAATTTAGTTTTTCAGTTCTGGAGGCTAGAAGTCTGAGATTGAGATTCTTCCTGAAGGCTGTCCAAGAATCTGTTCCATGCCCCTCCCCAGCTTCTGGTGGTTGCTGGTAATCTCTGGTGTTTCACGTCTTGTCGAAGCATCACTCCAATCTCTGCCTTCATCCTCACGTGGCATTTTCCCTGACTGTGTGTGTTTCCAAATTTCCCCTTTGTATAAGGACACTACTCAGATTAGGGGCCCATCTGACTCCCAGGTGACCTCATCTTAACTAATTACATCTGCAGTGGCCCTATTTCCAAATAAGGTCACATTCTGAGGTACTAGGGGTTAGAGCCACATGTGAATTTTTGGGAGACAATTCAATCCATAACATGTCTCATGTATTCTGAAGGAAAGAACTTTTGATATAGTTTCTTGAGAGTAAGAATAGGAGAGCAGCGTCCAGTCTCAGGTATGATATTTTCAAATTTTAATTTATCTTCTTCCCATGGCCCTTGCCATTCTCTCTTTATCTCCTAAACACCTTCTTTAAATTTTAGTAGAGATTTTCATTAAGGCTATTAATGCCATTAGAGTATTTTAGGATACAACATCCTTTTAATTAAAATGTAATCATGGAATGCTGTTTGTGAGGTCTCATTCCCTCCCCAGTTCTCTACGGTCCTAGTGGCCTCAGTCATATATCTTCAGATCGCATAGTATTTTTAAGACTCTATCCTCCATATAACCTGGGGTTCACCTATGTGCAATCAATTCATTTAAGGAGGCTTAAAGATCAATTTACTGACTTTAGTGTTTCAAGATTGTTCTCTCTTCAGTGTTATGCAGATATTTGGATGTTGAAAAAAGAAAAAAGGCACATCCCGCTGCCACGTTAGGGAAGCCACAAGTCTTTGGTTTTCCTGACCTCGCACTCAGCTTGCACTTGATGTTTTCAAATACCAATCATTAAACAGCCAGTTCCCACCACATCTTTGTGAGATGTGAGAATTCTTGCCATTTTTAGTAAGAGAAATTGAAGCAAAAAGCACTAAGGTGACCTGTACAAGGTGATACAACAAAGGAGTAGACCCGGACATCTCCTATTTTATGATGCAATGCTTTGTCCTTTGGAAGCCTAGGGACAGATTCTCGGAGCTGCATCCCTTTCTCCTCTTCCCAGAAGCTAAATATCCACCCCCTGATTTTCTCTGCAGTCATGGAAGGAGCAGCAGTAAAGGCAGAAGTTAGCAGATGTCCAGCAAACAAGGACGATGCCTAGCTGATACCCACTGGGAGCAGGCTTGTTATTAGTGTTTGTAAAACACCCCTGGAGAGTCCCAGAAATCTTAAGGGGAACTTTTGGCATATGAAGCCCTGAGCAGCAGGTAGGCATCCTAGAACTATCTCTTTTGTGCCTACTGGATAGTAAGATCTGTGAAATTCAGATTGTATGACAATAATAAAAAAGATATGGAAAGTGTTCCTTCTAGTCCTGGGAAACTGTAATCTTGATCATAGGCTCTATGAAAAACAAGCCTCCTGAATTTCTCTGGTCTTGTTTTAAGCCAATAAACAGTAATAGCAAGCGTTAAGGACTTTGCATAATTCTAGGCAGGTGATACAGGGAAAGAATCCCAGGCATCTTATGTGGTTGCCTCCCCAGGAAGACTGGTAGGCACTACAATGCTCTCTAGTTCTAGTATTTGCAAAGCTCTTGGTTCTTCTCTGGCGAACAGGACTGCATAGGATTGGCTGGTCCTACACTTGATTGGAGGGAGTCAATGGCATGCAGATTAAGATAATTCAAGGTGCCAGCCAGACCAGCATTTTACTCTGAAGGCAGGCTATTGAAGCACAAATTAAATCCAAATCACATTCTCCTCTCCTGAGGTACCAACCATATTCTTCCCCTGCTTTTTCTTTAGTCATTCACTTTAAACAAGGTATGTTTTGCTTTGATTATAGGATACTCACATGGATTAGCACATGATATGGACCTTTCTAAGCAGGAATGTAAACTGAAGCTTCTCATTTTCATGTCAAAATACCATCTTGGTCCTGTACACTTAAATTCTAAGCATAGGGATCAAGCCCTCAGGGCTATTTTCATAATCAATACCAGGAAATTCATCCTATTTCTCATTTCATCTCAGCTGCTAAGACTCTCAGAGCCAAATTTCACTATATATTCTTAGCTTAGGTTTTCAGGAATAAAGCCTTTACACTCACAATGTTTATTCTTCATCCATGTCTTAATGATTTTATTTTTAAAGATTTTTTTACTACAGGTACCTCAAATCCTTTTTTTAAATAATTTAAACATGGTGTTAATATAAATAAAATACATTTTAAGAGCTAGCATAATATTCAACACAAAAAATGTCCTTAAAAATCAATTTATTTTGCCCACAGATTGATTAGAGAACACTGGTAGGAGATGACCAGTTCTGATATTTTGCTGGGACACACCCATACCACCATATTGGAAGTGAAGGTATTAAAATCTGTGTATGAATTGTTTAAGTCACTACTCCGAGCCTCCTGAGGACCTGCCTCAGCCACTTACCTCTGCCCTACCCCTGGGGCCACTTCCTTATGCAGATCCAGCAGCCAGAGGAGCCCTAAAGGGGCAGCCCCAAGCTATGACCAGCAGCCATTCTTTCGGATTGGAGGCCTAGACATCTGGATATGTATTTTCATGTACCCCTTAGAGGGAACACTTTTACTACTCTTGCCTCCTTTCAGTGCAGATAATAGCTTTGCTTATCAATGTAAGGGCAGGGTAGTGGTGAAGAATACACACTCGGAAGCTGGACTCCTTAGGTTCAAGTACTTGTCTCCAGGACCTTAGCAAGTTCTACGTCTTCTCTGTGCCTCATTTCTTCATCTGTAAGTTGGAGGTAATAGTGGTATCTCCCTCATATGTTGGTTCTGAGGAATGAACTAGTGAATATAAGTCAAGCAGTTAGAGTCATGCCTATAGTAGGCTCAGTGCATTAGCCATTATTGAGCATCTACTATGTGTCAGGCACAGTACTAATCCCCCAAATACCCCATCAAGTAGGTATTATTATCCCTATTTTAAACAGAATTGGATGTCAGACAAATTAAGAAATGTGCCAAAGTTACAGAATTAAGAAATATGCTGATAACAGAGCAGATTTAAATTCCCATTTCTTTGGGCCAAAGTCCATGCTTTCCCCTCCACCCTGGAGTCTTCTCTGATGGAAGCTACATTTTGCAACAAAGAGGACAGAGAGGATGGCTGGCTGGCTCTGATGAATGCTGAATTTATGAAGATGCTCAGTAGATGCAGAGACCTTGCAGAGGACAGATGGCAAGTGGAGTTCCCGTCTGATAGGGGAGGCAGAGCTTCTGCTACTAATAATATTCTCCCGTCACCCTGGCTTTGGCAGCCATCTCTGACCCCTCCCATTCCCTTGCTCCTACATCTAGTTACCAGGCCCCTCAGTTCTACTCCAGTGATGACGTCTTTCACATCCCTTCCATTCCATTCATGCTTCATGCTAACACTCCATCTCAAGTTCTCATTACCTCATGTCTAGATCATTTCAAAAGCCTTAGCTAATCTCCCAGCCTCCATGTCTCTAAGTCACCCCTCCTGGAACCATCATGTTATTCCTAAAGGCACTGCTTCCATCACATGATTTCCCTGTTCATGACCCCCCAGTGACCAGCCAGTGTTTACCAAATACAGCTCAGCTTTTTAGAATGACATTCAAATTCCTTCTTAGTCTAATTCCAATCTTGATTTCCAAATGCTCTCTCAGGACTCCTCAGTGACAATCCTGTGATTTAGTCACAATTGTGTCCTTGTTATTCCTTAACCATGCTATCTACTGACCCATCTCCAAGCCACTCCCTACATCCTGGCACACTCTCTCCATCTTCTATATGTCCTATATGTCCGTCATCACCCAGCTGGCCACCCTCTCCACTGTGACACCCTCCCTGCCCACTCCAGGGAAGGGAACTTCTTCCTTATCTGAATTACACCATTCATTTGACACTTAGTCCACATTGCCTTATCTGACAAATTCACTCTTTGTTGGTATATGGTCTGCTTTCCCATGTACATTGTGACTGTCTTGTAGGCAGAGGAGTGAAGAAGGGAGGGGTTTGGGCTCTGACAGGGGAGGTGCTGGTACAGCCTGTGGTTAGGCCTCTGGGTTCAGGAATCCGACAGGCTGGCATTCAATCACAGCTCTGCATTAACTAGGCAATCTTTACCAAGACACCTAATCTCTCAGTGTCCCATCTGTAAAGCGAGGATAATGACTGTCCCTTCCTCATAAGATACTAGTGCAGATTAAATGAGTTAATACATAGAGAGCCCTTACTTACCCAGGGCCCGGCACACAGATAAAGCTAAATTAATATCAATTATTGTTACTGTCATTATTGAACAAGAAGAGAGGTTATAATGTGCTAGACACCAAGTAAATTAATTACCTTATTTAATTTGTATGACAACCCTAAGAGGTAACAGGCTTTTGACCTAGCTGTGCCCTAGCTATAGAGCCCTTTGTCCAGCCCTGAACTGCTAAATCAGGACTTTCACATGAGAGAGAAATATATCCCATGCACATTTAGGCTGTGTTTAATGTCCTTGTTGCAGCTGAACTTAATTCCAACAGACACAATTCATGTCACTCTGTTGCAAGAATAATAGCACTTCTCTCTGGTGGTCACTGGGAACTTTATTTCTAGTAATTTTACAGAAATCTATTAAGCAGGAATGACTCAGTTTAAGTCTTGCCCACATTGATCATCTCTCCCTTCACAGTGAGCAGGAGGATATGACATTGAAGAACACAAGAGAGAAAAACAGTTATAGATTCTTTCTAAGTGGGTGGGAGGAGGTAGGACAGGACTCAGCTTGGGAACCCTAGGCTGCCAACAGCTACAACACCCCAACGATGCTGGGGTGCGTGGAGTTGTGCTGTTGACACAGTCTCTTCAGAGAATCACATAGCTGGCATCAGAAGTAGATGTTTTGAGCTGTGTAGACCTTGAGCCCAGCCTCAGGTGAGAAACAGGTCGGGAGCTGGCTATGGGGTTGTTTGGTCATACTTTAGCAATTTGCATTAAGTCACAATCTTGATCTGTTCTTTGTGCATCTGTGACTTAGAGATGAAGAAAAGTAAAACATAAAAACACTAAGTAGGTGGCTGAATCTGCAGCTCAACAGCCCTTGTCCCAGCTCCTTGCTTATTGGAGGATGTTGTCCTGTTAGTAGGCTGTGAATTCTAGCTATGCACATTCTTAGATTCCCTTGCAGTGAGGGCATAGATGTAAGGCTCAGATTAGTCCAGCTGACCTTGTGGGAAAGTCCTTCTTCACTGGCTACATCTTGTTGACGCAGTGCCCGGAGCTGCTGCAGCCGTGTTATTGGTGTGAGGGGGATGTGGTTGATACACTGAGGAAGGCAGAGCCAAGAGACAGAAGCTATCTGAATCCAGTGACATTACTGGTCCAATCTTTTAAAGTTGGACTGAATCCAAACTTACTGCTATGTGAAAGAAGAAATGTCCTTATTGTTTAATCAATTTTGGTTGGATATTCTGTTACTTGTAGCCAAAAGCATTCTTACTGATGTGGTGGCCAAAAGCATTTCAACATTCTAATCCTATATCTTTAAAGGCAGCCCTAGTCCAAACATGTCTTGCCCTTCCTGGCAGTCTCAGGCTCTTTCTTGTTCCCTAATTGGAGACAGACTACATCCACTTAGTGCTATATCCACTTAGTGGAAGATTATGCTCTTGGGTAATCTATATTCAAAATCTGGCTTTACCTTTGTTACTTTGGACAAATTATTTAACTTCTCTGTGCCCTAGTTTGCTCATCCATTAAATGGGAGAAATTAGTGTCTTGTCTCATAGGATTGTACTGGGGATCAAATGGGCTAATACATTTAAATACTTAGAACAGTGCCTGGCCTATATCAAGTCACCAGTCAATTTACATTAGCTTTATTTGCTTCCTCCCGAGCAGTGCACCCTTCTGCATGTTTCCATGGTATTTTGCTCTCACATTTTCCACCCACATTTTCTTTGCCAAGCACTTCTGGGAATAGCTGAAATGTGGGACAGATATGGCCAGCTTAGTCCTCTTGCTAGCATGCATACCACAGGATCACCAGAAAAGTTAAACTAATAGAAAGTAACATATTTTGTCTTGGAAACACCATATAGAAGCCAAAATTGCCTACACTTCCCAGATCCCACGCTCTGGTTGTCCTTCACCCCATGCACTGAAAGGGAGGCAGCAAGGACTCTGTAGGGCTGGTTTTCCCACGGGCTCTGGGGTGGGTCCTCAGGCCGAGTGTGCCCCTCATACAGCTGTAGCCTAGCAAATAGAAACAGGGAAATCCCAGGGATCTCTTATGTCACTCTCCTTTTTTACTTTGCTATCTGCCATTTCTCTCCCCTTTAGCTTTTTTTGCCAGGCCAAGGATCTCTTCTTGTCTTTTTCTCTTGGGAGTCTCCTCTCCCCATCCACCCATGACTGTGCACTGCTTGTCTAGTTACCCAGGGACTACAGCAGCCATTTCGGCAGCTTGTATCAGCACCACACTTGTCAATCCAAGTCAGCTCTCAGCCAGTACTTCTGTATATCTAATCTGTAGAGCCCTTGGCAGCTTGCAGAATACTTTGGCCCAAGTTATTTAATCCCCACAGAAATCTTGTGTGGTGCATGTTTCTGTTCCAAATCAGACTCCTAAGGGCTTTTCCCTTTCCTGTAGACCTAGGTCTAGGGCAGATGGAGGTGGGACAAAATACTTCACTTTCCTTACAGTATGGATCTGAGGCACTAAGGACCTTGTCAGCAGTGAGACTTTCCAGTGAAAAGAAAGAAAGACCTGCAGAAACCAACTGAAGTCCACCTGCAACTTGAGGACTTGGCTTTTGGAGGAAAAAGGGTAGAAGAACTTCTAACTGGTAGTCCAATGTAGAATAGATGGAGAAGGAGGAAGAAGGCTCTGGAAACTAGCTGGTTTAATGAAGTATTTCTTGGTTTGAAATCTTTTGCCTTTTATATGAGACCAAAGAAGCACAATATTTGGCCCCCTTCATATTAATGGTGATTGATTTACTTAGCAGAGAGCCCCTCAGCTGTGTATCTTGGCAACAACTAGGCTGGAAACCGAGGAGCCCACCTGCCCCCTTCAGGGGTGGAGGTTTCAGGTCCTCTGTGAGGAGCTGATGTGCAGGTGAGGTCTGCCTGAACAGGACTGTGGTCTGTGCGTCCTGGTTGCTCCATTCTGGAAAGCAGAAGGAAATGGAGGCCTCTGAGTGTGGGCTGACACCACACAGCTCTTCCACCTCAGCATCTGTGTGAGCTTCCAGACTTGTGGAAAAGTTCCATTCATTTCTTCTATTTTATTCATTGCCAGGTTGGGAGGCCTGGAGAGGGATCAGGGGCTCAACCACTGTTTTAACCAGAGCAGTACAAGTGACAAATAAATGCTGTTCTTTCCTTTTTCCCTTTTTCTTTTCTGCCTTCCAGGAAGACTAAAAAAAAAAAAAAAACCCAACCCAGCTCACTTTCTGCTTTCAAGTACCCCCTGTTCCTTCACAAGGAAAAAAGAAGCCCACAGAGCAGCATTTATTCATAAAGTCTCTATTCAGCTCTCCTTGCTTGTTTTTGGCTCAAGGCTCAGCTAACTGGTTCCCACAGAGCACAGCACAGTGGGGGAGGTGGGATTCGCAGCTGAGAACAGTAAAAAGATTTGCTCTCTTGGAATGCAATGGAAAACCACAGTATTCCTGGATGAGTGGCATGAAGCACAGCAGCAACTTTATCCCATATTTCCCCTTGGATTGGGGCCTGCCTACCCAGGGCTGGGCCAGGCTCACCTCCCGTTCCTCCCTGTCACATCCTCCCTCTGAAAGGACTTCCTTGGGGGAAAATTGAACCTTTACCTCCACTGTATGAGTTCTTTCGAGTGGCTTTCATGGTAGAGTGATTCCTACCTTAGGAGAAGATTGAGCCATCCTAGTTGCTCAGAGCAAAGACTTTGGAATCATCCTTGACTCCTCTCGTTCTTGCATCCCACTTCTTGTCTACCAGCATATTCTGTTGTTTCCACATTCAAAATTTATTCATTATGTATAACAATCAGAATCACAAAATTTATTTAGTATCTATATATATAGTTCAACAGGAGAAACAGAACATGTAGGAGATACATATTAGGAGATTCATTGTGACAGATCCACTTACATAACTGTGTGGCTGGTTAAGCGAGTCCGAAACCCACAGGGTGCATCATCAGGAAAGGCAAGTGGGATCTCTCAGGCACAAGACGAAGCTGGGGTCCACAGATAGGTTATTTTCTTCGTCAAGAAACCCTCAGCTTTGCTGGTGAGGCCTTTCAACTGATTGAGTCAGGAGACAGGCACTCCCTGAATCTAGGCTAATTTACCTTATATAGTCAACTGATTAGAGACTCTGATCATATTTCAAAATATCTTCACAGCAACATCCACACTAGTGTTTGACTGAATAACGAAGGACTGTAGCCTAGCCAAATTGACCTATAAACCTACCACCACATTATCCAAGCTACCATCATTTCTTCCCTGAATTCTTGATTTAGCCAGTTTCTCTGTTTCTTCTATAGTCACCCCTGCCTCTAACCCTCCCCCCAACTACTTTTAACAGAGCAGCTAGAACAATCATTGCTCCATTGCTCAAAGCCCTTGTGAAGGGAAGAATAATGGTTCCCTAAAGATGTTTAGCAGTTTGTGCATACAGTAGGTGGACAATAAGGTAGAAATGAAGGGAGAGACGGTGAGCACAAGGGAGGGAGGAAGGAAGAAGGATGTGAAGAAGGATGGAAAGTGTCAAAGGGGGAACAGGGTGTGTGTGCGCATTCAAGGAAGAACTTTCCCATTGGTCTATTGAAGCCTAAAATCCCTGAAGAACTATCATAAATTTCAGTCCGTCTGTTTAAGGAAATGTTAATTTATGAGCAGGGCTATTTTTTCCTCTCCCAAAGGGGAAAGTCATCAAAAGCCAGTATGTTCTATTAGATTAACCAGCAGATTTGTATTAGCTGGGTACTTTCTTTTCTAGAACATTAATTAACTTCTGTTTCCTCTGAAATTTTGGGAAATGCTTGAACCCCATACGGTTTGTCCAAAATCCTTTGAGGCAGTTACTGCAACCCTGTGTTTAATAACACCTAGCGATTTTATTCTCTTCAGTTTCCCCTCAACTATTAAGAACTCAATTTTGATGATCCCCTTCTCTAATGAGCCAATTCTAATAAAACTATTGTCAAAAATCAGTGATAACTTGCATCAAAGATAAATTGATTTTTTCCACCGCAATAACAAAGAATATCATAACAAATATATTACAAGGTTGATTAGGTTGGAAAATAGACCCAGGTTTTACTACCATCCGGTGACTGACTGGCGCCCATGTGACTTAAGGGTTAGCTGTTATGTATGAACTGGAATTTAAGCGGAGTGAAGTTGCAGTTGATGCTAAACTGTGTGGATCGTGGGCCAAGGTGGCCAAGGTGGGCATGTGTAGAACAATTAAGCAGAGGAACAGGTTAGGAAAGAAGAGAAGAGAGAGGTGCAGAGGGAAGCAAATAAGCGGGCAGGGGAGAGAGTGAGTGAGGAAAAAACTCAGAGACAGACCTGAGGGGATAAACTCCATTCCTGACAGCTACTGCAGTTCCCATCCTTGAAGCTTTGCTTCTAGTCCATGAATTCCCATGAACTCTCCCCACAGCCTTACTTGAGCTAATTTGAAAGGTTCTCTCTTCCTTGAACTCAAAAGAGCTTTTACTAGACTGTATGTTCCTGAAGATTGTCATTGAAAAAGCAAAAAGTTCTTTGAGCTGACTTGGAAAACCACAGCCAGAATTGTGCAGTCTTTTCCACTGGAATTAAAGAGTGGGTTTTGATGTTTTTAGCAGATGAAAGAAAAATGAATTTCAACTAAATGTAATATCTTGGATAAGATCCTAGAATAGAAAAAGCATTTGGTGGAAAAACTGGTGGGATCTGAATAAAGTCTGGAGTTTGGCTAATAGTAATAATAATTTCTTAATTTTGACAAATGTACTATGGTTATGAAAAATTCTAACATTAGAGGAAGCTGAGTAAAGAGTATACAGAATTCTCTTTACAATCTTTGCAACTTTACTATAGGTTTAAACTTATTCCAAAATAAAAAGTATATTTAAAAAGTAGGTTTCTACTCCTAGATAAAGAAGGAAATAGAATAGTGCAATGGAAACAGCAAGTATAACAGAAGTCAGTAAAACTAGGGTGAACCTAGAGAACCTGATGTTCAAATCCATGCTTGGCTTCTTTCTAGCTGTGCAGCGTTGGCCAAGACAGCTCCCTCCCTCACAGACTCTCGAGGCAGACAGTGGGGGGGCAAACAATGACAGGGACAAGCAGAGTGTGGCATGCCCAGCCAGGGTGGTGGTGTAGGAAGGAGAGGGAGCTGGTCCAGCCTGGATGCCTGAACTGTGTATCAATGAGTTCAACCCCTGGCTCTTGGTACTTGTTTTTCTCACTTTGACATATAAAGGGAAAAGATCACCATCACCCGTGCCACATTTAAAGCCTCTTCAGAGATGCATGTTATGCATGTAGAAAATCACATATCAAAGTGTACAAACATTTCATGGGTCACCTTTCAGGTAACATTATCTCACTGGCATTTTTGATGTTTGTAATTGTCCTTATGAATATTTTAACTAAATTAAAAAATATATATATACATATATGCCTCCAGTATATATATAAATATATTTATATATATATATATAAAACATGTCATATATACATATGTATGTAAAACATACACATATATACATACATGTCCATATGTAAAACATACTATATAAAATATGCCACTTTGGCATATAACCTATATGCCAATGTAACGTACTGGTCAAGACCCTGGCTGCAGAGTCAGCTCTGGGCTGAATCCCGAGGCCACCACCTACAGACAATGTTCATCCTCTCCTGTGACTCATTTTCCTCACACAGGGAAAATGATAGAACTTGCTTCAAAAGACAGTTGAGATAACTGATGAGGTAATGTGTGCAAAAAACAAGAGTATAGTGTTTGGCTGCAAACAATAAAATGTTGGCTTTTATCCTAACTAAATTTTTACAGTTTGTAACAATTTGAACATTACAGAAATGTGAAAGTCCCATATTACCCAACCCACAGGGTTCAAGTACTCACTACAGCAGTGTGCTGCCTTTTCCTCCTCTCCCTCTCCCCACTGGGGTTTCTGTGGAGTTTTTGTTCATTTGTATGGAGTCCTTCATATTTGCTGAATATTTCCCCTAATCTATTGCTTATTTGTTGTTTTGATTAGTGACTTGGAGGTCACCTGGAAGTTTGATAAACATGATTCCATAGCTTATGTAAATGAGATTTTGCCCATTTCCATTTGGACTTCCTTGTCGTGGGAGAAGTTCGAGGGTGGGGCATATGGAGTATCGGACTTCAAGGAGAAGGGCTGCAAGTGGCGCTCGGTGTCCCTGTCCATCATGGGCACCATCTGAGATGCCCTCCTCACCTGGTCTTCAGTTATGGGTCCATGCAGGTCCCAACCCTGAGGCCTCTTCGGGTCCATTGTCTGCTGGTGCCACATCTGGGACCCTCCTCACCACATCGATGATCCTGTACTGTTCTGGCAGGAGTTCGGCCCGTGAGAAAGCTGAGGCCAACTCAGGCCCCCTCAGCCTACGTGAGCCACCTCCACGCTCCTGCACTGCGCTGCACTTCAGCAACTCTGGGGGCCTCTCCAGGGTCCTTACATCCTTCAGTTTTCAGATGGATCTTTCCGGAAGGTGGCAAAGCCCCACCTGAGCAACATTTTTAGGTAGATGATTATCTACCTAGTGGGGGATGAGGGTGGAGAACTTTGAGGAACAACAGCTGTGATGGAGCTGAGGGAGAGATTGAACTGGGCTTGGGGTGTGGCAGAGGCTTCCCCTGTTCCTCCGGGAGCTCTGAGGCTGCATGGCCCCTTAGGTATCCTAAGTTGAGGCAAGGGGTTCAGACCTTTGTTCTTCTCCACACAGAAGAATCGTTATTATTGGGTGTCTCTAGGGAGTAAGGGCATAGTCTCTCTCTGGCAGGACAGCCTCTGCAGTTCTTGGGGAGGGATTCAGCTGAGAGCTGTCAGGGCAGCACTCCTAGAAGCTGGAGGCCTGAGTACAGTCCTGAAGGGGGCATGTGGGGAGCCTCACAGCCCCCACCACAGGGGCCCACTGACCTTTGAGCTTTGTGCCCCTGCCCCTCTAATTTTCTTTTCACCCAGCAGGTCGCAGAATTTTTATCTAGTCTGGAGGGGTAGCCTGGCTTTTTATATTCTTCCTAATTTATTGTGTTTGCCCGAGGCCTGGGGTTTTGAAACTCCAAAGCCAAAAATGAGCCTCCTTTGTTATCGACATTCTGCTGTGTCATCCCTTCCCCGAGACAACAGGACAAAAGGCCTAGCTGTCTAAACGTGGGACTTGGAAAGGGTAACAGGACGTACCAGGGGAAAAGTTCTTTATATTACCCTGCCACGTTTGGGAAACCATAAACAACATGTATTTAAAATTTACACAATACAAACAACCAAAAGTAATGGTCCACAGATTCTTACCTGGTGAGGACACAGAGAGGAGAGGGCTTCTTCCAGAGGCACCAGGGCACACTTTGCTAGGGAAAACATTTCAGAATCTCCTGGGGATGGGTTGAGAAGGAATTGGTGAGATCTTTAGATTTAGTCCAAGGGAGTGTACACTTATTTATAAATTTGAAAATAGTGCAAAAATGTAAGCCTTTTTCAGAGGCTAGATGAGATGGGATCCAGAGAAGAGAATGAACAGACGGAGGGAAAGCTCCTCCATTTGAACTGGAGGGGAAAGGAAAAGTCAGAGGGGTATAGGAAGAGTGGTAGGACACTATGGAGTCTGCTTCACGTGGTTTTTTTCACTGAGAAGTTGGAGGCAAGGTCATTTGATGAGCATGAAGGAGGAAACGCTCTCATGCAATGAATTTGGACAAGAAAAGAGAAATTTGAAATAGCTACATGAACAGCAAGAAGAAAGCCTTTCCCGGGGACCTATGAAGGATCACTGGCAGCCCCACAGAGAGAGGTGCCACTCACCAAGTTTGGGAAGTTTTCTCCAGCAGCACTGAGAGTGTAGATGTGGGCTCAGATCAGGAAGATGATTAGTTTCAGGTATACACATAATGATTCAATATATGTATATACTGCAAGCCACTTTTTACTTTTACTTGAACTGTAACTCTTACAGGAGAATGCACACATCGTGCATAGCCTGATGAATCCACATGGTGAAGGCACCGGTGTGCCCGCATCCTAGGACCCCTGTCTTCGTTTTATAGGGCTGCTGCAACAAATTAGCACAAACTAGGTGCCTTCAGACAACAGAAACTTATTCCCTCGCAATTTGGAGACTTGAAGTCTGAAAACAAGGTGTCAAGAAATCAAGGATTCTAGGGGAGAATCCTTCCTTGCCTCTTCCTAGCTTCTAGTGGTTCCCAGCAATCAGAGGGCCTCCTTGGCTTATGGCTGCATCACTCCAGTTTCTGCCTCCATCTTTGCAGGATCTTACTCTCTGTGTGTATGTCTGTGTCTCTGTGTCTCCCTGACTTTCCATGGCCCTTTTATAAGGGTACCAGTCATTGGATTTAGGACTCATCATCATCCAGTATGATCTCATCTTAAGTAATTACATATGCAAAGACCCTATTTCCAAATAAGGAACTTTCTGAGGTTCTGGGTGGGCACAAATTTGGAGCAGACACTATTCAACCTACTACAGCCCCCTTTGTGTCTCCTTCTAGTCACTAGATCCAAGTTTGTTTGTTTTGATCTGTTTTGGTTTTTTGGCACAGGTTATAAGAAGGAAAGTAGAGCAAGAAAGTTGAAAGTAAGAAGAAAGAATTGTTGAAGCAATGGAGCATGGAGTCTAAGTCAGGTTGGGGAGGAAGCAAAGACAGATGAATTTTATGTTATGCATATTGTATTGTGCACAAGCACACACGGACACACACACACAAACATGTAAGACTCAAGGCTGTGAAAAAAGCAGGGAAAGCAGGCAAAAGGTGTTCTTTTATTACATAATTGCTCCTCCCACCACCACACTTGCCCAGGAGACACTCTGGCAAGGAGCCTGTCCTTCCCCTGATCCTTGTCTTGGCTGCACCTCTACAGAGGGGACTCATGTGTCCTGTCCACAGATGGCTTCTGAAATTCTTTCTAAATATGAGATTTTGTGATCTTATGATTCATATGTGCTACCCCCTTTCCCCTCTCCTTCCCACAGCTCTCCTACTTAGAGATATACCAATATGACATACAGAGGAAGGAGCAAGCAACATGGAATCAACTGGATCTACAGTTAGATCTCCTCCTGTCAACATACTCCTGTGTTACCTTGGGCCCAATCATGTCATGGAGGCTCTCTGAGCTTTCTGCTTCCTTGGTTTAAAAGGGAGATCGTGACTACCACCTTGCCAGGGCACTGCAGGGATTAGCAATGTGAGTGTGACTGGCACTGAGCAAGAGCTAAATACATTGCTTTTTTTTTTTTAGTCAGAGAAACTTGGAAACCCCTACCAAGAAGTAGCTATTTAACCACCACTGATTTGGTTGGATCTAAGTTTATAAATGTACTTGCTGAAGCCCAGACATATCTAGACCCCATCAGACACTTATGGGATCTGAATTGCTCTTGCATGCCTTGACAAAGTTGGATAATGCCTGAGTAATAGTTTTTAAACTTCATATATGTCAACCAGATTTGCCACAGATTGAGGCTGAAACGGGGCAAAATCTTACATAAAAACCATAGCCACACAATTACATCATCTCGTCTGAAAAGAAAAGCAACACATTTCAGCATACCACTGCCATTTACATGAAGGAGCAAAGCCCTGAACTGCCCTTCCAGCAAAAAATCTGCTCCAATGTAGCCAATAAGATAACAAATAGGAATCCAAAATGGCTTGGAAGGAAAATCTAACATGTATCTATGACGGAGGGAGGCAAGTGTTCTGGGACTACTGCCTCTCCCCAGGGCTCTGTAAAATCCTGCAGGCTTTAATTTGTGGTTCTACAATAGGGCCTCTCATCTCCACACCTTCCCTTACTCTAAGGTGGTGAACAAAGCCCTGTGGCCTGCTGTCTGGGGACAGTCAGTGCACCCTGGATTTTCCATGAGCTCTTGCCTTAGTTTGAGCCTCCCCGAAAGCAGAGTCTGACAAAAGCACATGGTGCAGGTGGTTTACTAAGGCGAATCGCCTTAGAGGAATGAGGGAGCAAGGAGTGTGATGTATTGGAGAAAAGTGTATATCAAGGTGGGAAAGGGACAGAAGGCATCTTAAACAATTCACCTAAAGGTAAGAGAATTTATCCACTGGCTTCCATTCCCCCAGTGGTTGGGAGTTGCTGGGAGGGACATTAACTCCCCTGTGCTTCTGTGTATTCTTACCTGTGGGCTGAGAAGACCTGGGACAGAACACTGAAGGGCAAGACCTCTCACTAGAGGAGGGATGCTGTAAGAACAGTGTCTGGGCTTTCATAGGATGACTGTCTGCTGTAGCCATGGCTGAGGTCAGAGGTGGCCAAGGGGTTGTGATGTGGGCCACCCAATGTGTTTTCCAGGCTCCTATATTACCCAGCCCCTCTCGCAGCTAGGTTGTGTCCATGTGATCCTTCAGTCTGCACGGAGGACATCCAGCAAGCCCGGAACCCTACTCATGTCCACTTCACTAGGTAAGTGACTGCCTCCAGGCCAGTGAGGTATGGATTTGGGGGGAGTTATTTCTCAGAGTCAGGAAACAGCTTCAGTATAGGAACTATGAGGATTAGGTCTTTTACCAGTTTTTTTTCCCACTGAGGAGCTAGATCTAACAGGCAATTGACATGTGCCCATAGAACCTCTCACTTTCTTGTAAATGTACACAGAAGCTTAGGATTTGTTTTAAAAGTTTTGGGTTTGAATCTCATGTTTAGTTTAAATCACATATCCATCCCTGAACCAATTACTGTGGCCTGGTTGTGGAAAACTCTGACTGGCTGGTCCTGAATCATAGGACATATCAGCTTTGTCTACAACCTCCTGAGGATAAAGACCAGTGATAAATTAGGGTGAAATTACTTTAAGAAAGGGATAAATGCTGGATAAGAAAAGCAAGAGTTATCTACAACATACTCTTCTTTTTAAAAACTCTTTTGAGGCATGACTTAAAGGCGGTGAAGTGTACCAATCTTAAGTGCACAGCTTGATAACTTCCTACATACACACTTGAGTAATCACCACCCAAATCAATATTTAAATACTTTCAGAACCCATAAAGGCTCCATTGTCATAACTCCTTCCCAGTCATAACTGCCCAGAGGTAACCACTATTCTGAGCTCTAACACCACAGATCATCTTGCCTGTACTTGAACCTCATAGAAATGGAATCATACAGTATATGTTCTTTTGTGCTTGGCTTCTTTCACTGCACATTATGTCTGTGAGAATCAGCCATGCTGTGTACATTAGTAGTTGGTTCTTCTTCTTTGCTGTCTAACATTCCATTATGAAAACTATTATCCAGTCCACTATTTATGGACATTTCAATTATACCCAGTTTTTAACTATTATGAATAAAGCTGGTATGAACATTCTCATACATGTCTTTTGGTGGAGATAAGCACTCATTTCTCTTGGGTGTATACTCAAGAATAGAATTGCTGGCTCAGAGGATATATAAATATTTCGCTTTAATAGGTATTGCCAAACCATTTTCACTGCCACTGGTAGTATATGTGAGTTTCAGTTGCTACATAGCCTTGCCAACACTGGGTTTTGCCAGTCTTTCTAATTACCTACTCTCTTGATTTGTCAAATCCCCTTCTACAAAGAGGTGTGGATATTTGCTAGTGAACTGCAGAGCTCCAGCTGTGGAAAAGGTTCTAAAGACCAACAGTTAGTGGCTGAACTTAAATGCTTGATTCTGGCCCTAAGGGCAGCAGAAACTCAAAAATGGGAGAGATCAGCATGGACACGGAGAGAGATGAATCTCTGAAGAGGTTGAAGTGTAGGGGGTTGAAGTATTGGTGGAATTTAAGTAACGGGGGGGACAAGAAAGGCATCCATCAGAGTATAAAGCTTGATCAAACACAGAAAGGTGAGAAAGAGCTTGGAGTAAGGTCAGAGAGCAGGCTGAGCTTGCCTGAGTAGAGGGCATCTACTGAGAGGATCAGGGCCTGTGGCTGGATTGTTAAAGAGGTGCCAAGCCTAGGCAGGGGGCTTTGAGGTTAAAACGTGGGCTTGGGATCTGGGTGGCCAGGGCAGGATAGCTGGGTGGGGTGAAAGCAAATACATATGGCCCTGAGTGGAAGTGAGACGTACTAGATGAGAGTCAGCTGGTCTCTCATTCGGTCGGTTTCCTCCTGTTTCTCACAGTGAGGAGCATCTCACCATGGTAAATGAGATCATAATTTTTCTTTCAACAGCGCCCCTGAATGCAAGCCAACCATTTCATCTGTAGTATTTTTCTCAGTTTGTAGTATATTTCTCAGCCGAAGAAATAAATCTATTCCCATGCCAGAGAAAAAACCGGGTGTACCAAATTTAGAAATGGTTTATTTACATACGGTACTTTAGAGGCATTTTTAATGGATTCTCATGGGGCTAAACACAAGCCTGGGCTGCAGGCACTGAGAATAGAAAGAGATAGTTCCACTCCTCCATTCTCCTCCTAGAGCTCCACACGGCTGAGCCCATTTATCTCCCCATCAGCATTCACTTATTCATTCAGCAACTTCCACTGGATGCCTAGTGAAGGCTAAATATTGGAACTGAACATGAAAACGAAAGGGTTTCTGCCTTCAGGAGCTCAAAGGCAAGCATGGAATACTGACATGAAGCAATTGAATGCAATAAAGTATGAAAATTGCTATAATAAAAATAATGCAGAGGACTGTAGGGGATATCAATTCTACCTGAAGAAGTCAAAGAAATATTTGAAGCTGAATCTTAAAGGATGACTCAGAGTTCACCTGATAGACCAGATCAGGGGAGGGCCCTCCAAGCAAGACAGGAGCCACAGCATAGCAGGAAGACTGCAAATCATGTGACTAGAGCGTAGAGTTTGCTTGCAGAAGTAGCTGAAGATTCGGTTGAGAAGTAGCCAGAGTCAAATCATGAAGGGCTGCGAACACCAAGCTAATGAATATGGACTTTCACAGGGGCCATTGTAAGGTTTGAGCCAGAACAATATGGTCCAGCAGTTAGAAGCATCACACAGGCACCAGTGAAGGATGAAGCAGAGGGAGGAGAACAGAGACAGGAAAATCAATATAAGAGTTATTGCATCTGTCTGGTAAAAGAAGATACAAGCTTAAATGGGCCCGTGATAAAGGTGGTAAAAACAGGAATAGATATTTAGGAGGTAAAATCTGTAAGACTTAGACTGGGAGAGGAGGGGTGAGGCCAGGAGAGAAGAATTTGGATGACTCCCTGTCTGGGTGCATAATGGTGCTGTTCTTTAGAAGAGGAAATACTGGAGAAAAGGCAGGTTTAGGCAGGACAGGAGAGGAGATGGATAGAGGAAATGAATTTAATTTTGGTCATTTTGAGCTTGAAGTGTCTGTGGGTTATAAGTAGCACAAGCCGTTGAATGTGCGGTCTGGGACTCTTCTGAGCTACAGATGAAGATTTAGGGTCACCAGTACGCAGGTGATACATAAAGCCTGGAATCATTTATGGAGACATGAAAGGTGAGAGTAAAAGTGGGACAAGCACAGCGCCATGGAGAACACCAGACTTTAAGGGTATGTGAACAGAAGTTGTGCCAGAGAAGGAGACAGAGGGGTGGTTAAAAAGATAGGAACAAAGCCAGAAGAAACTATACACTGTATGAGGGACATTTCTTCTTGCTCATGGTATAACCATACCACATAGAAGTGTCCAGCTCATGGTTGCTGCATGAATAAATAAACACATAGAGTGGTGTCATAGAGATAAGAAGGCATTTCCAGAAGCATGTATGCTCAAATGTTGCAAATCAGTCAGTGATGCAAGGTGAGAACTGAGTGTTCCCAGACTGATCTGCACTTGAAACAGGAAGCACTAGGACAGCCTAGCCACCCCAAACTGAAGGGCTCAGCGTGAATCACTGTTCCCCACACAGACCAAGGGTGTGGTTTCTCCAGTGCTGACCGTAGGATGCGCCTGCTATCTTGGCTTATACTCAAGCCTTCCCCAACTTCCAACCCTATATCCTAGAGCTAGATCGCTGCCCTTAACCCAGTTCCCAGGTTCCTACTTTGGCACACTGCTGTATTAGTTATCTGTTGCTATGTAATTAATTATTCTAAAACTTAATGATTTAAAACAACATATATTTATTATTTCAGTTTCTAGGATCAGGAATCCGGACTTGGCTTAGCTAGGATCTTTGACTGAGGATCCCTCAAAAGGCTACAGTCAGGTTTCAAGTGAGGCTGGATCCATTTCCAACTCACTCAATTGATGTTGACAGTTCTTCCCATGCTGTTAGATCAAGGGCCTCAATTCCTTACAGGTTTTTGGTCACAGGCTTCCCACAGTTGCCTGCCATATTGGCCTCTCCAACAAGGCAGCTTACATCATTAAAAGACAGCAAGCAAGAGTCTGCCAGTGAAACTAAAGCCACAGCCTTTTGTGACCAGATCACACCCCCCCACCACTGCCATATTCTATGAGTTACAGACGCCCCCCCAAGTCCCGCCTATACTCAAGAGGAGGATTACACAAGGGTGTGAATACTCAGAGGTGGGAATCACTGGAGTTGGGTGGGGGGGCGCATTTTAGAAATCTGCCAATCACAACCTCCTAGAACTTCTGTTCTTTCCCAAAACTTAGAATCTGTTTTGCAGAGGACACTTCTCTGACAGTCATCTTTACCATCTTGGTTGAACCAAGACAGAAAAATCTCATGACCTTAAATTTTCCTGTACTAATAATAGCTAATGCTTATATGATAGTGCTAATTACCTGCTAGGAGTTACATAAGCTCTATATGAGTTTTACAAATATTAAGTCATTTAATCCTCACAACAGCTCTCTGAAGTGGATACTCTTGTTAACTCATTTTATAGACAAAGCAACTGAGTCACAGAGAAATAAGTATCTTGCCAAAGGTCACACACCTATGAAGTCATAGAAATGGGATTTGAGGTCCAAGAGGTTGTTTCCAGAATTCCTGCTGTTAAACATTATGCTATTCTATAACCCGAATATAAGCTGGGATACAACGTCGTTCAGTCTCAGCATGGCATAACATTAAAACAAAACATTAAAAATATTGAGCAACCAAAACAGAAATTTCAACATTTAATTAGCATTAAAACAGATTCAGTCCATACCCCACAGTAACATATTTTGCATCTGAGAGCCTTTCATTTGCCAAGTGTCCCCTTCAAATGTTCCCTGAAACCCCACCCAAACGATTTTTCATTGTCTTTCCCCTGCTTCTCTCTTAGCTCTTTATTATATAGGTTGAGTTGGTCTTCTGGTTTCACTCTTTAGTATCTTGTTTATTAAGCCCATTACCTGAATTTTACAGAGCAAAGGGTAATCCTGGAATTGACCAAGCCATCAAGAATTTTACTCCTTCTCCTAATTGTCCAGTCTGGCTTCTCTCTCCCTATTTCTGCATTATGAGAAAAACAGATGGAATTCTCCTTAGAGACTAAGGGCTAGAGAGAATCTAAGCAATAAAGGTAAAATTCTTTTTAGCTGGTGGGGGTGTGGGAAAAAGGAAAGAACAAGAGGCTAAGAACACATAAGCTAGTAACCCTTGTTTTTGTTACCTTCCAAGAAATGCACAGCTGTTGCCCTACCTCCTTATGTTCACAAATGAGGTTGCCAAGCTCAGCGGGGCAGGTGCGGCACGACTGAGGGCTTAGGGGTGCTCCCTTCTCAGGTCTCACTCATCTAGCTCGCTCTTCTGAGGCTACACATTGGGGAAGAGCATGTGGAAAATCAGGGAGAATGAGATGCTCCCAGCTTTCCAAGCCCCTCTGCCAACCAACAGAGTTGTGGTCCATACTTTGCTTCTAAGCCTGGGATCTGTTCACTGCAAGACTGTGAGAGCTAATTTGGGAAATATTAAGTAACCCCACTTCATTTTCTCTCAAAGTAGAACAAAGGAAGTGACTCTGAAATCCTGCAGTATCTACCTTTGCAAAGCCTCTCCAATAGGTCTTTCTAATTCCTGCTGCCAACATCCTCATTCATAATTTCTGCCCTGATCCACTTCACCTGTCCCCCAAGTTATCCCCTACTTCCTCTTTCCCCATCTCAATCCACTTCACAAAGCACTGCCAGTTTAATCTTCCCCAATACTAGTCTGATCATACCAGTTTCCTGCTCAAAATCTCTCATTTGCTCCCCTTTCTCTATAAATCCTCATCTAAACTTTCAAGACCCTCAGGCCCTCTTTCTATACATATTCTTCTACACACATTGTAGGATCCATCTGAAACAGATGATAGACTCGCTGATCGCCAAGCACTCTACACTCTTCTGCTCCATGCCTCATTCCCATCATTCCTCCTGCCTCCAAAACCTTCCATTTCCCTCCCCTCCACCCACGGTACCAAATTTAAAAAACCATCTAAAAAGCCACCTCCATGAGAAACATATCCATAAAAATTCAACTAAATGTGATCTCTCAGTTCTTTTATTTCCTATATCATTCACTTGATCTTCTTCATGGCAATTTCCTTATATTACCATATCCATATGCCACTGATTTGTTAAAAAGTACATGCTCTGAGAGAAGAGATATTTCTTGCTGAACTTTGAAAATCAGTGCCAGAAAAGAACCTTAAATGTGTGCATATTAAAAATTCAATAAGTAGTAGTTGAATTGAAATGAAGTTTCCAGGACAGGTGTCTCTCTTGTCCTTATTTATTATCTAATTTATCATTTAACATCTTTTTCTGGAACAGGTGAGACACATTCCTTTTATAGAGCAAGAGCGTGAGGGAAAGCACGGCAGAGGCCCTTGACCTGGGCAGTCATGGTCATGTACATTCCATAGCTTTAATTTCATCAAAGCCCGGGAACATGTAGTCTCTGGGTGTTACCTAGTGGACAACACCTTTAACTAGCTTGACCTCATGCTTTTCAACCCTGTCACTTAATCACTGTCAGCAGGAGTGTGGCACAGGGCATGTCAAACAGGAAGGATCATTACATCACTTCTAGTCTGCAAATACACATTCTACACCAACTGGGAACCAGAACTCTGCTAATTGCTGGAGACAGAGGGATGAATAAGAAATACCTGGCATGGGCACATCTGAAATATAATTCTAGTACGAGTAGCTGCCTATAGCTTAGGGTACCAGTCCCTGATAGCGTACTGTACCAGTCCCTGGACTCAGTATCTGACATAGTGCCTCAATCTTCAGAGCAATCCCTAGTCTCACCCTCATTTATAGATGGGAGAGTAGAGGCTTAAGAGGTTAAGTATTTTGCCCTAGATTAGCAGATAGTGGAGCTAAGATTTAAACCTGGGGTTTATGACTTGGGTCTATTCCTAGAAGCACTAACTCTGCTTCCTCAGTGTGCGTTTGTTCTGCTAAAATAGGTTTGTTTCTTTGTTTTTTGAGTCTTGCAATGTAGCTTTGGGTGAAGGTATGTATAACATAAACAATTTTGCCTTCCTTTGTCTCTGGATATTCCACATGTCCACAAAACAGTCTTCCCCTGGATTTCTCTAACATTCCTTCACCTACAGTACTTAAAATGAAGGAGCTTGTGGGCAGAGACAGTGTCTGCTCACATATCTTAAAGATACCCCTACCACCTTTCTCTGCCCTGATACTCTTGACTATGTGTGTGATTCTTTCCTACTGTATGAGTTTTTGCAAATCTCCTTAAGTTCTTTGTGGGACAGTTAATGCATAAGTAAATCAAATATGCCTTGCACCTATAGATTTCTCAGTACGTCACATGAATGTAGACTAATAAATAGATGCTTGATGCGTGAAGGAGCATTAAAGAATGTCTTATCCAGTTTTCATTTCATTCCACAGAGATGCTTATGGGTATTGGGCTCTTACCCCCACTGCTTCTGGAACACCCCACTTTAATGTCTTTTGCATATAGAACTTTCTGAAACATTTCCTCTGAAAAATGGACTGTCTGACTAATAAAAGTTCAGTTTCCCATTGGAACTCTTGTGCATTGCTGATGCGAATGTAAAATGGTGCAGCCACTGTGGAAAATTCCTCAAGAAATTAAAACATGAAATGACCATTTGATCCAACAGTCTCACTTCTGGGTATGTACCCAAAAGAAAGAAGTGAAAGCAAGGACTCAACCAGATACTTGTACACCCATGTTCATAGCAGCATTATTCACAACAGCCAAAAGATGGAAGCAACCCAACTGTCATCAGTAGATAAATGGATAAACAAAATGTGTTATATACATAATGGAATGTTATTTGGACTTAAAAAGAAGAAAATTCTGATACATGGTACAACAAGGAGGAACATTGTAAAATAAGCCAGACACAAAAGGACAAATACCGTATGATGCCACTTATATGATCTCCCTAATAGAGACAGAAAATAGAATGATGAGTGTCAGGGGCTGGGGGGTTTGGAGGAAGGGAAGAATGAAGAGTTATTGTCTAATAGGTATGAAATTTCAATTTAGGAAAATGAAAATATTCTGGAGATGGATGGTGGTGATCATTGCACAACAATGTGTCACTGAACAATGTGCACTTAAAAACGATTAAAATGATAAGTATTGTTATATATATCACGTTAAAAAAAAATTCGGTTACTCACGTAGTGGACGAGGAGCCTGAGTTTCCAGGTGAAGTGGTCTGTCCAAGGTCACTTGGCAAAGTGCAGAGTACAGTTGGGAGAAATAGCACCCAGAGCGGCCGGCCGCCAGGCCGTGGCTGTCCCTGTTGTGACATACTCCCCTCCTCAGGACAAGGGGTCCAGAGGAGACCCCAGGGAAACTCCAGAGATCTTCACCCTTTAGAGGCAGACACAGCTGCCCTTCTCGCTTGTCTGTGGTGTTGCAACCGTCATTCCATTTTCCTCTCCTTTTTCTCCCTGAACTACATACTTTTGATGATCAGAGCAAGTAAGGTCCTCACAACAAGGCCCTGGAGTATCAGATGCAGATAAAATGGGCTCCAGTGGAATATATGTGTGTAGAAGGGAGTTTTTCTGTTTTTTCCAACTCTTGTATCTCTTAACTATTAGGGTTCATTCAAAGTGGAATTTCCAGCCCTACATTGCCTCCTAATGCAAGAGTTTTGTTTTTCCATGTGCATCTCTGCTGAGCTTGCTGGTCATCTCCCACGGATGCTCCTGGCTGCCATGCCTGCACAGCTCTGCCTGTTGAAGTTGAACAAAGACTCCATTATTGGAGAAGCATGTCCTGGCAAGCTCTAAGGGTATGTCCTGTCCAACCTGAGAGAGGACACACCCTTGGGAGCAGGTTACTTCACCCACTACAAAAACATCTGCTCCCTTAGAGTGCTCAGTGTACCAGAGGAGGGGCCTCAGAGAAACCCACGTCAAGACTTTATTTGGTCTTCGGATGGAACAAAGGCTTAGCCTGGAGTAGGAGGGCAAAGACAGGTGTTGAGAGTGGAGAACTATTCTGAAAGCTGAGATGAAGCTCCCACAAACAGATCAGCTAGTGCCCTGAAGGGAAACAGTATTCCAATCTTAGTCAGCAAACATCAAGTGAGCATTTTCCGGGGCCTAGACACTCTGTTAGTTGCTGGGATATGCTGGTGAATGAGAGGAGGAATAAGTCCTCTACCCTCATGAGGCTTGTAGTCTAGTGGAGGAAGCAGATAATAAGTAAGGGAACAGCTACATAAATAAGAATATTATAGACAGTGAATTAGTAGGGGGGAAACTGTGGATGATGGCTGGTGGGAGAGGTTACGCTGCTACTTTACATGAGGCAGTTAGAGAAGGCCACACAAAGAAAGTGAATCGAAGCCGAGACCTGAAAGCTAATAAGCCAAATATATGAAGAGCCAGGGGAACAACATATGCAAAGGCAATAAGACAGAAAGGGGGTGGCATGTGTGAGATCCAGAAGGGCCACCATGGTGGCTGAAGGACTGGGAATGAAAGAGCAGTAAAAGGCCAGGACATACAGTCCTGGTAGACTACAATAAGGAGTTTGGCTTTTATTCTAAGTGCTGCAAGAAGCCTTTGAAGGTTTAAACAGATAGAAATGATTCTGGACAGACCTCACCTCCTTGGCTAAGACCTTCCTACTATAATCATTCAGTTCTCCAGATTACTGGGCCCTAGTTTTAAGTAAGCCCTTCTCTATCCTCATGCCAAAGGATACAAATGGGGCTGTTGGAAATTCCAGAGACGCACAAGATTCCTGAATGGACTAGGCCATGTTAAATCAACATTCATAGTTTCCATCCCTTTGTCTGCTTTTAAGGTGTTGGAATTCAGCATTAAAATCCACGTCCTGTCTGACACCTGACAGAGCAGAAGAGAAGCTCCAGAGCCTATCACTGGTCTCACAACATCTGAAATAAAGATCAGGCCTGCTGATCTTTAAATTAAAAGTGCAGATTTCCTTTCATACCTCCTCTCACTTAACAGCTAAAGTTAAGCAACAGGCACTGAACTTGTGATGACACGTTCATCAAAAATCTATCTAGGCATATTTTCTTTATCAAAGTTATCATTAACCCTAATTAAGGCTCACCCATCCATTCCCCACTGCCCCACCCTCACCCCCATTACAGAGGAAAACCCACCCACTCCCCACCTGTAGCCCAGAAAAATAGAAACTGTATTATGAGAGCATGGGAACCCGAGCCCCTGTAGAGAGTAATCATTTACGTTCTGTTCCATATAACACTGGACTGGGCCACAGGGCACTGAAAACAGGTTGACATCTGGAAGAGATGTAGGGAAAGACTGTTCCAGCTGGAAAAGTGGGATTCTGGCCTGTTTTCCTTCCCACTGAAGGATTATCTTTCCTTGGTTGTTTGACAGATTCCTGCCTCCTCCTTGACTTCTTTTCTCTCATTTGTCCCATGAATATTTATTGAGCAGTTAATATATGTCATACAAAAATGTCTTGGATGAATCGTTTTTGGAATGATGTAGTGGAAAGAGCATGAATTCTGAAGTAAGAAGACCTCTGTTTTGAGTCCAGGAGATTTCACTTGCCTGGAACAAATATTACTTCCCCAAATTTTGGTGTCTATTCTGACAACCTAAAGGGTGCTCTAAGGATCAAATATAATAATGGGTATGAAAATTCTATAAATTACAAAGTGCTTCAAAATGAGAGTTGGTTTTTGAGGATTTTGCATTAAAGACAGATCTCCTACAGTCACTCACAAGCTCTAGCCAGGGGAAGCTAATGGAAGTCAAGCTTCACTTGTACATGCTCCGTCCAGGGCCATTTGAACAACCCTTACAATGTATTCTGATGGTCATGTTTTTATAAACTCTGGAAAATAAAGATGTTCTTTTGGTATCATTAATGTACAATTACATTAGAAACATTATGGTTACTAAACTACCCCCATTGTCAAGTCCCACCACATACCCCATTACTATTACTGTCCATCAGCATACTAAGATGCTATACAGTCACTACTTGTCTTCTCTGTGCCTTCCCCATATACCCCCCAACATTATGTGTCCTGATCGTAATGCACCTTTTTCACTTTATGCCTCCCTTCCCACCCCATCTTCCCCAGACCCTTTCCCATTGGTAACTGTTAGTCCATTCTTGGATTCTGTGAGTCTGCTGCTGTTTTGTTCCTTCAGTTTTTCTTTGTTCTTATACTCCACAGATGAGTGAAATCATTCGGTACTTGTCTTTCTCCGCCTGGCTTATTTCATGGAGCATAATACCCTCTAGTTCCATCTGTGTTGTTGCAAATGGTAGGATTTGTTTTCTTCTTATGGCTGAATAATATTCCATTGTGTATATGTACCCCATCTTCTTTATCCACTCATCTACTGATGGACACTTAGGTTGCTTCCATGTCTTGGCTATTGTAAATACTGCTGCGATAAACATAGGGGTGTGTATGTCTTTTTCAAACTGGACTGCTGCATTTTTAGGGTAAATTCCTAGGAGTGGGATTCCTGGGTCAAATGGTATTTCTATTTTCAGTTTTTTGAGGAACCTCCATACTGCTTTCCACAATGGTTGAACTAATTTACATTCCCACCAGCAGTGTACGGGGGTTCCCCTTTCTCCACATCCTCGCCAACATTGTTGTTCTTACACTTTTGGATGGTGGCCATCCTAACTGGTGTGAGGTGATATCTCACTGTGGTTTTAATTTGCATTTCTCTTATGATTAGCGATGTGGAGCATCTTTTCATGTGCCTGATGGCCATCTGAATTTCTTCTTTGGAGAAGTGTCTGTTCAGATCGTCTGCCCATTTTTTAATTGGCTTATTTGCTTTTTGTTTGTTAAGGGATATGACCTCTTTATATATTTTGGATGTCAACCCTTTATCGGATATATCATTTATGAATATACTCTCCCACACTTTAGGATGCCTATTGTTCTATTGATGGTGTCCTTTGCTGTACAGAAGCTTTTCAGCTTGATATAGTCCCACTTGTTCATTTTTGCTTTTGTTTCCCTTGCCCGGGGAGATATGTTCATGAAGAAGTTGCTCATGTTTATGTCCAAGAGATTTTTGCCTATGTTTTTTTCTAAGAGTTTTATGGTTTCATGACTTACATTCAGGTCTTTGATCCACCTTGAGTTTACCTTTGTGTATGGGGCTAGACAGTAGTCCAGTTTCATTCTCTTACATGTAGCTGTCCAGTTTTTCCAACACCAGCTGCTGAAGAGGCTGTCATCTCCCCATTGTATATCCAAGGCACTTTTATCAAATATTAATTGACTGTATATGTTTAGGTTAATGTTTGGATTTTCTATTCTGTTCCACTGGTCTGTGGGTCTGTTTTTGTGCCAATACCAAATTGTCTTGATTACTGTGGCTTTGTAGTAGAGCTTGAAGTCAGGGAGCGTAATTCCCCCTGTTTTATTCCTCCTTCTCAGGATTGCTTTGGCTATTCGGGGTCTTTTGTGGTTCCATATGAATTTTAGAATTATTTGTTCCAGTTCATTGAAGAAAGCTGCTGGTAGTTTGATAGGGATTGCATTGAATCTGTAGATTGCTTTAGGTAGTATAGCCATTTTGACAATATTTATTCTTCCTAGCCAAGAGCATGGGATGCATTTCCATTTGTTAATGTCCTCTTTAATTTCTCTTAGGAGTGTCTTGTAGTTTTCAGAGTACAGGTCTTTCACTTCCTTCGTTAGGTTTATTCCTAGGTATTTTATTCTTTTTGATGCAATTGTGAATGGAATTGTTTTTCTGATTTCTTTTCTGTTAGTTCATCATTACTGTATAGGAAAGCAACAGATTTCTGTGTGTTAATTTTGTATCCTGCAACTTTGCTGAATTCAGATATTAGTTCTAGTAGTTTTGGAGTGGAGTCTTACAGTTTTTTATGTATAGTATCATGTCATCTGCAAATAGTGACAATTTGACTTCTTCTTTACCAATCTGGATGCCTTGTATGTCTTTATTTTGTCTGATTGCCGTGGCTAGGACCTCCAATACTATGTTGAATAACAGTGGAGAGAGTGGGCATCCGTGTCTTGTTCCCGATCTTAGATGAAAAGCTTTCAGCTTCTCGCTGTTAAGTATAATGTTGGTTGTGAGTTTGTCATATATGGCCTTTATGATGTTGAGGTACTTGCCCTCTATACCCATTTTGTTAAGAGTTTTAATCATGAATGGATGCTGAATTTTGTCAAATGATTTTTCAGCATCTATGGAGACGATCATGTGGTTTTTGTTCTTCTTTTTGTTGATGTGGCGGATGATGGTGATGGATTTTCAGATGTTGTACCATCCTTGCATCCCTGGGATGAATCCCACTTGATCATGGTGTATGATCCTCTTGATGTATTTTTGAATTCGTTTGCTAATATTTTGTTGAGTATTTTTGCATCTACTTTCATCAGGAATATTGGTCTGTAATTTTCTTTTTTGGTGACGTGTTTGCCTGGTTTTGGTATTAGAGTGATGGTGGCTTCATAGAATGAGTTTGGAAGTATTCCCTCCTCTTCTATTTTTGGAAAACTTTAAGGAGAATGGGTGTTATTTCTTCTCTATATGTCTGGTAGAATTCAGAGGTGAATCCATCAGGTCTGGGTGTTTTGTTCTTGGGTAGTTTTTTGATTACCAATTCAATTTCGTTGCTGGTGATTGGTCTGTTTAGTTTTTCTGTTTCTTGCTTGGTCAGTCTTGGAAGGTTGTATTTTTCTCAGAAGTTGTCCATTTCTTCTATGTTTTCCAGCTTGTTAGCACATAGATTCTCATAATATTCTCTTGTAATTCTTTGTATTTCTGTGGGGTCCGTCATGATTTTTCCTTTCTCATTTCTGATTCTGTTTATGTGTGTAGGTTCTCTTTTTCTCTTAATGAGTCTGGCTAGGGGTTTATCTATTTTGTTTATTTTTTCAAAGAACCATCTCTTGGTTTCATTGATTTTTTTCTACTGTTTTATTCTTCTCAATTTTATTTATTTCTTCTCTGACCTTTATTATGTCCCTCCTTCTGGTGACTTTGGGCCTCATTTGTTCTTCTTTTTCCAATTTCAGTAATTGTGTCTTCAGACTATTCATTTGGGAATGGTCCTCCTTCATTAAATAGGCCTGGATTGCAATATACTTTCCTCTTAGAGCTGCCTTTGCTGCGTCCCATAGAAGTGTTGTGGCTTTGTGTTGTTGTTGTCATTAGTCTCCATATATTCTTTGATTTCTGTTTTGATTTGGTCGTTAACCCATTGATTAATTAGGAGAATGTTGTTAAGTTTCCATGTATTTGTGAGCCTTTTTGATTTCTTTCTAAAATTTATTTCTCGTTTTACACCTTTGTGATCTGAGAAGTTGGTTGGTAGGATTTCAATTTTTTTGAATTTATTGAGGTTCTTTTTGTGGCCTAGTATGTGGTCTATTCTGGAAAATGTTCCATGTGCACTTGAGAGGAATGTGTATCCTGTTGCTTTTGGGTGCAGAGTTCTGTAGATGTCTGTTAGGTCCATCTGTTCTAGTGTGTTGTTCAGTGCCTCTGTGTCTTTACTTATTTTCTGTCTGGTTGATCTGTCCTTTGGAGTGAGTGCTGTGTTGAAGTCTCCTAAAATGAATGCATTACTGTCTATTTCCTCCTTTAATTCTGTTAGTATTTGTTTCACATATGCTGGCGCTCCTGTGTTGGGTGCATATATATTTATAATGGTTATATCTTCTTGTTGGACTGACCCCTTTATCATTATGTAATTTCCTTCTTTATCTCTTGCTACTTTCTTCGTTTTGAAGTCTATTTTGTCTGATACAAGTACTGCAACACCTGCTTTTTTCTCTTTGTTGTTTGCATGAAATATCTTTTTCCATCCCTTCACTTTTAGTCTGTGTATATCTTTGGGTTTGAGGTGAGTCTCTTGTAAGCAGCATATAGATGGGTCTTGCTTTTTTATTCATTCTGTTACTCTGTGTCGTTTGATTGGTGCATTCAGTCTATTTACATTTAGGGTGATTATCGATAGATATGTACTTATTGCCATTGCTGGCTTTACATTCGTGGTTACCAAAGGTTCACAGGTTGCTTCTTTACTATCTAACAATCTAACTTAACTTTCTTGTTAAATTATTGTAAACACAGTCTGATGTTTCTTTATTTCTCTCCCTTCTTATTATTCCTCCTCCATTCTTTATATACTAGGTGTTTTATTCTTTGCCTTTAGTTAGTATTTGGATGGTCTGCTTTCTTTGCTTTGACTTTATTTTCTCTGGTGACGTCTTTTTAGCCTTAGGAGTGCTTCCCTCTAGAGCAGTCCATTTAAGAAAGCCTGTAGAGGTGGTTTATGAGAGGCAAACTCTCTGAACTTTTGCTTGTCTGGAAATTATTTAATCCCTCCATTATATTTAAATGATAATCATGCTGGATACAATATTCTTGGTTCGAGGCCCTTCTGTTTCATTACGTTAAATATATCATGCCATTCTCTTCTGGCCTGTAAGGTTTCTGTTGAGACGTCTGATGATAGTCTGATTGGTTTTCCTTTGTAGGTGATCTTTTTCCTCTCTCTAGCTGCCTTTAATACTCTGTGTTTATCTTTGATCTTTGCCAATTTAATTATGTGTCTTGGTGTTGTCTTCCTTGGGTCCTTTGTGTTGGGCGATCTGTGGGCTTCTGTGGACTGTGAGACTATTTCCTTCCCCAACATGAGGAAGTTTTCCTCACTTATTTCTTCAAAGACACTTTCTATCCCTTTTTCTCTCTCTTCTTCCTCTGGTACTCCTATAATATAAATATTGTTCTCTTTGCATTGGTCACACAGTTCTCTTAATATTCTTTCATTCCTAGAAATCCTTTTATCTCTCTCTGCCTCAGCTTGTCTGTATTCCTGTTCTCTGATTTCTATTCCATTAACAGTCTCTTGCATCTCGTCCAGTCTGCTGCTAAGCCGGTCGATCGCTTGTCTCAATTCTGCATTGTCTTTCCTCACTTCCCTCACTTCCTCCCTCAGCTCTTGCGTATTTCTCTGTAGATCCATCAGTATGGTTATGACTTTTGTTCTGAATTCTTTTTCAGGAAGGTTTTGCATTTCCATCCCTTCAGGTTCTCTCTCTGGTGTTGTCTGGGTCTGGATGAGTTTTGTTTGTACCATATTCCTCTGTCTTTTCATGGTGATAGAAGTGGTTGCTGGTCGGTGCCACGTATGTCAGCTGTGCTCTTTAAGACTTTTAAAAAGAAAAAAAAAGAAATAAAAGAGAAAAAAAGAAAGAAGGAAAAGGAAGAAAAGAAAAGAAAAAAGAAAGAAAGAAAGAAATGCCCACCGGCAATAGATTCTGTGGGGATGCTGTAGGTGGCGCTGTTGCTCCACTATTCCGCTGCTGTGGCCGCACCGCTCCGCAGGGCCCTTTGTCACTCTGGCTGGGCTGGAAACAAATGGAAGGCTGGTGATCTCTGTGGAAAGTCTGAGTGCAGCTAATGTTTCCCAGTCGCCAGCCAAGAGGTCTGAAATTCCCCAGGACTCCCAGCCTGATGGGCTGAGTGTGCTGGGACGATCCTGGGCCCTTGTCTCTTTAAGACCGCTAAAAAAAGCACGCACTTTTCTTTGTCCCGGGAGCCGGCTGCAAGGACCCCGGTGCTTTCCCAAGCTCAGATCCTGCACCCTCTGTCTCTCCAATCTCTGATACACTGCGCGATGTGTGCCAGCGCTCCCAGCACAGATCACCAGGGCTGGTTATTTTGCGGGCCTGTTCTTCCACTCCCTCCCGGGTCTGAATCCTCTCCTCCCGCCGGCGCTGGGGTGGGGGAGTGCTCGGGTCCCGCCGGGTCACGGCTCCGTATCTTACCCGCCTCGCGGGGTGCCAAGTCCTCTCAGGTGTAGATGCAGGCTGTGTGCTGTCCTATATCTTCTGGTCTCTTTTTTAGGAATAGTTGTATTTGTTGTATTTTCATAAATACATATGGTTTTGGGAGGAGATTTCTCCCGCCCTGCTCACACCGCCATCTTCCCGGAAGTCTTAAAATGTATTTTTAAAAGTAAGTTTACACTAGGAATGCTGACTGGTATGATCATGTTTAATATGTATAAAGATTTCTAAATAAATCCTGAAAAAATTTTTTTACTTTGTGTGTACGCATGCCTGTGTATCTGTTCGTTCCAGTTTGAGTCCAGTCCAGTCTCCCTCCATCATCAGGATCTTCCCATGTCATATGAGTTGGTGGGGGTGATCCATCAGAAGTCTCCGTGACTTCCATGAGGGAGAGGAACGCTTTGGAGAGACCTCTCCCTGAAGGAAGAGGGAATGAGATGCAATGAGTTTGTACAGAAGAGAAATATGGTCTCAAGTAGAGTTTGGTGGCCACCGCTGAGCTTGGTGTCTCCACCCAGTATCTTCACATATTCATGTCTCAGTCCTGTGGGGACAATAACCAAAAAAGCTTTAGTTAAAGACCATTCATCTAGTTAAAAAACATAACAACTTCGTGGGACAATGGGAGAATATAAGCAACACTATTTGTATTAGTTCCCAGAGTCTAAATAAATTACCTCAAACTGAGTGGCTTAACACAACGGAAGTTTATTGCCTCATGGTCCTGGAGGCCAGATATCTGATCAAGATGTCAGGACTGCACCCCCTCTGGAGGCCATAGGGGACAGTCTATTCCTTGCCTTTTCCATCCTCTGATGGCTTCCCCAGCATTTCTTTGCTTGTGACCACATCATTCTCTCCATCTTCATGTCACCTTCTCATCTGTACATCTGTGTCTTCTTCTCCATATATCTCTTGTAAATGTGCATATAACAGCATTTAGAGCCCACTAGGATAGTGCAGGAAAAGTGCCTCCTCTCAAAATCCTTAGTCACATCTGCAAAGCCCTCTTTTCCCAGTAAGGAAACATCCACAGATACCAGGGATGTGACGTGGTTATCTTTTGGAGGGCAGTGTTTATTTGTTTGTTTATTTGGTTGGTTGGTTGGTTGATTGGTTGGTTTGCCTACTATACTACTCCTACATGCTAATGCTAATAGAGTAAAACCTAAAAGGGGGAAGGAGATGCTCTCTCCTTACTTTGCCCCATGCTTCCACAGCACAGGGTGACAATGTGGAACACTGGCAGTGGAGTTCAGGGATATAACATTGTTATTGAACTGACTTAATCATAAGGACCTGAGAGGAACTCCCTTGTGGACACCCAGAATTATTTAAAACTAGAAGTGTGGAGGATTTTGCAGGGGGCTGGGATCCTGCATTAGCAGGAGGGGGCAAGAACACCTGTGACCTCACTATTTGGACAGCTTTGTACACAAGATCAGTACACAAAACCTCCGGCTGGTTTGAGGAGGTTCGGAAGAGACTCCCTGCACCCTCCGGTTGTGGCTGTTACTCTGACAGGCCAGCTCATCTCAGGGACCTACCTCCAGCCCCCAGCAGTCAGTGTGCTCTGCTTCATGCAAACAGCCAGCCTAGTGCTTGTCAAGGCCTCGCCACCTAGCCTCAGGCAGCTTGAGCACTCAGGCTGAACCTGGGTCTCCACAGTGTGTTCCAGGCCTGGCCTCAGTGCAGTTGCAGAGGTCACCCCTGTGGTTTTCAAACCAGCCTGGAACCTGGGAGATGTAGGGTGTAAATGCCCAAAAGCCCAGGACATGCACCAGGCCAGAGGCAGAATCCTGGCAATTTGGGGGCTTATGCTGTAGGTACAAACTAGGACACAGTCCAGCAGGGCCCCTGTACTGAGGCTTTCCAGGCGGCACCGGCATATCAAACACTCAGAGCTATGGGTAGGGCAGGGATGCAGGAAGGGCTGGGTGGGGCTCGGACATCATTAAACACTTCGTTGAGTGTCTCTGGGCAAGTCTTGAGATCACTAAGCAGAGCCTGAATTGTTTTTATTTTGTTTTGTTTTTAAGAAAGTACAAGTACAAATTACATTACTGTCTTTTTCCCTGCTTGCCTGCCTTACTAATCTGCTGCTTGATGGGACCCAATGCACTTCCCCTGAGCACCCAAGAAGCCTGGGAGTGCCCTGTCCTGCCACCCTGACTGTTCTGTTCTGCAGCTCTTGCAGCCTGTTGGTGTGACACCCTGCTCAGGCTGACAGGTGGAGGCACAGAGTGAAGCCTGGTGTTTCTGAGCCTTGGGTTTCACACTGAGGCAGGAGAGACCATTACAATAGAAAGCCTGGGCCAGGGGCCAGGCTAACTGCCAGGGTTTGAATTTCAGTGATAAGGTGGGGAGGTGGGTGGGTTTACTGTAAAGAACCTGGTTTCACTTGCTGAGAGCCTGTTCAGCTCTTCACAGACTGAACTTTAGTGCATTCTTTAAAACTATAGTTGTTTGTTTTGGGCTCCACCTTCCTGTACTATCAGTTTCTGTCAGACCAGTTTGAGTAAATACCAGAGGCCAGTAAAACAGCAAGAATTAAAGTTTTGTTTTTACATAAGTTGAGTTTAATTCACACGCAGGGTTAAACAGTGTAGTCTCCAGAATGAGGAATGCGCACTGACTAGTGGGGAGTTTGGGAGCTGGGCTTGGAGTTGGGTGTTGAGGCCGTGGGAGGCATGTGATTCATGTACGGACTTTAAATCACCAAGAAAGAAAATAGAGAAGAGTTGTGCCTTCTCTTATATGCTAGCTATATTCATGAAAAGTGATATGGAAAGTATCTAAACTGGTTCCTATTCACAATGCAACAGGTGAGCTCCCCCGAAGGACCCTTCCCAGAAAGTTTTATAAAGTGAGGTCCCTGCAGGGCCAGCACAAGGGTGACACAAGGAAGGAGATGCCAAAAAAATTCAGCAACCACGATGAATAATAATGCAATGTTTTAACAAATTAAAATTTGGGGGGGGGTATTTATTTTTTTAACTTAATTAATTTACTTTTATTTAATTTTAACAAGTTAACATTAATGCAAAGAACCCATCAACAAGTTATCAAAATTTAAAATAAAGACAGGACCCATCCCTGACCCATTCTTCTCTGAGAGCTCAAGCACTTGCACCTGCTTCAAGTGAAGGTAAGGCTGCTTCTCCGAGTGAGAAATGGAGAGACATCTGCAGGAACAGCCCCCCACCCCCCATGATGCCCTCATCACTCCCCCAGCTTGGGGGCCCAGTGAGTGCAGACGCAGAAAAGAAAATGGGAGGTTAAATCCACTTTGACCACGTACGTGAGCCTGGACTGGCATTCTCAAGAAGTACTGCCGACATATTTACTTTCTTGTTTCCTTTTGCCCAGGGGGTAGGAAGTTCCTCTCCCTGGGCAAGCACTGCTCCCCTCACTCACTGTGAAATAATGAACAGAAAGGTGATGCACTAGGTGTTCTCCACTCTGTCCCACTGGATCTGCTGTCGGCCCCACTCAGTGCTTTAGTGGGAGAGTATGAACTGTCTCAGCAAGATCCCTAGTGCCCGTCTTCGAGTTGGGTTAGGAAAATGGGAGGCAATATAGCATATCAGAGGTGGGAAAAGAGAGGCTGTGGTATTTAGTCCCCCGGCTCCTTTCCTAGTGGGCTTCAGATGGACTGTGTTCCTCTACTGAAGGCCCCAGCTAGACAGTCCCTCTTCTCAGCTGCTCTCCCTGAGCTTTGTAATCACTCCCTCCCTGGGTCTCTTAGACCTAAGGGTCATATTCTAGCCATGGGGGGCTCTCTGCTTCCCTTGCTGGTTTCCCTTAAGCCTACCCACACCTTGGTAAATAGCCTTTTATTGAGCCCTCCTCCATTGCTGTCAGTGTGGCATCTGCCCCTTGCCTAACTGATGTAAGTCATAGGTGCCTATCTCCCAGCCAAGGTGGGGCACAGTCCAGGCCTCAGGACCCTTGGCTCTGGCAGTTGCCTCTCCACTTGGAGAATAAAGCAGCCCGTCTGGCTTTCCTGGCCTTAGATCTTGTGCACAGGTAAGTGCACCTGTGAGTGAGCAAGCTGCAGGAAGCTTTAAAAAAGGATGATTCCCATAAGGCTCATCTCCATCTCTTTGGATTTAAAATAATGATTCAAGAATGAGAAGCATGACTTCATTCCTGAAGATGCCCAGTCACCTGCCAGTGTGAGGAGAAAGCCCCTAGTCAACATAAATAAATACAGTTTGAGCAATTGTTTTGTTCCAAAATACTGAGAAGAGCAGAGATTTCAGGCCCCAGACAAGAGGTTCTGGACCTTTGCAGCTGAGAGAATGACAGGTGATGCCAAAAAACCAGGGAGCTTTGCTGTGCACGCAGAGGCGCTGTCTGCATCCACCTGCATCTTTAACATGGTGTCACATACCGAATGGCTCCTGGAACATTCCCAGGACTCTTATGGACCACCTTTCCTGCTGGTGGAGGAGTCTATACAGCCTTTTTGCACTGCAGCATTGAGAAGAAAAGTGGAGTGGTACAGGGATTGTGGGTGCCGGGAGCACTGGAAAGCAGTGGAATCGAAGACTGCAGGTGAAAGCCTGTGCAAGGCCTGGGCCATCAGCTGCTTCAGAAGCTTAGTTCAGCCTGGCTGCAAGGCAGGTCTTCTCTAGCAGGAAGCAAGAAGATTCCGATCTCCTTTTAGAAAGAGTGCCACTTCTTAAGTTGTTTTCTTTCTTGCTTTCTTTTTAACCAGAGTTCTCACAAGTAGCAATATCAGTAGACTTCTTTTCTTTTTCATTCCCAGGCTCACACTGAAAGTACTAAAGAATAAAAATAAAAATGGACCATTTGACAAAATTATCTATATGATAGCAGTCAGAAATATGAACACAGATCGATCTACAGATCCAACATATTCCCTACCAGATTCTAAGCTTCCTCTTGCAGAAATTGATAAGCTGATTCTGAAATTCATATGGAGATTCAAGGACTCTAGATAAAACAACTTAGAAAAAGAAAAAGTTAGAAGACTCACTGATTTGAAAACTTACCACAATGCTACAGTAATCTAGATAGTGCAATACTTACGTGAGATATATATATATATATAGATAGATCAATGGAATTGAGTTGAAAGCCCAAAAATAAACCCTTACATTTATGGTCTATTGATTTTCAACAGGAGTACCAACATAATTCTTAGAATATTCCCATAGAATAGTCTTTTAAACAGATTATTCTGGGACAAATGGATATCAACATGCAAAAGAATTAAGTTGGACCCCAACATCATACCATATACATATATTAATTCAAATTTGATCAAAAATAATACAGTAGCATCTTTCTATGTTGACAGTAACTATGCCTATTGGGGTGAGCATTTAATAATGTAGACAACTGTCAAATCACTATGCTGTATACTTGAAACCAATATAATTTTGTATATCAACTATACTTTAATTAAAAAAGTAATTTAAAAAATGAAGCAAACAACAAAAACAAAATTGATCAAAGATCTAAATGTAAGAGCTGAAACTACAAAACTTTTAGAAGAAAATAGGTGCAAATGTTTCATGACCTTGCATTTGGCAATGATTTCTTATATAAAGAACACACCAGAAACACAAATGATAAAAAAATAAATAAACTGGACTTCATCAAAATAAAAAACTTTCATGAGACAAAAGACACTATCAATAAAGTGATAGAAAACACAGAATGGGAGAAAGTGTTTGCAAATTACGTATCTAATAAGGGACTTGTATATAGAATATGTATAGAATTCTTACAAAACAATAATAAAGAAGGCAAATATTTTAATGGACAAAGGATTTGAAGAGACATTTCTCCAACAATACAAAAAAAGGCCAACAAGCACATGAAAAGATGCTCCACATCATTAGTCCTTAAGGGAATGCAAATCAAAACCACAGTAAGACACCACTTCACACCCATTAGGATGACCATTATATAAAAGACAGTAAGAAATGTTGACAAAGATGTGCCTTCTTCCAAGTATCTCCTTCAAAACTCTACCCAAACTCTAAAAGCTCTATACCTTTTCAGGAAAACTCAGGCTTTAACCACAGAGAGGGAGCTCCCTCTTGGAGTGGTTTACCTCCCTGCATTCAGTGCACAAAAACTTCCCATCTCAAAATGCACTTATGGTGGATGTGGAAATGCACCACATGGATTCCCTCCTGGAATGAACGACTTAGTCTCCCAGCTGCTGGAAATGTGGCTAGAAGATAGCTCTTAACTGTCATCCCTCTTCGAAAATTGCTATTGATGATAAAAGCTGCCTTACCCAAGTCAGCCTATTTCCAGGGGGCCACCTGCATTCAATGACTGATCAGCTCAGGGGTGGAAAGGCCCAACCCTTCACTCCAAGTTGGGGCACCTCTGCAGGACCATTTCAGATCCATATCTCCCTGTGGGGTTGGTTGAAGTCTTTTGCGGGGTCTGCATCACAGCTACTCAACTTCTCCCTATGTCCAACCCTGCTTCCTTTCCTTCTCAAAGGCGTTGGTCCCAAGAGCACTGTGACATCCTACACACACACACACACACACACACACACACACACACACACACACACACACACACAGGCTTCAGCATGTGGCCAGTGATGTTCCTTACCCTTACTGCAAGACATCAAGGGTGTTAAGGGGTAGGGGACTGGAGCCTCTTAGATCCCACAGTCAGTGAGACCAAGGTTGTTTGTAGAGGATTTCCTCTTTTAATATTCCACCAGTGTGAGGGGCATACATGCTGGTTCTTTTACCAGCAAATGCATTATATTATACCAATAACATTTACAGCCATACTTAAAAGGAAACATTCCTCTTTCAACAACTCTCCTCATCTAGGTCCTTATTATCAGGAAGGGGAACATTTTCCTCATTCTTTGGAAAAGAATTCTTTCTTCATCTGTAAAGGGGATAAATAACCTCGTCAAACGGTTGTAGATTGAGTGAGCTAAGGTATGTGAAGCACCGTCCAGCATGTGGTGAGTGCTATGCTTGCCAGAATAGCAAAGAAATGAGAGTATTTTTGAATAGTAGGTCCATTTGTTATTTATTTGAAAGACTCCCAGACTTAATGATTAAAGTTCTGCAGTTTCTTTCTGTGGGAGGAGGGTTGCCAATTCTTTCATATTCAGTTGAGACCTTTATCTGCATATGTGGGCAGGGTGCACCCCCATACATGCGTCAGAACACTCTCTGTGCTTGCATGATAATGTGTATCGCATTCCTCCATGATGGGGCTCATCGCAGCACCGTCACAGAGGTATGTGCCCTGTGAATCTCGAAAGGAGCAGATGCAGTAAGTACATGGTTCTTAAGCTTGTTTGTCCATGAAATTACCCTCTTCCTGTTTTTTTCCATCATACCTGTTTCTTAAATACTAACCTGTGGAACATATTTTTGGAAACCCTGATCTCTTCAAGGTGATTATGTTAATCTAGGAGGATATTTTCCCCAAATAACAGCACATTAAAAGTCAAATAGATCTTGGGGGACGCCAGTTTGTGGCCATGACAGTAATAGTCATAGCTACTCTTTATTGAGCACTTATCAGGTGCCAAGTTTTGTCCTGAAAGCTTTATAAGCATTACCTCATTTAACCTTCTTAATGTCCTTTTAGAGACAGCTATTTAGAGACCCATTTTAGAGATGAAGAAATTGAGAAGCCAAAAGATTAGCTTGCCCAAGGTCACACAAGTTGTAGAGTCAAGATTCGAACCAGGTCTGTCTGACTCGAATTTCAATTTCTAGTTTGAACACAGTGTTATAAAGGTAGCATTTCTCTTCTTCTCTTCATTGAAGTCAGTTAAAAGCAACAGAGAGATAGAGAAACAAAGACACACAATTCTTTTTCCTAAAAAGTAGGAGATAGCTAAAACCCCAGGCCCCTAATTACACAGTTGGAAGGGTTGCCAAAAGTAGTGAAGAGCAAGTAAGGGGGCATGTGGGAGCAAGCAGAGAAAAAACCTACAGCAAGGGGACACAGTGGCCTTGTATCTCAGAAAGAGCTGGGTGCAATTCTTGAAATCAAGGGACAAAACCTAACTCCCTTGTTTGCAATATTGGGGCACATGTGCTTCTGTTGGTACCAAGAATTTCCCTGGACCTTGTTTGGTATCAAAAAGCAAAGATGAGCCTTCCAGGGAACCAGGGACTAGCCATATATGTTTGCCAGAAACTCTGTGTGGCAGCACAGGTGAGTTTTGTTGTAAAAGAAGTTGGGTTGTAAAAACCTCACAGCTGCTCATTTTCATTGCTTAGGGAGAAGCAAAAGCTAAACAGACTCACTTAAAACCCCACATCAAGAAAAATTCCTGCTACCCTGATCCTTACCCTGCACAAACCTGTAAATAGCTCATCAAGGAAAAACTCATCTCCTGAAATGTTGAATAATATTAAATAAACCAGTACAGGAAACTACACAAAGATGCTATAAGAAGTGAGAAAGATCAGGCAACCAAGTGGTAGACAAAGAATATACACTGGGATAATGTTATTATGAAGAAGATAATGACTGTGATGAAATACCTCATCATGAATTCTTAAAACGTAATTAATCAATTGCCTCTATGAAACCAGAATACAAGGCAAACAATGCTAAATCTCCGGAGGGATGTGGTGAGATGATAGGATGCAGGGAACTAGCAGAGCTCAGACATCAGTGCAAACAGCCCAGAAGCGGCTCACGCATTCATACAGAACTACTACTGTCCTAGCAGAACACAAAACAGGTGGTGGTAGCAAAGGCAAACAGGGTGGGTTTCTCCATAACCAGAGCATGACTAGAGGGGGTATTTGCGGCCAGATGAGCTCACCTCCAGAAATCCAAAATGGCCTGCTATAATTTTGGTCTAGCTTTTGGGTTAACTCTGACTAACTACCATTTTCAACAGATACCATTTATTCATGAAGTGTGAAGTTAAAATGAACAGGTTATGTCAAAGTCTCTTTTTGCTATCAAACTGTTACATGGGGAGTTTAAGACAATCATGCCAAAGAATGATTACTATAGGTGAATATCATAGGAATTCTTAAATCCACTTACACATACACAGACACCTGTACACTGGACAGATAGATACACATATATCTTATATATACAGTAAACTAAATGCACAGGCCTAGGCCTTTCCCGTCAGAGACAATATAATGCTCCATTTCCCTCTCATTGCCAAATTACATTAGCTGAGCCCTCATTTAGCTTTTCTTTGGGAAATCTGGGGGGGGCGGGGGGTTGGTTGGTTTTTGTTTGTTTTTTCGTTACCATGTTTTCCACACCAAGTATCACTGAAATTCCTGGGAAGTGTTTCCCTGCTTCCCCAAATCTATCCCAGTTGTCACATGCCTCCTCAGCAGGGATCAGTCCATCTCTGAGCCATCCAGCGCTGCCCGCTGCTCTCTTTTGCACTGCTTCAGCCCAACAGGCATGAGCCTCTCCCTTATTTACGGAGTCCTAGCTGAAACCAGGCTGTGTGTTTAATAGATTTTTCTAGAAGCTTGTGGTTAACATGAGGGAATTACAACATAGGCTTAGAATCTTCCACAGGAGTCCCTCTGCTTCAACCCCAGCCTGCAATCATATGGCGTGGCCCCTGAACTTCACTTCTTTCCTGACCCATGAGTGAATCTTTAGGTACATCTTCTCTTCTAAGAGTTAAGGCCCAGGTAGAGGGAGGAATTGCCCACTCACATCTGTACAAAGCCCTCTTCCAGCAGCTTTTTCTCACGTTCCAGGTCCTACCTTTTCCCATAATGACTGACAGCAGAAAGGTCTCATTCCCGACCAACAGCACTAACCTTGCTCAACTGGGCAGTTTCTCAAGAAATCCAAGTAATTCAGTATTCTATAGGGTCACAGTCTAGCACCAGCTCAGGCATAGCAAACCCAATCCAGTTAATTTTTTTAGACTCTCCTTTCATTCAAGAGAATAACCTCCCAGCTATTTTCAGGGTCTCGTGTTTTGATCTGCTATCCTTTTGCACAGCAATACACATGCATACCTTTACCAAAAATAGGAAATACTACTATTCTTTACACACTATTAAGTTCACCTCTTTGGAGCCACACATATTAAATCCATCCTTTAAAAAAATTTTTTTTTATTAAGGTATTATTGATATACACTCTTATGAAGGTTTCACATGAAAAAACAATGTGGTTACTACATTTACCCATATTATCAAGTCCCCACACATACCCCAATGCAGTCACTGTCCATCACTGTAGTAAGATGCCACAGATTCACTGTTTGCCTTCTCTGTGCTACACTGTTTTCCCCTTGATCCCCCACACCATGTGTAGTAAACAAAATACCCCTCAATCCCCTCTCCCACCCTCCCCACCTACCCTCCCACACCCCTCCCCTTTGGTAACCACTAGTTCCTTCTTGGAGTCACCGAGTCTGCTGCTGTTTTGTTCCTTCAGTTTTGCTTCGTTGTTGTACTCCACAGATGAGTGAAATCATTTGGCACTTGTCTTTCTCCGCCTGGCTTATTTCACTGAGCATAATATCCTCCAGCTCCATCCATGTTGTTGCAAATGGTAGGATTTGTTTCTTTCTTATGGCTGAATATTATTCCATTGTGTATATATACCACCTCTTCTTTATCCATTCATCTACTGATGGACACTTAGCTTGCTGCCATATCTTGGTAAATCCATCCATTTTTAAAGAAAATGTAGTAGCCAGTTTCTGAAGATAGCCCCCAAAGGAGCATATGTCCTGTTATTAAATCCTTGTGTAGTTCTCTGCAACCAGGGCTCTGGGCTACTCTTGTGACTCACTTATCCTATAGCATGTAGCAGAAGTGACATTGTGCAGATCTGGGCCTAAGCCTAAAGAAGACCTGGCAGCTTCTACTTTGACCTTTTGGGAGCCCTTAACTGCCATGTAAGAAGTCCAGCTATTCTACTAAAGAGACTACAGAGAGGGAGAGGTCACATAGATAGAGGCCCCAGCCTTCCAGTCACCTCTGAGAATGTTCCACACATATGAATATTCTCATCTTGAAGGTTACAGCCAGGCCACTATCTGAGTGCAGCTGCTCGAGAGGCCCCAAACCACTATGTTCTGGAGTGCATTGTTGCACATCTATAGATAATTGAAACTGATCCTGTTGTCCTACACAAAATTCACAGAAAAAAGGATAGTTTACCCCAAAAGTTAACTTCCTGCCTCTCATGTCTTAGCTGCTTTAAGTTGCGAAATTACATTTTTCCTTTCAATATTTCAAATATGTGAGGCCTAGTTTATGGTTAAGGTTCAAGCCGAAAGCACCATCACTTTCTTACCCCCGCAGCAGTCTGGGTGTACCTCATGGCCTTCAAAGGACAGCTTAGGTCTGAAATTAGGGCACAAAGAGGTCTATTTCCTCCTTCCATGCTTGAGTCCAAGGGCTTTGGCCTTTCTCTATTACAGTAAGCAAGTTAGTTAAATTAAACAAACCTACTTATGAAAGAGGATGCATTACATTGAAAGTTTTGCAAGTACAAAAAAAAAAACACACACATGTAAAATTTGAAAATATTGAGCTAGAAATATAAGTAAGGAATGCAGTGTAAATTTAGTAGAGCAGAGTATATGATTCACCTAGGTTTAAATTAAAATTGTGTTCTAATCTGACCTTACAACGTGGCGTTTGGTATAAAGCCAGTGCATCTTGACAGCTGCCTGAGGGAGTCATCACTGGGACAATGGTTACATTGTGTGGCTATCTTACCTAAAATATATTCTTGCAGCATAGAGCTAGAGGATAGTACTTTATCTCCACTTACCCAAATAGCCAATTCCTAGTGACCCAAAGGCAATAGCAAGGGTATATCATATGTTGCTGACAAATTGTCTTCTGCCAGTTAGCTGCTTCTCATCATCCCTAGGTCCCTCATCATGTCTTGGCCTCCTACTCCTGGCCCACAATTCACAAGGTCTATAGGAAGACAATTTATATCCATTCATACAATCATCCATTCACTCAGCAAGTATTCAGTGAGTACTTACTATTAGATGGATACTCCTCAGAATACTCAAAAGAAGGCGAAACTCAATTCTAGCTACCCCGTCACTGCTGCAAGATTAATAGAACATTTTGTAGTTTACAAAGTATACTCAAACACATTACCTTCTCTGGCATATTAAATGAGTCACCAAACACTTAACCCTCTCAGAGAAGTTGAGGCTAATGCCACCCACCCATTGCCAGGTTGGTAGAATTTGTTTTCATAATTTCAGCACCATTTAATGAGGATTATTGTGGCCCTGAATTACTCTAAACCTGAAGAATGATAGTGACATCTCTGTAGACAGCCTAATAGAAGTTTCTTATCGATTAGTGGTCATAAATGCAGGCGATGATGCCATTGCAAAAATCACCATTTATAAATATTACAATGCATTTGAAAACTAAGTGCACCTTTGAATAACAGAAATGATGCAAGCTGATACAGAGAAATAAATGAACAGCATGTCACGACAGTAAGCACTTTATAAATATCTACTTACATCATATTAAACCTGGGTGGAAAATCGGGGGGAGAAACCTATGCTCAATGTCTCTTTCTAGTTCCTGAGTACTTACCAGAATTTTCTTCACAAGGTGGTCAGATAGGCCCTAAGACAATGGTCACATTTCCTTAGGTAGACCTGCTAAATTATTGAATAAGCTCAGGCAAGTGATAATACTAATTATTTTATTAGTATTTTGAATGATAATATCTTTCAAAAAAAATAGGTGAGTTCTAGAAACTATAGGACTACAAACGAACTATTCAAAGGTTAATATGGATTTCTCCTATTTCAAATGTGGGCATTAGCATTGTATTTGCTAAAATTTGGTTGCCTATTTCAATATGTAAAAAATAATTTGAGCACATTTGATACGGGTGGCTGGATGGTAGTAGTCATTCAAAACTTGTTCCTCAGAGGCTATATCTAGGGGTCAAGATATTTAAGATCCAGTTTTGTTTTTCAGACCTGAGTGAAGTTAACAAATGTGGAAAGCTATTAATTTTACACATGGTGGAAAAATGATGAGAAAGAAAGTGAGAATGCTCTGTTTCCCTATGACTTCAAAGAATCCTATAGACGTAACTTCCTTCATCTAAGAAAACAACCCTGCTAATTACATTATGTATAATTACATTATTATATATAATAAGCTAATCTCATAGTTGCCTGTTTATGGAAAGAGAATTCAGGTCTTGGGAGAAGGATTGTGCAAAAGTGGAAAAACCAGAAAGAAACCCCTTGAACTCCTAACTCTGACTCAGACTGTCCCCTCCTTGTACTTGACATGCATTTTCTCCTGATCTAACTGGTTCAGTGGACTGTGAGCTCCTGATAGTAGGCATGTATTTTCTTTATCTCCTCTAATGTGTATGGCACCACTTACTTTGCTTCTCTTCCTATCTCTCTGGTCACTTCTCAGCCTATTTGCAGACTTCTCTTCTACTAGATAGCTCCTAAGTCATACAGCTATTGGTTCTTCTTTGGCCCCTTTTCCTTTTGATGCTATTCATTCCCTCTGGATAAATTTTCCTTTCCCATGTCTTCACCTACCAACCAAAATGCAGATGAGCTTCAACTTTAATATCTAATATCAACCTCTCCCCTGACCTTCAGACTTATGTGTTCAAGTGCATTCTGTTTCCTGGAGGTTAGCATATCCAATGCTGAGCTCTTTATCTTCCCCTAATGACTTGATTTCTTCTTTGTCCCCTGTCTCAATGAATGTCACATCCATCTACTCAAATATTGAAACCAGAACACTGGGAATCATCCAATATTCCTTTTTCTCCCACAGAATCTACATCTGAACAATAAAGTTGTGACCATCAGCCCCCAAAATACATTTCCCAGATCTACCTTTACTTCTCTGTTCCTATTGTTCATACCTTCTTTTTTCAAAAATTTCATCACTTTTCTCAGGGGCAAAACACCAGCCTCCTTTACTGCTCTCCCTGACTTCCGATGCAGCTGCTGGCCACCTGCCCACCACAGTGCCCCCAGAGCAGCTGAGTATGTCAGTCCCCTGTTACCCTTCAGTGGTTCCTCATCCAGGATGATGTCACATGGTCTCTCTCTACCTAAACTGCCTCATCGTGCACCAATTTCATACTTTGATAAATCTTTCCTTGTTGCATTTTATGCTCTAGACAAACCAAACTCTTTGTAACTCTCTAACTGTACTGGTCCTCCTTGCCTTTACCTGTCCTATTCTGTCTGCCCTACCCTGATGTCTAGCTGGCAGTGCCTACAAGCCCTTCGAATCCTGCCTGAAACACTCCCTGCTCTGTGACAGGCAGATCTGTCATTCCTCCTCCCTGCCCATTGCAGCATCCACACACTCCTGCTAGAGTGCTGACGACAAACATTGTGAGGCAGGAGCATATTTTGATATACGGAATTGGAAAAATGCCATCTTTCCTTTCTATGTTTTTCCTTTATTGTTCACAAAACACTTTACCTCTGGTCACCAAATGTGTATAGAATTTTCCCCACACCAAGCAGCTCTCTGTGACACCAGCTGGATATCCCACAATTTAAATCAATTCTAACACTGTCTACCTGGAGACAGTTCCCACAGGTTAAGGGCTCGGTCCCACAAGGCTGCTCCCACCCTACTTCAGCTGCTAGTCACAAATAGTAGGTGCCCAGGTTACCCGCAACTTCTGTCCAATTAGGCTACAAATTGAAGGTTCCCTCAACCCCCTTCCCAGGTTCAATTAATTTGCTAGACTAGTTCACAGAACTCAGGGAAACACCTAAGTTTACTACCTTATTAAAGGATATGATAAAGGATACAGATGAATAGCCAGATGGACAGATACATAGGGCGAGGTCTGGGAGGATCCAAAGTACAGGAGCTTCTGTCCCCGTGGAGGTGGGGTGCCTCACCCTTCTGGTACATGGATGTGTTCACCCAGCTGGAAGCTCACTGAACCCGTGCTGTTGAGATTTTATGGAGGCTTCCTCATGTAGGCATGATTGATCATTAACTCCATTTTCAGTCCTTCTCAAGAGAATGGGGGTGGGACTGAAAACCCCAAGCTTCTAATCATGGCTTGGTCTTCCTGGTGACCAGCCTCCATCCAGGAGCCATCCAGGAGCCCACCCAGAGTTGCCTCATTAGAACAAAAGATACTCCTATTACCCAGGAAATTACCAGGGTTTCAGTAGCCCTGTGCAGAAACTGAGGTCAAAGACCAAATATTAGAACAAAAGATATTCCGAGTGCTATCATCACTTAGAAATTACAAGGCTTTCAGGACCTCTTTGCCAGGAACCTGGGGCAGAGACCAGTATATATATTTTCTATTATCTTACATATATTAAATTACATATTTTTTTCATTAATATCAATGTATAACTTGTAGATAGAAAAGAGCATAAACCTTAAAGTGTGCAGCTCAGTGAATTTTACAGGGGCACAACTGCATGGCCTAGTGCCCCATCCTGCCCAGATAAGACACCCTAGAGGTAACAACCACTCTTCTATTATCATAGATTAGTTTTGCCTGCTTTTGAACATCATGTAAATGGAACCACATAAAATCATATCCTTTTATGTCTGTCTCCTTTTGTTCAACATTATGTCTTTAAGTTTTATCTCTGTTTTATCTACATCTACTTGTAGATGTACGGTTTGTTTGTTTTTTAATTGCTGAGTAGTCTGTTGTGGGGTTACCATAATTTATAAATTCTACTGTTGATGGCCATTAGGAATTTTCCAGGTTTTTTTCTAACTGTAATGAATAATAGCAGTACGAAAATTTCTGTCACCTATCTTTTGGTGACTCTAAAGACTTGGTTAATATAGATCCAAGAGTGGAATTCCTAACTTATGAAATACAATGCTTGTGATTAGATTTAGTAGATAATAACAAGCAGTTTCCCAATTTATGCTCCCCAAAGCAAGACAGAAATATAGATAGGATTATCTCTATCTATATGTTGAGACAGAGACATGATCGCTCTCTCTCTCTCTCTCTCTGGTGGCTATAGTTATTCCACATCCTCAGTAACTCAATATTATCAGTCTCTTTAGTTTTAGCTCTTCTAGTATTAGTGAATCTCATTGTGGTTATCTGGCATTTTCTATTCCCAGGATGTCCTGCCACCTGCACTCTACTACCATTTGGACAGTAGTAGGAATATTCTGTATTCACTGCCCTCAGCATAGGCTTGGTAGAGCAGAAATGCAGACAAGAAAAGACAGAATCAACTCTTAGCTTTCTGGTTTAAAAATAGACTCTGGGACTTCCGGGAAGATGGCGGTGTGAGCAGGGCGGCAGAAATCTCCTCCCAACACTATATTTATCTACGAAAACACAGAAAATACATCTATTCCTAAAAGAGAGACGAGAATACACAGGAAAGCGCACAGCGTGCAGCTACACCCGAGAGGACTCGGCACCCCAAGAGGCGGGTAAGATACGGAGCCGCGACCGGCGGGACCCGAGCCCTCCCCCACCTCAGCGCACCGGCGGGAGGAGAGGATTCAGAGCCGGGAGGGAGTGGAAGTGCACCCCGCGAAGTAGCCAGCCCCGGGGATCTGCGCGGGGAGCGCTGACCCACATTGCGCAGTGCAGCGGAGATTGGAGAGACAGAGGGGCAGGATCTGAGCGGGGAACGCGCCAGGGGGCTTGCAGCCGGCTCCGGGAAGGAAAAAAAAAGTGCGCGCTTTCCTCAGCGGTCTTAAAGAGACAGGAGCCCAGCGGAGGAGCCGGATCGCCCCAGCACACTCAGCCCAGCAGGCTGGGAGTCCTGGGGAGTTTCAGACGCCTTAGCTGGCGACTGAGGAAGCGTAGCCATACTTACACTTCTCACTGAGATCAACAGCCTCCTATTCGTTCCCACCCCTGCCAGAGCGATAAAGGGCCCTGCGGAGCGGCACAGTCACAGCTGTGGAATAGTGGGGCAATAGCGCCACCTACAGCATTCCCACAGAATCTACGTCCAGTGGGCGTTTTTTTTGTTGTTGTTTTTGTTTTGTTTTTGTTTTTTCTTTTCTTTCTTTTTTCTTTTTTTGCTTTTTTTTCTCTTTTTTTTCTTCTCTTTTTAAAGTCTTAAAGAGCCCAGCTGACATATGTGGCAACTATCAGTGACCAATTCTATAGCCATGAAAAGACAGAGGAATATGGCTCAGACCAAAATCAACCAGACAACCCCAGAGAGGGAGTCTGAAGGGATGGAAATGCACAGTCTTCCTGAAAAAGAATTCAGAATAAAAGTCATAACCATGCTGATGGACCTACAGAGAAATGTGCAAGAGCTGAGGGAGGAAGTGAGGGAACTGAGGAAAGACAATGCAGAAATCAGACAAGCGATCGATGGGCTTAACAGCAGAATGGATGAGATGCAAGAGACTGTTAATGGAATAGAAATCAGAGAACAGGAATACAGAGAAGCTGAGGCAGAGAGAGATAAAAGGATTTCTAGGAATGAAAGAATGTTAAGAGAACTGTGTGACCAATCCAAACGGAACAATATTCGCATTATAGGAGTACCAGAGGAAGAAGAGAGAGAAAAAGGGATAGAAAGTGTCTTTGAAGAAATAATTGCTGAAAACTATCCCTCACTGGGGAAGGAAATAGTCTCGCAGTCCACCGAAGCTCATAGATCTCCCAACACAAGGGACCCAAGGAAAACAACACCAAGACACATAATAATTAAGATGGCAAAGATCAAAGATAAAGACAGGGTATTAAAGGCAGCTAGAGAGAGAAAAAAGGTCACCTACAAAGGACAACCCATCAGACTATCATCAGACTTCTCAACAGAAACCTTACAGGCCAGAAGAGAATGGCGTGATATATTTAACATAATGAAACAGAAGGGCCTCGAACCAAGAATATTGTATCCAACACGATTATCATTTAAATATGATGGAGGGATTAAACAGTTTCCAGACAAATGAAAGTTGAGAGAGTTTGCCTCTCATAAAACACCACTACAGGATATCTTAAATGGACTGCTCTAGATGGAAGCACACCTAAGGCTAAAAAGATGTCACGAGAGAAAATAAAATCATAGCAAAGAAAGCAGACCATCCAAATACTAACTAAAGGCAAAGAATAAAACACCTATTATAGAAAGAATGGAGGAGGAGGAATAAGAAGGGAGAGAAATAAAGAAACATCAGACTGTATTTACAATAACTTAACAAGAAAGTTAAGTTAGATTGTTAGATAGTAAAGAAGCAACCCTTGAACCCTTGGTAACCACGAATCTAAAGCCAGCAATGGCAATAAGTACATATCTATCAATAATCACCCTAAATGTAAATGGACTGAATGCACCAATCAAAAGACACAGAGTAACAGAATGGATAAAAAAGCAAGACCCATCTATATGCTGCCTACAAGAAACTCACCTCAAATCCAAAGATATACACAGACTAAAAGTGAAGGGATGGAAAAAGATATTTCATGCAAACAACAAAGAGAAAAAAGCAGGTGTTGTAGTACTTGTATCAGACAAAATAGACTTCAAAACGAAGAAAGTAGCAAAAGATAAAGAAGGACATTACATAATGATAAAGGGGTCAGTCCAACAAGAAGATATAACCATTATAAATATATATATACACCCAACATAGGAACGCCAGCATATGAGAGACAAATACTAACAGAATTAAAGGAGGAAATAGACAGCAATGCATTCTTCTTAGGAGACTTCAACACACCACTCACTCCAGAGGACAGATCAACCAGACAGAAAATAAGTAAAGACACAGAGGCACTGAACAACACACTAGAACAGATGGACCTAACAGACATCCTCAGAACTCTACACCCAAAAGCAACAGGATACACATTCTTCTCAAGTGCACATGGAACATTTTCCAGAATAGACCACATACTAGGCCACAAAAAGAACCTCAGTAATTTGAAAAATATTGAAATCCTACCAACCAACTTCTCAGATCACCAAGGTATAAAACTAGAAATAAATTTTAGAAAGAAATCAAAAAGGCTCACAAATACATGGAGACTTAACAACACTCTCCTAATTACTCAATGGGTTAATTACCAACTCAAAACAGAAATCAAAGAATATATGGAGACTAATGACAACAACAACACAAAGCCACAACTTCTGTGGGACGCAGCAAAGGCAGTTCTAAGAGGAAAGTATATTGCAGTCCAGGCCTATTTAAAGAAGGAAGAACATTCCCAAATGAATAGTCTAAAGGCACAATTACTGAAATTGGAAAAAGAAGAACAAATGAGGACCAAAGTCACCAGAAGGAGGGACATAATAAAGATCAGAGAAGAAATAAATAAAATTGAGAAGAATAAAACAATAGAAAAAATCAATGAAACCAAGAGCTGCTTCTTTGAGAAAATAAAGAAAATAGATAAACCCCTAGCCAGACTCATTAAGAGAAAAAGAGAATCTACACACATAAACACAGTCAGAAATGAGAAAGGAAAAATCACGACGGACCCCACAGAAATAGAAAGAATCATAAGAGAATATAATGAGAATCTATATGCTAACAAGCTGGAAAACATAGAAGAAATGGACAACTTCTTAGAAAAATACAACCTTCCAAGACTGACCAAGCAAGAAACAGAAAAACTAAACAGACCAATCACCAGCGACGAAATCGAATTGGTAATCAAAAAACTACCCAAGAACAAAACCCCGGGCCTGATGGATTCACCTCTGAATTCTACCAGACATATAGAGAAGAAATAACACCGATTCTCCTTAAAGTTTTCCAAAAAATAGAAGAGGAGGGAATACTTCCAAACTCATTCTATGAAGCCAGCATCACTCTAATACCAAAACCGGGCAAAGACCTCACCAAAAAAGAAAATTACAGACCAATATCCCTGATGAACGTAGATGCAAAAATACTCAACAAAATATTAGCAAACCGAATTCAAAAATACATCAAGAGGATCATACACCATGATCAAGTGGGATTCATCCCAGGGATGCAAGGATGGTACAACATTCGAAAATCCATCAACATCATCCACCACATCAACAAAAAGAAGAACAAAAACCACATGATCATCTCCATAGATGCTGAAAAAGCATTTGACAAAATTCAGCATCCATTCCTGATTAAAACTCTCAACAAAATGGGTATAGACGGCAAGTACCCCAACATCATAAAGGCTATATATGACAAACCCACAGCTAACATCATACGTAATGGCGAGAAGCTGGAAGCTTTTCATCTAAGATCGGGAACAAGACAGGGATGCCCACTCTCTCCACTGTTATTCAACATAGTACTGGAGGTCCTAGCCTCAGCAATCAGACAAAACAAAGACATACAAGGCATTCAGATTGGTAAAGAAGAAGTCAAATGGTCATTATTTGCAGATGACATGATACTGTACATAAAAAACCCTAAAGACTCCATTCCAAAACTACTAGAACTAATATCTGAATTCAGCAAAGTTGCAGGATACAAAATTAACACACAGAAATCTGTTGCGTTCCTATACACTAATGATGAACTAACAGAAAGAGAAATCAGAAAAACAATTCCATTCACAATTGCATCAAAAAGAATAAAATACCTAGGAATAAACCTAACGAAGGAAGTGAAGGACCTGTACTCTGAAAACTACAAGACACTCCTAAGAGAAATTAAAGAGGACACTAACAAATGGAAATGCATCCCATGCTCTTGGCTAGGAAGAATAAATATTGTCAAAATGGCTATACTACCTAAAGCAATCTACAGATTCAATGCAATCCCTATCAAACTACCAACAGCTTTCTTCAATGAACTGGAATAAATAATTCTAAAATTCATATGGAACCACAAAAGACCCCGAATAGCCAAAGCAATCCTGAGAAGGAGGAATAAAACAGGGGGAATTACACTCCCTGACTTCAAGCTCTACTACAAAGCCACAGTAATCAAGATAATTTGGTATTGGCACAAAAACAGACCCAGAGACCAGTGGAACAGAATAGAAAATCCAAACATTAACCCAAACATATACAGTCAATTAATATTTGATAAAAGTGCCTTGGATATACAATGGGGAGATGACAGCCTCTTCAGCAGCTGGTGTTGGAAAAACTGGACAGCTACATGTAAGAGAATGAGACTGGACTACTGTCTAGCCCCATACACCAAGGTAAACTCAAGGTGGATCAAAGACCTGAATGTAAGTCATGAAACCATAAAACTCTTAGAAAAAAACAGGCAAAAACCTCTTAGACAGAAACATGAGCAACTTCGTCATGATCATATCTCCCTGGGCAAGGGAAACAAAAGCAAAATGAACAAGTGGGACTATATCAAGCTGAAAAGCTTCTGTACAGCAAAGGACACCATCAGTAGAACAAAAAGACATCCTACAGTATGGGACAATATATTCATAAAAAACGTATCTGATAAAGGGTTGACACCCAAAATATATAAAGAACTCATGCACCTTACCAAACAGAAAGCAAATAATCCAATTAAGAAATGGGCAGAGGACATGAATAGACACTTCTCTAAAGAGGAAATTCAGATGGCCAACAGGCACATGAAAAGATGCTCCACATCGCTAATCATCAGAGAAATGCAGATTAAAACCACAATGAGATATCACCTCACACCAGTGAGGATGGCCAACATCCAAAACACAAACAACAACAAATGTTGGCGAGGATGTGGAGAAAAGGGAACCCTCCTACACTGCTGGTGGGACTGCAAATCAGTTCAACCATTGTGGAAAGCAGTATGGAGGTTCCTCAAAAAACTCAAAATAGAAATACCATTTGACCCAGGAATTCCACTCCTAGGAATTTACCCTAAGAATGCAGCAGCCCAACTTGAAAGGACAGATGCACACCTATGTTTATTGCAGCACTATTTACAATAGCCAAGAAATGGAAGCAACCTAAGTATCCATCAATAGATGAATGGATAAAGAAGATGTGGTGCATATACACAATGGAATATTATTCAGCCATAAGAAGAAAACAAATCCTACCATTTGCAACAACATGGATGGAGCTAGAGGGTATTATGCTCAGTGAAATAAGCCAAGCCGAAAAAGACAAGTATCAAATGATTTCACTCATATGTGGAGTATAAGAACAAAGAAAAAATCCTGAAGGAACAAAACAGCAGCAGACTCACAGAACCCAAGAACGGACTAATAGTTACCAAAGGGAAGGGGACTGGGGAAAATGGGCGGGAAGGGAGGGATAAGAGGGAAAAAGGGTCATTACGATTAGCAGATGTAATGTTGGTGGGGCACGGGGAGCGCAGTACAACTCAGAGAACACAAGTAGTGATTCTGTAGCATCTCACTACGCTGATGGACAGTGACTGTAATGGGGTTGGTGGGGGGGACCTGATGAAGGGGGTAGTTTAATAACCATAATATTGCACATGTAATTGTAGATTAATGATAATAAAACAAATTTTAAAAAATGGGCAGAGGAACTGAACAGACACTTCTCCAAAGAAGAAATTCAGATGGCCATCAGGCACATGAAAAGATGCTCCACATCACTAGTCATCAGAGAAATGCAAGGTAAAACCACAATGAGATATCACCTCACACCAGTTAGGATGGCTGCCATCCAAAAAATAACAACAAATGTTGGCAAGGATGTGGAGAAAGGGGAACCCTCCTACACTGCTGGTGGGAATGTAAGCTAGTTCAACCATTGTGGAAAGCAGTATGGAGGTTCCTCAAAACCTCAAAATAGAAATACCATTTGACCCGGGAATTCCACTCCTAGGAATTTACCCTAGGAATACAGCAGCCCAGTTTGAAAAAGACATATGCACCCCTATGTTTATCGCAGCACTATTTACAATAGCCAAGACATGGAAGCAACCTAAGTGTCCATCAGTAGATGAATGGATAAAGAAGAAGTGATATATATACATGATGGAGTATTATTCAGCCATAAGAAGGAAACAAATCCTACCATTTGCAACAACATGGATGGAGCTAGAGGGTATTATGCTCAGTGAAGTAAGCCACGCGGAGAAAGACAAGTATCAAATGATTTCACTCATCTGTGGAGTATAAGAACAAAGAAAAAACTGAAGGAACAAAACAGCAGCAGACTCACAGAACCCAAGAATGGACTGACGGTTACCAAAGGGAAAGGGACTGGGGAAGAGGCATGGGAAGGGAGAGATAAGGGGGAAAAAGGGCTATTACAATTAGCACACATAATGTAGTGGGTGTAGGGGTGTGGTAGGGGGATACAGGGAAGGCAGTATAACACAGAGAAGACAAGTATTGATTCTATAACATCCTACTACACTGATGGACAGTAACTGCAGTGGTGTATGTGGTGGGGACTTGATTATAGGGGGAATCTAGTAACCATAATGTTGCTCATGTAATTGTATATTAATAATAGCAAAATTTAAAAAAATGAAATCAGCCAAAGGGAGAAATAAAGTTTAAAACCTGTTTATTCCTTACAAAAAAAAAGAAATTATTACCAAGATGTACTCCACAGTTTTAACAAAAGGGAACAAGTCAAGGATAACTGAATTTTTAATAATCAGATATACTCCAATTGGCTTAAAGATGGCAGGGTGAGAGGTGAGGCAGAAACATTCTCCCAAAGCCACTATATAATATAAAAATATAGCAAACACAATTAATCCTTAAAGAGCAACAGGAAAGAATGTTGTAACAGACTGCCTACATCTGGGGAAAAGAGCAGACCTTACTGAAAAGATAAAGTCCCAAGCTGTGATCCAGCAGGACCCAAGCCCTTCCCCAACCCAGCTCACTGGCAGGAGGAAGAGAAACGGAGCAGGGAGGGGGTGAAGGCCTAGGATTGCTGAGCACCCAACCCTGGAGACCTGCTCTGAGAGGTGTCCTACATTACATGGTGCTCTGGAGATTAGTGGGGTTGGAATACCAAGACAGGCAGAATATCTAGAGACACTGAGATTCCAGCCACTTGTGGAGAACAGGTACCCATAACTGGCTGCTCAGGGACAAAAGAAAGGTGGGCACTCTGAGCGCCTTCCCAACAGCGAGAGGGCTGCAAAAGGGGCAAGGGTTGCACAGAGCTTGCTACTAGGAGAAAGGACAAGGGGACAAAATTGTCCAGGTTCATCCAGCCCAGCAGGTTGCGAACTTTCAGGAACTTCAGGTGCTCCATACCCCTGGCTGGTGCCGCAGCTCCAATGCCCCCGCCATGATACACAGCCTGCCACTCCTTCCTCCAGGCTGGTACTGGCTCATAAACTGGCATCCCATGCCATTGCACCAAGCCAGCCAGAGGGCGGCATTGCCTATGGCAGCTATAAGTGCATAGCACAGAGGTTCCTCCCTGTGTGCTCAGCCCACTGGCCCTGGCAGTGGAGGCATGCACTGCAGCCGGGAAGCAGAAATAGCTCTTTCCTCCTGGCAGGTACCAGCGCCACTCATCTGCGACCCCCGCCATTACTCCAGGGGATGAGCAGCTCCGAGAGTAGAGCTTCTGGGCATGAGAGGGTGCCACCTACAAACATGAAATGTCAAAGGAACCTGGTTAAAACCAAAATCCCACAAACACCAGAAAGAGGAGCAAGTGAAACTGAACTCACCAATCTTTCTGAAAGAGATTTCAAAATAAAAATCATAAACATGCTCATGGAGCTACAGAAAAATATTCTAGACCTTGAGGAGGAATTCAAGAAGGAGATAGAAACTTTGAAAAATACAGTATCTGAAATGAAACATACAATGGAGGGATTTAAAAACAGATGAAGTAGAAGAGACAGTAAATGAAATAGAAATTAGAGAAGAGGAATACAAAGGAGCTGAGGCACAGAGAGAAAAAAGGATCTCTAGGAATGAACGAATATTGAGAGAACTGTGTGACCAATCCAAATTGAACAATATTTACATTATAGGGGTGCCAGAAGAAGAAGAGAGAGAAAAAGGGATAAAAAGTGTCTTTAAGGAGGTAATTGCTGAAAACTTCCCCACTCTGGGGAAGGAGATAGTCTCTCAGGCCATGGAGATGAACAGCTCTCCCAACACAAGAGACCCAAGGAAGACAACAACACCAAGACATAATAATTAAATTGGCAAAGATCAAGGATAAGGACAGAGCGTTAAAGGCAGCCAGAGAGAGAAAAAAGATCACCTACAAAGGAAAACCCATCAGACTATCATCAGACTTCTCAGCAGAAACCTTACAGGACAAAAGGGAGTGCCATGTTATATTTAATGCAGTGAAACAGAAGGCCTCAAACCAAGAATATTCTACCCAGCAAGATTATCATTTAAATTTGAAGAATGGATTAAACAATTCCAAGATAAGCAAAAGTTGAGAGAATTTACCTCCCACACACCATCCCTATAGTGTATTTTGGAGTGACTGCTCTAGATGTAAGTGTTCCTAAGGCTAAATAGCTGTCACCAGAGAAAATAAAGCTACAGTAAAGGAAGTAGACCAATTAATTACTAAGCAGATGGAAATTTGAATCAGTTACCCCAACGTCAATCAAGGGATACACAAAGAGTACAGAATATGATACCTAATAATTAACGAATAGAGGAAGAAAAGGAAGGGAGGGGGAAAAAAAGAACCTTTAGATTGTGTTTGAAATAGCGTACTGAGTTAAATTAGACTGTTATGTACTAAAGAATCTATCTTTTAACCTTTGGTAACCACGCATCTAAAGCCTGCAATGCCACTAAGTACATATCTATCAATAATCACCCTAAATGTAAATGGACTGAATGCACCAATCAAAAGACATAGAGCCACTGAATGGATAAAAAAAAAAATCCCATCCATATGCTGCCTACAAGAGACTCACTTTAAACCCAAAGACATACACAGACTAAAAGTAAAGGGATGGAAAAATTTCAATCAACTAATAGTGAGAAAAAAGCAGGAGTTGCAGTACTTGTATCAGACAAAATAGACTTCAAAAAAAATAAAGCAATGAGACAAAGAAGGATATTACATAATGATCACGGGGTCAGTCCAACAAGAGGATATAACCATTATAAATATCTATGCACCCAACATGGGACCACCTACATATGTGAAACAAATACTAACATAATTAAAGGGGGAAATAGAATGCAATGCATTCACTTTAACACACCACTCACTCCAAAGGACAGATCAACCAAACAGAAAATATGGAGACAGAGACACTGAACAACACATTACAACAGATGGACCTAACAGACATCTACAGAACACTCCACCCAAAAGCAGAAGGATACACATTCTTCTCAAGTGCACATGGAATATTTTCAAGAATAGGTCATATACTATGCCACAAAAAGAGTCTTAGTAAATTCAGATGGATTACAATTGTACCAACCAGCTTGTCAGACCACAAAGGTATGAAACTTGATATAAATTATGCAAAGAAAACAAAAAAGCTCACACATAAACACTTGTTCCTCTAAGACTGGGAGCTAAGACTGGGAGCAAGACAAGAATGCCCACTCTCCCCACATTTATTCAACATACTACTGGAAGCCCTAGCCATGGCAATCAGACAACACAAAGAAAAGAAAGGTATCCAGATTGGTAAGGAGAAGTGAAGCTGCCACTGTTTGCAGATCACATGATATTGTACATAAAAAACCCTAAAAAATCCACTCCAAAACTACTAGGTCTAATATCTGAATTCAGCAAAGTTGTGGGAAACAAAATTAATATGCAGAAATCTGTGGCATTGCTATACACTAACAATGACCTAGCAGAGAGAGAAATCAGGAAAACAATTCCATTCACAGTTGCATCAGAAAGAATAAAATACCTAGGAATAAACCTAACCAAGGAAGTGAAAGACCTATACTCTGAAAACAACAAGACACTCATGAGAGAAATTAAAGAAGATACCAATAAATGGAAACACATCCGGTGCTCATGGATAGGAAGAATTAATATTGTCAAAATGGCCATCCTGCCTAAAGCAATCTACAGATTCAATGCAATTTCTGTCAAAATACCAACAGCATTCTCATATTCAAAAAGACATATGCACCCCTATGTTTATCGCAGCACTATTTACAATAGCCAAGATATGGAAGCAACCTAAGTGTCCATCAGTAGATGAATGGATAAAGAAGATGTGGTACATATACACAGTGGAATACTACTAAGCCATAAGAAAGAAACAAATCCTACCATTTGCAACAACATGGATGGAGCTGGAGGATATTATGCTCAGTGAAATAAGCCAGGCAGTTAAAGGCAAGTGCCAAATGATTTCCCTCATTTGTGGAGTATTACAACGAAGGAAAACTGAAGGAACAAAATAGCAGCAGTCTCAGAGACTCCAAGAAAGAACCAGTGGTTACCAAAGGGGAGGGGTGTGGGAGGGTGCATGGGGAATTTGGGAGAATGGGATTGAGGGGTATTATGTTTAGTACACATGGTATGGGGGATCATGGGGAAAACAGTGTAGCACAGAGAAGGCAAATAGTGAATCCCTGGCATCTTACTACACTGATGGATAGTGACTGCATTAGGATATGGGTGGGGACTTGATAATATGGGTAAATGTAGTAACCACATTGTTTTTTTATGTGAAACCTTCATAAGAGTGTATATCAATCATACCTTAATAAAAAAAAAGAACTCATATGCCTCAACACTCAAAATGCAAATAACCCGATTATAAAATAGGCGGAGGGTCTGAACAGACGCTTCTCCAAAGAAGAAATTCAGATGGCCAGCAGGCACATGAAAAGATGCTCCACGTTGCTAATTATCAGGGAAATGCAAATTAAAACCACAATGAGATATCACTTCACACCAGTTAGGATGGCCAACATCCAAAAGACAAGGAACAAGAAATGCTGGCAAGGATACAGAGAAAAGGGAACCCTCCTACACTGCTGGTGGGAATGTAAATTAGTTCAACCATTGTGGAAAGCAATATGGGGTTCCTCAAAAAACTCAAAATAGAAATACCATTTGACCCAGGTATTCCACTCCTAGAAATTTACCCAAAGAATACAAGATCTCAGATTCAAAGACATATGCACCCCTATGTTTATAGCAGCACTATTTACAAAAGCCAAGATAATGGAAGCAACCTGAGTGTCCATCAGTAGATGAATGGATAAAGAAGAGGTAGTACATATACACAATAGAATATTATTCAGCCATAAGAAAGAAACAAATCCTACCATTTGCAACAACATGGATGCAGCTAGAGGGTATTGTGCTCAGTGAAATAAGCCAAGTGGAGTAAGGCAAGTACCAAATGATTTTCCTCATTTGTGGAGTATAACAATGAAGAAAAGTGAAGGAACAAAACAGCAGCAAACTCACAGACTCCAAGAAGGGACTAGCAGTTACCAAAGGGGAGGGTGTGGGGAGGGTGGAGATGGAGGGAGGGATAAGGGGATTGAGGAGCATTATGATTGACACACATGGTGTGTGTGGGGGTCACAGGAAGACAGTGTAGCAAAGAGGAGACAAGTAGTGACTCTGTGGCATCTTACTACACTGATGGACAGTGACTGCAATGGGGTGTGGGGGGGATTTGATAATACGGGTGAATGTAGTAACCTCAATGTTTTTCATGTGAAACCTTCGTGTGTATATCAATGATACTTTAATAAAAAAAATCAGATATACTCCTCTAACTGAAACTAACACACCAAAAATATTATAAGGGGTTGAGTAGAGACACCGTAAAGCATTAGTGACATGGCCTGCTGACCAAGTGGCTTGGAAATAAGACTTTCAAAGAAAAAAGATTTCAATTAAATTCTGTACTACAGGCTCACTACCATCTCCCCTGGTATAATTATCTGCTCTAGTGGGCTTATTTTCTTCAACTTGTACAGATCCCATAACATATATATTTTACATAAACTCCCCAGGTGATTCTGAAGCACACCACATCATAAATTTACTGAGTGAGTTACGTAAGTTTACTCATTTAACTTTAATACTGGTTCTATAAGGGGGGATTCTATTATTAACTACATTTTAAAAATGAAGAAACTGAGGCCCAGAAAAGCTAAGTTGCTCAAGGTCACACAGCTAGTAAGTGGTTGAGGCAGGTTTGAAAACCAGGCAGCCTAGTTCCAAAGCAGAAAGTTTAACCACTGCTCTGTGCTGTTTTAAAATAGCCTGATTCTAAGGTACAGCAATAATGGTGACAATTGCAGCCCATCCACTGGAAGACATATTTGGATTCAATTGGGGTCTTGTGCTACTCGGCCTCCCTGAAACACTTCTACCCCAGCCAAAGTGATTTCTCTCATTTCTGAACTTCTTATATTCGACTTAAAATCAGTCTTGCACAGTGTGGCAATTATATCCCCTTTCATTCTGTTAGTCTTGCCTCCTCATCTGTGTTGGAAACTGAGAACTCGGGTCCAGTTCACTTCTCCCCTTGCTTGTAGCTCCTGATGCGGCGCACCGATGTTCCTTGACCAGGTTTGGAAGTACTAAATTGATTTTAGAAATCTGTCCCTTGTGAATTGTAGGCTCATTTAGGACTGAATTCATGAGATTGACATTACATTTTATCAATTTTAGTTGTTTAACCATATACTTTGTCCCTTCGTTCACATCTGATACCCTTTTGCTGACCTGCACTACTCAAAGCCCACATTTATTTTGCTTATCAAAGTGGTGTGGGAATATTTCCTTCCTGCAGCTGAGAACAGTTCTCGAAAGATTTTCCTTTTGAGAAAGCTTCCAGCAAGCCCTTTCCTCTCTGACTTTTGTTTGCTTCCTAGAAATGACCATGCTGGGACAAAATTACTTTATCTTGATGCCAGTGATTGAAAAGACATTCTAATTATCTTTCAATACTAAATCATAAAACTTGTTTGGAAACCTATTTGTTGAGCTTGTGAATGTTTAGAGGAGAGAGTGGTTTACCTAGCACAGCTCAAATAAGCTTCGTATTTGGAAATGCTTTATAAATTGAATCATTACTTAACCTCTGGGAGATTTTTAGTGATTGTTCTATTCTGCTTTACTGACTATACTTCCCATAGCATCTCTGGCAGTGATTCTCCTAGAGGCAGAAAGGAGCTGCCCAGCTGCAGAAATTCATGACGGCTCCATTTGCCTGCAGAGTTTGTAAAGATCTAAGGTCTTTGGAGACTAGAAATGTGTTTTTTCCTTGTCTTAACTGGCAGTATGAGCCTCTGGCATTTTGAAGTGCAAGTCATTAGTGTCTGCAGGGGTGATGTTAATCTGTCTGTGTTTCAGTCTCAGGACATTTTCCAGTTGCTTCTGCCAGAACAATCTCTGCCATCTCAGTGCCTCTGATGCCCCTTGTGAATCTCTGCAGTGCCAGCAGGACTTCACAAAAACCAGTTGCCAGCAATCCTCTTTCTCTTTCATCTTTGAGTCATGTTTAAGGAAGTCTCAAAGCTTGTTTAAAAGGTGGGGGCTTCTGATTATCCTCCGTGAAATAAGCCAGGCAGAGAAAGACAAATACCAAATGATTTCACTCAATTTGTGGAGTATAAAAACAGAGCAAAACAGAAGGAACAAAATAGCAGTAGACTAACAGACACCAAGAAGGGACTAATGGTTACCTAAGGGGAGGGGCTGGGGAGGGTGGGTGAGGAGGGAGAAGAGGATTAAGGGGCACTACAGTTCACAATCACAATATAGTAGGCCATGGGAAGGTAGCACAGCATGGAGAATATACTTAATGACTCTATAGCATCTTAGTACACTCATAGACAGTGACAGCAGCAGAGGGGATGAGGACTTGATAATGTGGGTGAATGTTGAACCACTGTGTTGTGTATGTGAAACCATCATAAGATTGTATATCAATGATAGTTTATTTAATTTTAAAAAAGTGGGGCTTCTCTTTGGCATTTTCAAATTTGAGCTGAGAGAACCTGTTATTGTTCTTGTTTTTCTTTTTCTTTTAATTCTCAGGAGGAAAGAGACTTTCTTTTATTTTGAATTTAGGGTTTGAGTCATGCAGTTTGGGGAATTTAAGCTGATTTTGATCACATTCAAAAGAAATATAAGACTAGAGGATGGAGGAGGGAGACATGAGATTTGCCAGAAAGAAAACAAAAACAAGGCGCTTAAATGATTGGAAGGGACTCCGGAAAGCCAGAGGGTCCAGGTGAGGGTTGAGATGGGTGGGAGGGGTTGGAATTGTCAGGACATCCTCTCCTCCTTCCTCTTCCTAGGATGACTGAGCTGAACCCCCTGCTGTCTAAGCTGCGGTTTGGTGGAGGGCCAGAAGTGGGGAGGGTGTTCTCCTTTCATCGGATCCATCCAGACTTCCCAGTGTGTTAATATGACGTGGAGCCAAACTATACCGAAGAGCTAGTTGACGGTTGTTAAGAGCCTTGGCCTTTTATTTAATCATCAGAAAAACCAGGGCTCGTAGGTGCTGGTAAAATGCCAGATTAATTATTCTGAAACAAGTGCCTGGGATTGGACCAAAAGTTGCCTCATTAGCATGCACTGTCCATGCTTGAATCTGGTTAGAAAAGCCACAGAGACTGCAGGAGAGGTCAGTGGGAAGAAACCAAGAGAAAAATAAAATTAACTTTCCCTATATTGTGCTGTGAAATCTCATAGTAATAGAACCCTAACCTCCCTAATACAGGATACTCTCCAGTAATGTGTTCTGGCCCAGGCTCAGTTCTGGAATATGCAAAACAATTATTCTACCAGGTTCCTGCATCTGTGCCCATAAACTTGGCCATCTTTCCTCTCATAGTCCATTGTGTCTAAGGCCAGTCCTCCCATTTATGTTCATATTTCATCTCTTCTTGCCTACTCAAGGACTTCATTCTTAACATTCTCTCTTCTTTCTCCTGTACCATTAAGTTTCCCCCTCTGCTGAATGATTCCTATAAGCAGACATTCTAATATTTTCCACCTTAAAAACAAAAACAAAAACTCTAGATTAAACTTCTTCCAGCGATTCCCCTTTTCCCCCCACTTGACAATAAAATTCCTGAAAAAAGTCACCCATACAGGTTTTTCCACTACTTCATCAGTTTGCATTCATTCTTGAACTTATTCAATCAGGCTTTTGTTTTGAACTTATTCAAATCAGGCTGCCATTCTGCTTACCAGTACCTTTATGTAGCCAAATACAGAGATGAATATCCCTCCCAAGTCTATTTTACTGGACTTCCTACTTTTACCAACCTCTAAACATCGCAGAGCCCTGAGATTCAGTCCTTGGGTTCTTCTGTCTCTACGTTGGCAATCTTCTCTAGTTTCATGATTTTATATACCATCTTTATGAGGATGACACTCAAATTCCTATCTCACTTCTCCTCTGAGGTCTGGTATCCAAAAAAAAAATCCCACTTGATTATTTAATAGCTATCTGTGACCCAAACTGTTTCTCCCAGTCTTCCCTGTTTCATTTGGGCTATTCCATTCTTCTAATTCCTTGGAGCAGAAACCGAAAAATTGTATTTTTTGCTTCTCTCTCACATGATGGATCCAATCCATCAACAAGTCCTGTCAACCCCACCAAGACATACTGTATTTTTTTAAATTAAAGTATCATTGATATACAATCTTTTGAAGGTTTCACATGAACAACATTGTGGTTTCAACATTCACCCATATTATCAAGTCCTCAACCCCCCCCCCCATTGCAGTCACTGTCTATCAGCATAGTAAGATGCTATAGAATCATTACTAAGACATACTGTATTTCAAAATACTTGCCATCTGCATCTCTACTTCCCACCATTGTCTGCTTTCTCTGGTACTACTGGAATAGCCTCCCAACTACTCAACTATGGTCTGTTTTCTACACAGCAACCAAAGTCAGATTTTTTAAATATAAATCTTATCATTTTATTCCCCCAGTCAAAACTCTTTATGGCTTTTCCATCACACTTAGAAGAAAAATCCAGAGTCTTAACTGTGGTTGCATGAGATCCTACATGTGGCCCCTGCTCATTTCTCCACTCTCACCAACTTATTCCTCTTGGTGCCTCTTTCCACCCACAGTAGCCTTCCTGTGGTGTGTCCAACACTTAAAGTTTGTCTCCCAGATGTCAGAGTCTCAATTTTTACTTAATAATAGCATATCATTTATTGACCTCCTACTACAGGCTATTTACATATATAATTTTTCAACCTAACCATGACCCCTCAACATAGATAATTATCATCACTTCTTTACAAATGAAGAAAGTGAGGCTCAGAGAAGTTAGGTAATTTGCCCACAGTGGCAGAGTTGGGTAGTGGTAGAGCTGGGATTCACATAGGTGTGTCTGGTTTTACAGTCTAAACTCTTTCCACTGCATTATACTACATCTTTGTGACCAGGATAGACTGGTATGGACTTAATTCCCTCAGTAAAATGTGACTTTTTTTTAGATTGTATTTGGTGTGTGGTGTCCTGGTGCTCATTATAAAGCTGGCTTAAAGCCTTTGAAAGAGGTTGCTGAGGAAGTTGATCCTGTTTTTAAATCCTTGGATCTCTGAAAGAGAAGTGGGGGGGGGGGGGCGGTTGGGCAGGGGTTGGGGTGGGGAGGGTGGTGTGCAGCATCTGACCACCTGAGTGATGGAAGGTGTAAAGCTGGGGAAACAAGCCCTGGGGGAACAGCTGCAGTGAAGGCTCGCTTTTGTCTCTGAATGCTAATAGTTCTGGATTCAAAATCTTTCTCTCTTTGACTGGACCCAGAGATAATAAAACAAAAAACTTACAGCATATAATTTGGCATTTTACTGGTATGGTAGGCTCACAAAATTTTGTTCTCCCTGACAAGGCTCAGATAATTCTATCAAAATAAATCTCTGAAAGAAAAAAGCTTTATTTTAAAGTCTATGAGAAGCCTTTTCAAGAACAAAAATAACACTTAAAACCGATATTCTGTGTATCTTCTTTTTCTTCTCTTTTTCAGAAGAAATTCTGCCCTTCCTGATAATAGAAAATAAAAAATGTCAGAGGTAAAAAATGTAGAATTTTGGCATGCCATAGAGACTGGAAATTTCCTCCAACACTGTACTTTGAATTTTAAAGAGTTTTGGGCACAGGTTGTTCAGGAGTCAGATTTTCACATCTACGTGTATTCTTTGCTGGTTCTCATGTCTGTAAAGTGTTCACAGTGTTCGCTTTCATTCATCAGACCTTGACTGAGATCATATTAGGGTTCTCCAGAGAATCAGAAACTATAGGATACATATGTAGATATATATAAGAGGAGATTTATAATAGGAGTTGGCTCACAGGATCATGGAGGCCAGCAAGTCCCACAAACAACTGTCTGTTAGCTGGAAAACCAGGAAAGCTGGTGGTGTAATTCAGTCCGAATCTGAAGTCCTGAGAACCATGGGAACCAAGCCCAATCTGAGTCCAAAGACCCAAGAACTGGGGGGCTGATAAGTCCTGGTCCAAAAAGCTAGAGAACCAGGAGCTCCAGCATCCAAGGTAGAAGAAGATGGATGTCCCAGCTCAGGGAAAAAACAAATTCTTCCTTTCTCCACTTTTTTCTTCTAGTCAGACCCTTAGTGTATTGGATGATGCCAGCATTGGTGAGGTCAGTCTTCTTCACTCAGTGTACCAATTTAAAATGCTAATCTCTTCAGGGAACACCATCACAGACACACCAGAAATAATGTTTTATACCATCTAAGCATCCTTTAGCCCAATCAAGTTGACATAAAATTAACTATCACAATAACCCTTCCAAGAGCCAAGTATTTCAACATCTCCAAATGGTCTCTCTTGTTCGCTTTCTCAAGTTTTATGGACACTTTTCTGTCCAAAATGTGCTTGCTCAGACATGGCCAGTTTCTTGCAGGTGGATCACACAGCAAGGTTGAGTAGACAAGCTGAATTTTTTATGCATCTCACTAAAGCCACATTTACCATGTGTTCAATATTTTGCCAGGTGATATGAAGGCTGTAGTGGGGAAGAAGAAGAGAGCAAAAACTCCCTTATTGAGAGTGTATTGTATGCCAAATAATTAATATTGAATATATAATTTCATTACATAGGGTAAACATTATTCATGGTTAGAGAAGAAATGAGGCCCCTAAAGGTTAAGTATCTCACTCAAGGTAGGGAATGCAGGAGGTAGAATTGAAATCAAGAATTGTCTGATACTAAAACATATGTCCTTTCCAATGGCACTGACTTAAAGTTGAGATTCCCTTCCCAAGTGTGGCCCAAGACAAAATATCAAATTTTCCAAAAATAAATGCTGAAGAAATTTAGAGAAGAAGAAAAACTGAAAATACTTGGGAGCAAGAAAGGTTTCGTGAGGAGGCAGGGTGACAGCTGGGCCTTGGAATCTGGGTCGAGTTTTTGTGAGTAGAAAGGGAAGTCATAGCAGGTGAGGGGTAGTCCAATCTGGGAACCAGAATGAACTAAGAAATAGAGGAGAATGACAGTGGCATGAGAGGAATGAAGAGGCAATTTCTCTTACTGTTGCTGAGAGTGTGTGCTGAAAGTAGAAGATAGGGCTGTGCAGGTATTACAATAAGATTGTAGAGTACTTTAAAAGCCAGGTAGAGTTATAAATAGAGAGTTATGAGGAAGAATAAATAATCCATGTGCCTTCCAGAGTAGAAAATTTTGTGATTAACTGAAACATGATAGAACTTTCAGTGTATGTGAATTCTCTACATACACTGGGATATGTAAATCATACCTTTGTTCTGCCGTAGAATCAAAATTAAAGTTACTTTTCATATAGAAAACAAAATACATCAACTATAACCATTTTGACATAAAAGCTCATAAGAACCTTCAACTGAACATCATCAGTGTCTGAGTTAAGAAACAACCTTGTGTACTTACCAGTGATGTGTCAGCACCACGGACAGCGATGCCATGGCAACCTGCAGCATTTCCAGGCAGAGAAGTTTAGACTTGATGCAGTAGATTTGTCACCAAACCAGTGGATGGAATCCTTTGGTGAATTTAAAAGTCTGGTCTTTCTACCAAGTTTCCCTTTCTCTGGACTCCACATGTACTCTCTTTAGAGACTTGCTATATAGATGTGTTCATATGTGCCTATGTACACACACACACAGAAAACTCAACACTTTCAGAAAATTAAAACTAATTCTTTTTACAAGGATTGAAGACTCTGGAAGAAGAAAATAGGGAGATTTTTAAGTGGTACTTTTGCCCTTCTGAACTCAACTTTCCCTGAGCACCAAGACATGGAACTCAGTTGTCCAAGAAATGGAGCCCCTGAAGACCAGCCAGTTATCCCTTCTACTGAGGCCCAAGATAGAAAAGGACAAAAAGCTGCAGAGGCTGGGTGGTCTTGTTCTAAGAGTGTATTTTGTTTTTTTTTTCCTAGTTCATAACTCTCATCTGCAAACTTCTTAATCAGGCTTAGCTTGAGGTTGGTTCTAAATGACATCTCAGGGCTGGAGCTAGGGTAGAATAGTATTCTTTGCTTAAGAGAGAAAGGAAAGGATAGAAAGAGATGTGTAAAGGGACACAGAATCTATAAAATGCATCTGGAGCACACCTTTTTTTTAATGGAAAATTATGTCACTGAGAGACATGATCAGTTTTACTCTTACTGGAGACATTAACACAACTCTGATGGGACTACTTTCTGATAACAATCCTTCAGTGGATAATGCAGTCTCATTGTTCTAAGTCTTTAGCATGGCACTCATAGGATCTTCAAGTCTGTCTCTCCAGGCTGACTTCACACTAATGAATATCACCGATTGGCAGGTTCTACTTTTCTTTGTCTAGTGCTTTGCTCAGTCAGACCTTATGGTCTTCTGCATTATATTTCTCACTGTTCCCTCTAGTTGGCATGCCCTAAACACTCCTCACCCTTTTCTTTTACTGAAGGCCCTACCCATCTTTTAAATCTTTGTTTTCATTGGCTTTCCCAATCCCTCAACTAAATAAGGAGCCATAAGTCCCAGTAGTATCTACAATGCAAAACTTTGCATATTGGTACTTTGTGCCTTTAAATAATCTCTCTTCCACTAGATTACAAATGCCTTGAGAGCAGTAATTGTGACATATGTTGTATGTACCACAGGGCAATCCATAGTATTTGTTGAGTTTAATTATTTGGGAAAATTCTATCAGGCTACACTCGTGTACCAGTCCTTCAATTAGACCTTCAACATAGACTATGAAGACTGAGGACCTCTTAGACGTGAAAGAAAAACAGAGAGGATCTAAGTGGATTGCCACCAGTCACCCTCCTCCCTGTGCCTCTCTTGAATTCCATTGTAGCACAGAGAATACAGTGTTGGCTTCTTCATGTAATCATCACTGTGGTTTGGAGGTTCTTAAAAATTAACTTTACCATAATGCTTTTCTAAAATGCCACTTAAAACCAATGTACAGGGGTTTTATATAACTACTGTATACTGAAGGTGTCTTTGGGAGAATGTAGTGCTCAAAATCCAGATCATAGTTATATCCCATCAGTGTTTCCATTATAAGCTCCTCTCTGGATGAGTTTAATACTCATTTGTTTAATCTGTATCAGGCTTCAGCATGACAGACAAGTTCTCAGTCTGACTATAATGTAGGGAATCTTTTTCTGCCAGCACAGCAATTCTGTATGTGGGATACTGTATTTCCCTGCCAGGAAGCAGACTCAAATATTCACTCTGGAAATTAGTATCAATACTGGCTATTCATAGCATATCTTTTTAACTTCCTAAGGCAACTCTGATGATCAAAGCTGTGACAGTGCTCAGGGTCCTCTGTGAGCCATCTGTTGGATTGGGTGTCATTACTGATCACAAGTGACCAAGGACTCTTGGGAACATAAGTCATTTGTGAGCGTTTATCATCCTGAATCCGCATGTTGAAATGTTAAAGACGTGGGGAACTCAAGACAACCCCACCCAGGACACTTGGCCTCCTGTTACTTGTTGACCTGGGCCAACAGTGGATCCTTGGGAAAAATGGGGACTCCCTGGTTCCTCTACCCAGGAGTTGGCCTTTTCTTTCCTCTGGTTTGCCTCAGCCATTGGAGACCTAAGTTTATTGCAAACTTCACTGCTCCTAATTCCTAGAACTTCGTAACTGGCAGGGTTGGAGGTTAGGAAGTGCTAACTCCTCACAGATCTACTTCAGGGTGGAGGACATTTCCGACACCTAGTCTTCTCTTTTTATCCAATCCCTATTCCTCTTGATATTCTATTTGTTTTTAGACATCTTAGTGGATTTTTGCCTTCATAATTTTTGCATTGAATTTCCCTGGGACACTTCTGTGATATTAAAAGGGCAAAGAGGGGCAGGGCTGGAAGAATAGAGAGAGGATAAAACTGAAGTAAGTTCTTTTGATTCTCACAAGTTTGCTGTGGGGATTCCTCCTAGAAAACTTTCTATTTAGAAACTTGTTGCTTTGGGAATTCTACCAAAAGACTTGCTGTGTTACTCAAGCCAATTATTTTCTCTGTTTCCTTAGGTGTCATGGGAGAGGATTCATTATTTAATGCACTTAACAAACTGTCTTCATGCATAGTTGATCAAAATATTTCTATTTATTTTAATTTTGGGAAGTTTCTTTCACATGAAGCAACAACTATGCAAGTAATTAAGAAAAGCTTGGTAGAGATTTATAAAAATTCCCATTTCACAATAAATTCCAGAAACTGCAGTATCCTTCTTGTCTTTATTCCCTCAGGAGTGACTCTAGAGACTTTCATATATTTTCATTTGGAGCATTTATATGTGTTTAAAATTGTGTTTCTTTACAATCACTGTTACTGTTATTTTTAATCTACTAGCAAGAGATATTGGTGTTTTGTAGATTTGAATGATCTCTCTTTTCACTAGAAAATGTAGTGGGATACATACCTAGAGGAATATGTATTATAATAGAGGCCAGAGGCAGAGAGCAAGAACCATTCCAAACTTTTACAGACTTACTCAAGACAAAGGCACATAGCTAAGTTCATATGCATGGGGCACTACTGTATAATTGAATATTTCAAATTACCTTTCACAAAGAATATAATGTTTATTAAAAGATAGTAATAAAATGGGCTAATTTGAAGATTACATATATTTTATTAAAGCTCAATAGTAATTAGAGCAATTTTTTAGAAGTTAGACCTATGAAAGATGTTTTTGTATTTCATCAATGCCCCTCAGCCAAACATGACCGGGAACAGACCTGTAGTTGAACAGTCTGGGCTTATTGTTATAGCAGGGGGGAAGCCACAGCAAGGGGAACTGTGGCACATCTCAGAGGGTGTTAAAAAGAACCTGTTTGGTTTGATTCTGGGCTTTGGGTAATTTGGGAAAGGATCTACGGAAGCAGGGATTCCCTCTGGACTGAATACTGTTAGAAAATGGGGCATCTCCATGATTGCATATATCAATAAAGCTTACCTGAAGGGTGGAGACTAAAAGCTAAAGCTGTAACCGATGAAGCAGCCAATCATATTAGCTAGGAGAGTGAGGTATGTGGTATTTTTGTTGCACAGTAACTAGGTCTGAAGTGGATGTTCTGCAAGTTGTTTATGTCCAACAGGAGAGCAGTATGCCTTAGCTGTGTCAGATCTGTTGTGACACAATGAGCCTACTACATCAGATCTGTTCCTGGTATTTAGGGGCTGCTTTTTTTTTTCTTACTGTTGTCATCTAGAATTGCCAGTACACTGAAGGGGTGCAGAACATGCCACCCCATAATATGCCATTTTGGAATATTAATTATTTTGAGCAGAAGGTACGTGAGAAACAGCAGGTGCAGGAAGGGCTCTCTGACCTCCTCCCTTCTACCTAAAAGCAGATGATAAAATTCCCCCTAAGAAAGATGCCCTCCCTGTACCAGGAAGAGAAGAGCATTCTTATCGCAGGAGACCCATAGTCAGCACTCTGCATACCAAGATAAAATTTGGATGAGTCAAAGATTTAAACATAAAATCACAAGTCCATAAAAAGTGATAGAGGAAAACATATGTTTTAAAAATATAATCTGTAACAGAGAAGATTTTGAACTTTCTAAATTTCAAAAGAAAAAACTAAGGTAATAAGGAAAAGATTGATATGCATGTTTGGATGTAACAAATTTCAAAACATGTATATAAAAAAATGGCCACAAAATTAAAGCAAACTTGGAAAACATTTGCAACCCAATGGCAGACACATGGTCTGTTAAATTGGTAAGAAAAAGATAAACAATCCTATTCAAATGGGGAAAGTATGTGAATCAAAAGATAGTTCACAGAGAAATACAAATGTGAAATCTCAGAAGTCATTCAGAACAATGAGACCTTAGGTTTTTTGTTTTTATTTTTTATTTTTTTGCTTTTTTTATGCCAGGAAGTTTTATCACTCAATTAGACATTTAGGCATCTTTACTAATAAATATTTTTAGGACCAAGATGACAACAATGTTTTCAGATTTTTCTTACTTTAGCATTTATTATTGTCATTTTAAAATCATATCACTTCAGTGCCTTGATTATTCTATCCATCTGAGTTAGATCATGTTCAAAATTGTATTTTGAGAAGTGTATCTACCTGCAATTGGATGCTCTGTCTGCAGAGGTGGGATAGCCAGCTTAGGTTTCCTTAAGTTTCTTTAAGAGCAGTGGCTTCCAATGTGTGACTCCCAGGCTAGCAGCAACAGGTTACCTGGAAATTTGTGAGGCCTGTAAATTTTCAGGCTCCTTCCTTTAAATCAGAAACCCTGGGGTTAGGTTATATTAACCTATGTTTTAACTATCCTCTAGGTGACTCTGATACCAGGTTGAGAATCACTGCCTAGGAGGATCCTGATTCTGTCTTAAACTTGGCCAGTTATTTCATCATGTGGATCTACACTTAAATGGCAACTTAGAATACTTGTACATGTTTGGGAGTATACCTTTAATTCACTCTTTATAGATATTGACAAATTGCTTTCCAAAGTCATTATGCCAGTTTGCTTAGTGTACCAATGAATAGCTGTTTCCCTGGGTCCTTAGTCAGCATTGATCCAAAGTTCAGCTAAAGGAAATAGGTGTGGAGAATTGCCTGAAGTACTTCATCCAAGACTTGATTCTCTGAATTCACCCTTGAATCTAAGTTAGGATGGTGGCTTCCAAAAGTTGTTCTGCTGAACCAGAGGCTGCTAGACAAGTGAGGATGGACAGGACATGGAAGGAATAGGGCCTTGCTTTCCCTTTCAATTAGAACTGTTCAACTTGGATTAATTTTAAGTGTTGGGATTCCACATGAAATTTCATTTTTAACAAAGAAGTTTGCTGTTAGAGGAAGTTTGAAAATTATGTGCTTGGTAGTCACAGATCAGAGTACCTGGACTAAAAGTTTTGGCCCTCCATATGGTTACCTTCTTTAAACATCAAATTCATCAATATTTAGAGGCATTATTTTAAAAAAAAAACAGCTTGTAGGAAAACATTATTGTATTTACCATCCTGATACATTTTGTGAACACTCCGTAACACAGTGCAATGTCCACTTTGTGAAGACCTATGGGACAAATGGTTGGTTCTCAAAACTGTGTATTTTGTGCTTTTATTGAGCAAATGTTTTATTTTTATTTGAGTAACACAGTGAAGCCTATGTATTATGGTTTTCCTTTTTGCACTGACTACCAGAATTCTTAAAGCCAAATTTTGTGGCCTACTTTATTTGCTCCTTACCCCCTTTTACCTAGATTTTCTCAGTTAATTTTTTCAATGTATATTTTAGTGAAATATCAAGTTCATTTTCAAATAAAGTGGGGGATAAGTAAATAAGTAAGTGGATGGGAAATTATTAGCATTTGAGTGATGATAGTGGACACTGAGGCAGTGGATGAGATCACCCAGGGAGAGGGGGAGAAGTGGGGAGACACAAGAGCCAAGGATGGAACCCCCAGAAAAGCAAAATTTACGTGGTTGCCTGTGGGAGGAGAAACCAAAGAAAGAGAACTAGTAAAGGAGAGTATTTCAAGAAAGAGGAAGTGGTCAGTGATATCTTGAGAGTAGAAGGAGGTCATATAAGATAAGAACTGAAAAAAGATCATTCAGTTTAGAAATAAGGAAGTCAGTAGAGACCTTTGTCAAGTTTGTAGGTATGGGCTAGACAGCATGAGTTAATGGCATGAGTTGAGAATGGAATGGGAAGTGAAGTAATGTAGACAGACCTTGTGAAAGGTTGGCTAAAAAAGAATTAGAAAAGAAGGTGGCTAAGGGGGATATCAGATGGGAAAGGGAGCAGTTTGTCTTAATTTTTAAAGATAGCTAGATTCAAACATGTTTATACACTGAAGGAAAAGTTCCACTAGAGTGGAAGAGGTTAAAAGCATAGAGAAAGAGAAGAGACAGCAATTGGGGGAACAAGATCCTGGAGGAGCAGTGAGGTACGGAATCCAGAGAATCACTTCCTGGGTAGGGTCATGGTTGGAGGTGCAGAGAGGAGTAAAGATGAAGGTCACGAAGCTTGGCATCCAGAAAATATTTCACCCCCAAATTAAAACCAGGTAGAAAAATACACTCCCAAAATTTTATCCTAATATTTCAAACAAGGTAAAAGAAATTGAGGAAATAATAAAAGATACAAAAGAATGACAACTTAGAATTAGAAAAAAATGGAAATGAGGTGATAGACCCAGAAGATAATTCGAAATAAAAGGAGAAATTTATTTTAGAAATGAAAACTAAACTAGGAAAACACAAAAGAGAATAAGCACAATAGATAAATGAATGATTAAAGAGAAATCTAAGAGATAGTAAAAAGGAAGAGATGTTAATAAGAGGAATATAGGCCAAAACAAAGTAAACACAAGAATATTCTTATGGGAAAGGGAGGGAATAAAATAGGAGGACCTCGGATAGTTAGAAGTCTTTGAATATGCATTATTTTGTAGACTTGCCTTTGAAACCATATAAATATGTTACCTAGTTATAAAGCAAAGTAATATTTAAAAAGCAATCATGAAAATGGAAAATAGAATACACTTACATACACACACACACACAAACACATAGTAGTCTGATTTAATCTTTCTAAAAGATTTCAATGTTCTTTAATAAACCTAGCCCAAGTCCTTCCTGCTGCAATCTTGTTTGTTCCTATGGGAAATCAAAGAAACATTGAATAGTTTCCTCACAACAGACTTTCTGCATTAGAAGGGAGTAAACAGAACTTCCTTTATTCTGGGCCACATGACCTCAATTCCACTTCACTTTTCTCTGAAGCCCAATTTTAGCCTGCTTCCCAAACTCTCCGTGCTACTGTACAGTTCTATGAAGATTTTCTAGGTTCATGGCTTAAGATAGAGACAGGTATCTGACTTGTGGCAAGAGCATCGTAAGTTTGGCTTTCTCTCACAATGATGAGGCGGCCGCAGCATCGGGGAGATCAACGAATATTTAAAGTGGGTTGGAAATTGCCACAGAATAATTGAGGAGACATCAAAACACATTAATTTTTATGGGTACCCCAAGTATATTGGGAAAAAAGTACTTGCTTCAGGTTAGATCCTGTGGGTTATAAGAGATGCTAACTGCCCTCACAGAGCTCACAGTTCAGCGGGGAGGAATGGCTACCACACGTGAAACCAAGAATACAGCCCCGATTTCAACTGGAAAGAATCACACTTCAGCATTGTTGAGTTGTCTCCTGTATTTTCTGCATGGAAAGGGTTATTAGTTCCCAGGAGATTACAGTGAGGTACCCCTGGCTCCCACTGGAACTAACTTGTGTGAACATCTAACTGATGAGAACAGCCATCCAGAGAGACTAAATGGTCTGAAGATGGGTGGCTGAACACCCTCAGAAACACCTACGTGAAATGGAACCCCCAAAACATCCCTGGAGTGGATGAAATCAGTCAGAAAAAAAGGAAAGCAGTTATTTTCCTGGAATCTGGCAAACAGAGTGAGGAGGGGGGAGGATGCAGAAGAGGAGTAAACCCTTGGGAGACTTGGGGTCAGACAACTGACACGTTATCATCTCACTTAACTAACAAGCTTATGAGGCTGTTATACCTTCCCATTTTGCATGTAAGGAAAAGGGAAGTAGCCTAGCCTAAAATAAAGAATTTTCTTTACAATCCATCTACTTCTTAAAGTTCTAAGCCTGTTATCTATGGTAGTCATTATCTCTCTCTTTACATCCTTGGTATCTATATGGCATCTGTTGGGAGGAATACGCCTACTGTGGAAGTGATATGGAGTTAGAAGGCAGCACAGTTTCTCCACCAGTTCAGGTGGGAGCAACACTGACCTATTTTCCCCACCTTTTATGGAACTGACAGTCACAAGTGAGATCTCTCCTGTCAGAGGTTGTGGCAGCCAGGAGGTAGATGGAGCTCAGGAGTTTTACTTATGAGGGAGAGCTCTTGTGATTAATACCTGTGGAAGGGAGGAGAAGAAATTAGGTAGGATTGGGTAGAATTGAGTAGAGGAAGGAAGTGAGCTGTGATGTCATCTCAACAAAGGTGTTAGCCAAACCCACAGGGAACTCTGGCACCAGGATGACCCTTCAACTGTCCCAGCTGGGTTGGTCTCTATACCCCAACAGTGACCAGTAATCAGATCCACCTACCCCCAGGAGTGTGATCTTGGAGGGGTAGTTTTCTTCACTCAAGGCTAATGGCTGAGGGTCAAATCTCAGCAGCTGGGAGACTAAGTCCTTCCTTCCTGAAGGAGGTCTGCACCATATGTTACAGCATCCACTAAAACTCCCAAAGGTGTGGAGGCTAAACCTAAGTGAAGACTTAAGCCCACGTAATTGTTGTCCTCTTCTATCCATTTCCCAAGATTTATGAGTTTCTATTGGCCTATCTCAGTTTATTTTAGAGTATGGCAGTTCTTCCACAGTAATTGAAATGCAAAGAGAAGAGGTGTCATCTGGAAGAATAGGCTATCCGACTGCAGAGAAGGGCAAAAAGGAAACATACAGGGTGACCCCATTGTCATGGTTGGTTGGCTTACAGTGGGGAAGAAATCAGGACTGCATGATGGACACGCTTGAAGCCATTGAGAATGACTGGTAAGTGCTGTATTAGTTTTGGATCAGATTTAAAGGTCATGCATGGATCCTTTTTCATCCACAGTATGACTCTTAGATATATTGAGAAATCACTGGGGGAAAAGTGAAGAACATTCCATCAAAACTTGACCAACATTGTTCCCCCCATCTCGTCCTCAGGGTCCCACTATTCTAGTCCTGGGCCTGCAGTGCAAGCCCAGAGATGAGAAAGAGGAAGAAAATATCTTTTTAAAATGATAATATTCCTGTTCTGTGCTCACCCTGGAGGATTATTTTGAAAATCACAGTGATTTGACTTGTTAGCAGTTTAATTCACTTTTAAAAGATTAACCAGACTAATTATTCATCAGATTTCACCATCGTTGTCAGCCTCAATAAGGATCCTTTGTTACAATGATTAATGTGTTTTAATTGTAGCTTCTCTCAGAGCAATAATTCGATCGCACAGTATTTGCCGAATCTATGGAAATCTTGGAGATGCTTTGACAGGTGAGCTATTCTTGGGAAATGAAAGTAAAGGAATATATGCAACTAACAAAAAGTGTTTTATAGCATATCATAAATATGGATTTTCATTTCTGACAGACCTTGCTGTATTTCTGTCCATGAATCTGCTTGCTGTATATGTCTGTTTGCCATCCAGGAACTATCAGGAGATAGAGATTAATTAACACAGGTGACTAGACTTTCTCCAATTGATGCCGTTAAACATACACTCATCATACGAATATCCTCAAAAATACAGAGCCACATGGAAACTTTTTTTAATACTTTATTTTGGTATCATTAATCCACAATTACATACGCAATATTATGGTGATAAAACTACCCCCTTCATCAGGTACCCCCACCAACCCCATTACAGTCACTGTCCATCAGCGTAGTGAGATGCTATAGAGTCACTACTTGTCTTCTCTGAGTTGTACTGCCCTCCCCGTGCCCCCCCAACATTATATCTGCTAATCGTAATGCCCCTTTTTCCCCCCTTGTCCCTCCCTTCCCACCCATCCTCCCCAGTCCCTTGCCCTTTGGTAACTATTAGTCCATTCTTGGGTTCTGTGAGCCTGCTGCTGTTTCATTCCTTCAGTTTTTTTCTTTGTTCTTATACTCCACATATGAATGAAATCATTTGGTACTTGTCTTTTTCGGCTTGGCTTATTTCACTGAGCATAATACCCTCTAGCTCCATCCATGTTGTTGCAAATGGTAGGATTTGTTTTCTTCTTATGGCTGAATAATATTCCATTGTGTATATGTACCACATCTTCTTTATCCATTCATCTACTGATGGACACTTAGGTTGCTTCCATTTCTTGGCTATTGTACATAGTGCTGTGATAAACATAGGGGTGCATCTGTCTTTTTCAAACTGGGCTGCTGCATTCTTAGGGTAAATTCCTAGAGTGGAATTCCTGGGTCAAATGGTATTTCTATTTTGAGTTTTTTCAGGAACCTCCATACTGCTTTACACAATGGTTAAACTAATTTGCATTCCTACCAGCAATGTAGGAGGGTTCCCTTTTCTCCACATCCTTGCCAACATTTGTTGTTGTTTGTGTTTTGGATGTTGGCCATCCTCACTGGTGTGAGGTGATATCTCATTGTGGTTTTAATCTGCATTTCTCTGATGATTAACGATGTGGAGCATCTTTTCATGTGCCTGTTGGCCATCTGAATTTCTTCTTTGGAGAAGTGTCTATTCATGTCCTCTGCCCATTTCTTAATTGGATTATTTGCTTTTTGTTTGTTGAGGTGCATGAGTTCTTTATATATATTGGATGTCAATCCCTTATCGGATATGTCATTTATGAATATATTGTCCCATACTATAGGATGTCTTTTTGTTCTACTGATGGTGTCCTTTGCTGTACAGAAGCTTTTCAGCTTGATATAGTCCCACTTGTTCATTTTTGCTTTTGTTTGGTGGGGAAAATAGGTCAGTGTTGCTCCCACCTGAACTGGTGGAGAAACTGTGCTGCCTTCTAACTCCATATCACTTCCACAGTAGGCATATTCCTCCCAACAGATGCCATATAGATACCAAGTATCATTTTAAAGAGAGAGATAATGACTACCATAGATAACAGGCTTAGAACTTTAAGTAGATGGGAGATATGTTCAAGAAGTCGCTCATGTATATGTCCAAGAGATTTTTGCCTATGTTTTTTTCTAAGAGTTTTATGGTTTCATGACTTACATTCAGGTCTTTGATCCACCTTGAGTTTACCTTTGTGTATGGGGTTAGACAGTAGTCCAGTTTCATTCTCTTACATGTAGCTGTCCAGTTTTTCCAACACCAGCTGCTGAAGAGTCCATCATTTCCCCAATGTATATCCAAGGCTCCTTTATCAAATATTAATTGACTGTATATGTTTGGGTTAATGTTTGGATTCTCTATTCTATTCCACTGGTCAGTGGGTCTGTTTTTGTGCCAATACCAAATTGTCTTGATTATTGTGGCTTTGTAGTAGAGCTTGAAGTCAGGGAGCGTAATTCCCCCTGTTTTATTCCTCCTTCTCAGGATTGCTTTGGCTATTCGGGGTCTTTTATGGTTCCATATGAATTTTAGAATTATTTGTTCCAGTTCATTGAAGAAAGCTGTTGGTAGTTTGATAGGGATGGCATTGAATCTGTAGATTGCTTTAGGTAGTATAGCCATTTTGACAATATTTATCCTTCCTTGCCAAGAGCATGGGATGAATTTCTATTTGTTAGTGTCCTCTTTAATTTCTCTTAGGAGTGTCTTGTAGTTTTCAGAATACAGGTCTTTCACTTCCTTCGTTAGGTTTATTCCTAGGTATTTTATTCTTTTTGATGCAATTGTGAATGGAATTGTTTTTCTGATTTCTCTTTCTGTTAGTTCATCATTGGTATATAGGAAAGCAACAGATTTCTGTGTGTTAATTTTGTATCCTGCAACTTTGCTAAATTCATATATTAGTTCTAGTAGTTTTGGAGTGGAGTCCTTAGGGTTTTTTATGTACAGTATCATGTCATCTGCAAATAGTGACAATTTGACTTCTTCTTTACCAATCTGGATGCCTTGTATTTCTTTGTTTTATCTGATTGCCGTGGCTAGTACCTCCAGTACTATGTTGAATAACAGTGGAGAGAGTGGGCATCCCTGTCTTGTTCCTGATCTTAGATGAAAAGCTTTTAGCTTCTCGCTGTTAAGTATGATGTTAGCTGTGGGTTTGTCATATATAGCCTTTATGATGTTGAGGTACTTGCCTTCTATACCCATTTTGTTGAGAGTTTTAATCATGAATGGATGTTGAATTTTGTCAAATGCTTTTTCAGCATCTATGGAGATGATCATCTGGTTTTTGTTCTTCTTTTTGTTGATGTGATGGATGATGTTGATGGGTTTTCGAATGTTGTACCATCCTTGCATCCCTGGGATGAATCCCACTTGATCATGGTGTATGATCTTCTTGATGTATTTTTGAATTTGGTTTGCTAATACTTTGTTGAGTATTTTTGCAATTACATTCGTCAGGGATATTGGTCTGTAATTTTCTTTTTTGGTGAGGTCTTTGCCAGGTTTTGGTGTTAGAGTGATGCTGGCTTCATAGAATGAGTTTGGAAGTATTCCCTCCTCTTCTATTTTTTGGAAAACTTTAAAGAGAATGGGTGTTATTTCTTCTCTGTATGTCTGGTAGAATTCAGAGGTGAATCCTTCTGGTCCGGGGGTTTTGTTCTTGGATAGTTTTTTGATTACCACTTCAATTTCATTGCTGGTGATTGGTCTGTGTAGTTTTTCAGTTTCTTGCTTGGTCAGTCTTGGAAGGTTGTATTTTTCTAAGAAGTTGTCCATTTCTTCTAGGTTTTCCAGCTTGTTAGCATATAGATTCTCATAATATTCTCTTATAATTCTTTGTATTTCTGTGGGGTCTGTTGTTATTTTCCTTTTTCATTTCTGATTCTGTTTATGTGTGTAGATTCTCTTTTTCTCTTAATGAAGTCTGGCTAGGGATTTATCTATTTTGTTTATTTTTTCAAAGAACCAGCTCTTGGTTTCATTGATTTTTTCTATTGTTTTATTCTTCTCGATTTTATTTACTTCTTCTCTGATCTTTATTATGTTCCTCCTTCTGGTGACTTTGGGCCTCATTTGTTCTTCTTTTTCCAATTTCAGTAATTGTGTCTTTAGACTATTCATTTGGGAATGTTCTTCCTTCTTTAAATAGGCCTGGATTGCAATATACTTTCCTCTTAGAACTGCCTTTGCTGCGTCCCCACAGAAGTTGTGGCTTTGTGTTGTTGTCATTAGTCTCCATATATTCTTTGATTTCTGTTTTGATTTAGTTGTTAACCCATTGATTAATTAGGAGAATGTTGTTAAGTTTCCATGTATTTGTGAGCCTTTTTGTTTTCTTTCTAAAATTTAATTCTAGTTTTATACCTTTATGATCTGAGAAGTTGGTTGGTAGAATTTCAATATTTTTCAAATTTACTGAGGTTCTTTTTGTGGCCTAGTATGTGGTCTATTCTGGAAAATGTTCCATGTGCACTTGAGAAGAATGTGTATCCTGTTGCTTTTGGGTGTAGAGTTCTGTAGATGTCTGTTAGGTCCATCTGTTCTAGTGTGTTGTTCAGTGCCTCTGTGTGTTTACTTATTTTCTATCTGGTTGATCTGTCCTTTGGAGTGAGTGGTGTGTTGAAGTCACCTAAAATGAATGCATTGCTGTCTATTTCCTCCTTTAATTCTGTTAGTATTTGTTTCATATATGCCAGCGCTCCTGTGTTGGGTGTATATATATATTTATAATGGTTATATCCTCTTGTTGGACTGACCCGTTTATCATTATGTAATGTCCTTCTATATCTCTTGCTACTTTCTTCGTTTTGAAGTCTATTTTGTCTGATACAAGTACTGCAACACCTGCTTTTTCTCCTTGTTGTTTGCATGAAATATCGTTTTCCATCCCTTCACTTTTAGTCTGTGTATATCTTTGGATTTGAGGTGAGTTTCTTGTAGGCAGCATATAGATGGGTCTTGCTTTTTTATCCATTCTGTTACTCTGTGTCTTTTGATTGGTGCATTCAGTCCATTTACATTTAGGGTGATTATTGATAGATATGTACTTATTGCCATTGCTGGCTTTAGATTCGTGGTTACCAAAGGTTCAAGGGTTGCTTCTTTACTATCTAAATCTAACTTAACTTTCTTGTTAAGTTATTGTAAACACAGTCTGATGTTTCTTTATTTCTCTCCCTTCTTATTCTTCCTCCTCCATTCTTTATATACTAGGTGTTTTATTCTTTGCCTTTAGTTAGTATTTGGATAGTGTGCTTTCTTTGCTATGATTTTATTTTCTCTGGTGACATCTTTTTAGGCTTAGGAGTGGTTCCATCTAGAGCGGTTCGTTTAAGATGTCCTGTAGAGGTGGTTTATGGGATGCAAATTCTCTCAGCTTTCTCTTGTCTGGAAATTTTTTAATCCCTCCGTCATATTTAAATGATATTCTTGCTGGATACAATATTCTTGGTTCGAGGCCCTTCTGTTTCATTACATTAAATATATCATGCCATTCTCTTCTGGCCTGTAAGGTTTCTGTTGAGAAGTCTGATGATAGTCTGATGGGTTTTCCTTTGTAGGTGATCTTTTTTCTCTCTCTAGCTGCCTTTAATACTCTGTCCTTATCTTTCATCTTTGCCATTTTAATTATTATGTGTCTTGGTGTTGTCTTCCTTTGGGTCCCTTGTGTTGGGAGATCTGTGGGCTTCCGTGGACTGAGAGACTATTTCCTTCCCCAGCATGGGGAAGTTTTCAGCAATTATTTCTTCGAAGACACTTTCTATCCCTTTTTCTCTGTCTTCTTCCTGTGGTACTTCTATAATGCGAATATTGTTCCGTTTGGATTGGTCACACAGTTCTCTTAATATTCTTTCATTTCTACAGATCCTTTTATCTCTCTGTGCCTCAGCTTCTCTGTATTCCTGTTCTCTGACTTCTATTCCATTAACAGTCTCTTGCATCTCGTCCAGTCTGCTGCTAAGCCCGTCAATGGCTTGTCTCATTTCTGCATTGTCTTTCCTGACTTCCCTCACTTCCTCCCTTAGCTCTTGCATATTTCTCTGTGGATCCATCAGCATGGTTATGACTTTTATTCTTAATTCTTTTACAGGAAGATTGTGCATTTCCATCCCTCAGGTTCCCTCTCAGGTGTTGTCTGGGTCTGGGTGATCTTTGTCTCTACTAAATTCCTCTGTCTTTTCATGGCGATAGAAGTGGTCTCTGGTAGATGCCAAGTATATCACCTGGGCTCTTTAAGACCGGAGTGGATTCTGTAAGGATGCTGTAGGTGGCACTGTTGCTCCACTATTCCGCAGCCGCGGGCGCGCCACTCTTTGTACCTCTGGTCGGGGCGGGAACGAATGGGAGGCTGTTGTTCTCTGTGTAAAGTTTCAGTGTGGCTACCTTTTCCCAGTCGCCAGCCAAGGGGCCCGAAATTCCTCAGGACTCCCAGCCCATTGGGCTGAGCATGCCGGGGCAATCATGTTCCCTTGCTGGGCCCCCCGCCTCTCCAAGACTGCTAAAAACAGTGCGCGCTTTTCTCTTGTCCCAAGGCGCCGGCTGCATGGACCCAGGCTCGTTCCCGGCTCAAAACCTGCACCTTCTGCCTCTCCAATATCCGATGCCCCACGCGATGTGTGTCAGTGCTCCTGGCGCAGATCACCAGGGCTGGTTATTTCGCGGGCCTGTACTTCCACTCCCTCCTGGCTCTGAATCCTCTCCTCCTGCCAGTGCGCTTGGGTGGGGGAGTGCTAGGGTCCCACTGGGATGCGGCTCTGTATCTTACCCGACTTGCGGGGTGCGGAGTCCTCTCAGGTGTAGATGCAGGCTGTGCGCTGTGCTGTAAATTCTGGTCTCTCTTTTAGGAGTAGTTGTATTTGCTGTATTTTCATAGATTTATATAGTTTTGGGAGGAGATTTCCGCTGCCCTGCTCACGCCGCCATGTTCCCGGAACTCTCCCACATGGAAACTTAATTGACTGGCCAGTGTCCATAAATAGCCATCCAATTAAGAGACCGGATTCTGTGTTGATCACTCTGTTTTCTACCCAATGCATCATCATCTTCATTCATTTAACTAGTGGCTGCTGTCCAAGTTTAGTATTTTTACAGCATCAGAAAGGGATCTGTAGAACCTAGTAGAGAGATAAATTGTATGTGGCCCATACTAATTTTGAAGTTTAAATGTATTTTAATGGTATTATTTTTTAAAGCACAGCTGTCTTAAGACCTTTGGTGTCAGGCAGATCTAGAGTTGATTGTGGGCTCTGACTCTTATTAGCTATGAGAACTTGGGGAAATTAGCAGTATCTAGCCTCCCTGAGCTTCATTTTCCTCATCTCTAAAATAGGTATAATCATACCCACCTCATAGAGGATTAAAAGTCAGTATTACATGTAAGACCTAGTATACTGCCTGGAATAAATTATTTTTAATTTTTTAAAAATATTTTTTTAAAAGCTATAGGCCTTTCTAGTTTACGAAAACCACATATACATGAGCATCCTGGTTCTCACAATAACCCTGAGACAAGTAGGAAAGGTCTGCTGCTGTTTTTCACAGATGAGAAAACTGGGCACAAGGAGACGTGAAATCTTGGTAAATATGCCATATATGTTCAGGAACTAACTACTCAGTCAAGTGCAAAGGTTCTCTAAAACCCACAGATGCTGATTCCTAGTCCAGTGTTTCTTCTATTGCAATCAAAGAGCCACCCAGGGCTGTGAATGAGTAAAGTGATGAGAACAGAATAGTTAATTTATTATTTTTTGACCAGTATTAGCCCCTTTGTTGGGATCTATACATCATTAATAGCTAACAGAGCTAGGCATTATCTCATTTCATTCATATACCCATAAAAGGAAGTACATATCACCTCTTTTTACACCTGGGGGACACTGAGACTTGGAGATACTTGCTTGACAGACAGGGTGTGTCCACCTACAGTGTCTTTGTCTTAACCATAAACTATTCTGCCTGCTGCCCATCTCACTTTACAAGACTGTTTTAAAAAGGGAGCGTTTATATATGGTAGGTCTATATATGGTAAGCAATTACCATACTTTAAATTACTGTCCTAGTGGTTTGGGTACCATGACCCAAATTTTTCTTTAAGCTTCTAAACCAAAGGTTGGGAATACTTTTGTTCCCCAGTTGAAGAATAGCATTAGCTGTGAGAAAGATTTATATGTTCAAATATTAGCGAGTAAATTCTTCCTTGGGTACTCATAATACATGGTTGCATAGTGAAGGCTCTGAGAAATACTATGGTTTTAAAAATTGTTTTTCTGTTAAACCTGATTCCAAAACTTCTGTGACCACAGAACCCTTCTTTTTAGGTACAATCATTAAGAACTCATGGCAACTCATTTAGGTTCATTTAAATAATAATCATGGCCAAGTTTATGGAATACTTAGTATATCCCAAACACTGATCTCAGAACTTCACACACATTCATTCATGCTGTAGTACTCTTATGAGGCAGGTTTTTTTAGAATAATCTTACGAGGTAAACATTTTTATTAAATAATTTTCCTAAGATCACTAGTAAGTGGCAGAAGCTAGTAAGTGGCCGAGCCAGGACCTGAACTCAGGGAGTCTTTTGCCAGAGCCTCTGCTCTCACAGCTGCCATGAAAGAGCTAATTCAGTTCATCAGACTCAAAGATTATGTCATATATTTTTCTAATTTAAATATGGAATAAGGATACTCTACCAAATTGCTATTTTGATTAAATCGACCTCACCAAGGGAATAAAACCTGGCAAAACCACCTCTTTGAATTGGACTCTCAGAACAATCAAATTTGTCTATCTGATATTAATAACTACATGTTTTTCCTATGGTACTGTTTAATTCTCCAAATACTTAATCCAGTTACAGGTATCTGCTTATATTTTATATCAGACACAGTGGTAACATCCTCTTATCAGCCTATCTCTTCCCAGGTAATGATAAAATGACTTCAGTTTTCCTCCAGGACTAATGCATCAAGATCTGACAGATAAGAGTGCTCACTTAGAAACAGCCAGGTGATCACCCTTCAGAAATAGGAAGGATGCTATTTAATCTAGTAAGGCAAAGGCACGAGAATCCTCTTTCCTCTTCATTGCTTCCCTTTCCTTACTTTTCTCTTACTTTATTCAGTTTTGGGTGGAGCAGTGGCTTGTGGAATGAGAGCGTCTGAGACTCACTCACTCACCTGAAGACACCCCAAGCCTAAGAGAGGGCCCGGGAGAAACAACAATGGCTCTGGAGGTTCAGAAAACCTGAAGAATGCTGCCAAGAACTGCTCTTGCCTTCTTTTCTTTGGATTTTCTCTCCCTACAGAGTGGCTTTTTTTTTTAAGCATACTTTTCCAAGTTGTTACATTAACAAATCTGCACTGATTTCTTTATCCTTGTCATCTAAAGACCACCTTGTCGACGGGTGGTGAACTTTTCCTTCATGCCAGGCCTGCTGCGTTGTCTAATGTCACAAGTGTCTGCTCACATTAGCTCCCAGAGACTGGAGAAGATTCCGCATGGGGCCTTTCCAGCAAGTTGATTTGACAGAATGAGTCCCCATGCTAGCTCATGGCACTTATCAGTTAGTCAGCCTTCCTCGGGGAGGAGAATTTAGAGTGCACCATATTCAGTTTCCAGATCAACTGCTGTCCCCTCAGGAAGCTGTGTGTTGCATTATTAAAAGAGATGCCTTCAACCACAGCACCATACTTAAACATTCATTGACATAAAAAAAAAGTAGAGTCGGGGGACAATACAACCATGCCCCCCACATCCTTCACATGTTAACTCTTTCTCCCCAGGTTTCAGGCTCCCTCAGTGAACAGTCCTGAAACTTTTGTTGGTGAGCATAAACACTTGTTATTTGGTGAATCTTTCCTTTATCTTAAAAGGGGGCTTTTACATCACTTGGGATGGCTATGCAACACTCCCCTAACTTAAAGGATCTTGGGACTGAGATCACCATATTCTCAACCTCTCCTTTTCACTGAGCTCCCATAGCAAAGTTCAATCCAAAAATCTAGCTGCCAGAAACAGCAGTGACTTTGATTTACCTACCTCTCCCAGGAATTCAAATGAAATCTAAGAATTAGTTCTGAGTTGAAAATGGACAGATCTGAAGCTCACACTTTAATGGTGATAACTTCCTGAATTTCTAATTTTTTAAAAAACTAAAATTTGTATCCAGTTTGCCTTCATCTTTCCGAATAAGAAAGATTGCTGGAGAAAAGGAGGGATCCTTTTTAAAGCTGCATGTTGATATAAATATGAAAATGGATTAAACTCTGCTTGCAATTTCCAAACATGTGTACTTCAATGAATATTAAATGGCAGGCCCCTATCACCATCATGACTTATTTACTCACCAGAGTTTTTATCAAAAAGGGACTGGCATTGCCTGCAGAGCGTGAAAGTCTCCTGTAATTGAGTTTAGAGTGGTAAATCCACTAAACAGGCCACGGCTCCAGAGACACCCTGAAACCCACCTGTCAGCTGGTGTTAGATCACAGCTCAAACAAGGCATGGCTGCCTGTTCCTGCTAAACAGTGCTATGGCCCAAAACAAAAAAAGAGAGAAGTTGTTCCCCAGGGGATAAGTGAGGGCTGGGGGCATCATGGGGGTTGGGAGAGCAGGCGAAAAACTCATCTAACAGCTGCCCGATGTCAGCAAGAATCATGATCTGAAACTCAGCTTGAGAGGGGAACTAGCTAAGGCCTCATTCGGTAAGGTGTCATTTCATTATTCCAGCATCCGTTAGGTAGGAGCGTAATGGAGTGGACAAGAAGCTTTTTCATCACAGTTGAGCCATGGAAATCAAAGCCCAGAGTTTCAGTGAGGATAAAGATACAACAGGTTTACCACTGGTGCAGAAAGGTCCACAGCTGGCAATGGAGAGGAGTGCCCAATGAGGCATGCTGGACCAGCCAGGGGTGGGAGTAGCAACATTTTGAGCCGAAGAACCATCATTCATCCAATAAGCATTTATTAATTGTTTACTAATGCTGATTACTGTATTAGTTGCTGAATGTATAAAATTAAGTAATACATGGAAGCAGCCTAAGTGTCCATCAGTAGATAAATGGATAAAGAAGATGTGGTACATATACACAATGGAATACTATTCAGCCATAAGAAGAAGAAAAATCCTACCATTCTCAACAACATGGATGGAGCTAGAGGGTATTATGCTCAGTGAAATATACCAGGTGGAGAAAGACAATTATCAAACGATTTCCCTCATTTGTGGAGTATAACAACAAAGCAAAAACTGAAGGAACGAAACAGCAGCAGACTCACAGAACCCAAGAAGGGACTAGCGGTTACCAAAGGGAAAGGGGATGGGGAGGGTGGGAGGGAAGGGAGGGAGAAAGGGAAGGGGTATTATGATTAGCACACATAATGTACAAATGTCACGGGGAAGGCAGTATAGCACAGAGAAGACAAGTAGTGAGTCTATAGCATCTTACTATTCTGATGGACAGTGACTGTAATGAGGTATGTGGTGGGGACTTGATAATAGGGGGGAATGTAGTAACCACAATGTTGCTCATGTGAAACCTTCATAAGATTGTATATCAATGGTACCTTAATTTAAAAAATTAAGCTAACCAAAAAAAAAATAAGTAAGACATAGAAATTTGCCTACCATTGATCGAGCAGTACTAGAGGCACTCACACATATACACCAAACCAGTGCCCCATCTGATCTAAGCCACCACATCACTGTGACCTCAGATGGCAGAAACCCAGAATACTCATCAATGCCCCTTCTGTATCTGGCCAACCTGTCAAAAAAAAAAAAGTAAGACATAATCCTTTCCCTGAAGATACTTAAAATGTATTGGGGAAACATACACAGACAAGTCAACTATTACAATACAGAGTGTCCCAAGGGTTATGGGGGCAAAAATTTGTGCTTAAATAATAAGTTTTCCAAACTTCTTGGAGAAAGTGACATTTAAGCTGGGTTTTCCAGAATGACTAGGATTGGGCCAGGCAAAGAAGAAGAGCAGGGTGGGTATGGGGATGCTGGTAGAAATAAGAAGCTCTTGTTATACAGAGGCGATAAACACCATCAAAAGGGATAATGTTGGATGCTTATAGGGCTCCCAGAGGCTTAATGTGGCTGGGGCATGGGTGATGAGTTAGAGCATGAGCAGGATGGGACCAGAGGGAGAGAAGAGAAAATGATCAAGGGCTTTATAAGCCTGGCTAATCAGCCCGAAGTCTATGCTGAAAGCCATGGGGAGCAATGAAAGGATTTTAAGCAGGGGAGTGATGTGGTCAAGTTTGCCTTTTAGAAAGATCAGTTTACCTGTTGTGCATAGCATGAATTAGAAGGGGCAAGGCTGGAAACAGGAAAGCCAAGCAGAAGGCAAATACAAGGGTCTTTGAGGGAGAGGGTAATGACCTGAACCAGGGAAGTCACAGGGGAGATGGAGAGGAGGGGACAGAATGAAAAATACTATAGAAAACAACCATCAGGTCTTGGGCAGCAATTGGTCATGAGAAAAGGAGAAGGAATTTGGGATGGTGCCAAGGCTTCTGGCTTGGGTATAGGGTAGCTAGATTTAGCAAATAAAAATGCAGCAATATTTGGGGCACACTGATACTAAGAAAATGATTCTTTGTTTACCCGAAATTCAAATTTAACTGGGAATCCTATATTTAATCTGGCAAACCTACTTAGGGGACTGGGTAAATGGTGGGTCATTTACCAAGCTGGGGATTGGAAGAGACAAGGGGCAAAGGAGATAATGAGTCTCCTTTTATTTATGTTGAATTTGAGGTATCAGAGGGATGATATAGCCAACTTCCAGTTATCTCACAATACCTTTCTGCCCTTCCGTGGGGATATTTTTAGCTAGTACATGGCCACTAGCTAAAGATTTTACTTTCCAGCTTATCTTGCAGAAATGCATGTGACCAAACTCTGGCCAATGGGATGTGAGAAGAACTGATGTGTGTCTTGCTCTTAGAAGGGTTGGGTGTGAACTCTGCTGATTCTTCCTTTCCACTGGTTAAAAGATAACCAGAACTCAAGCAGCCACCTTGGGCTCAGCGATGAAAAGCACACGTTGAGGATGGCAGTGCCATCTAACTTGCCCTGGGTCATCTATCTCAGAACTGTATGAGAAAAAAAATAAGCTTAACTGGTACCTTAACTACAACATCCAAGAAGAAATGTCCAATAAGCATTTGGGTGTATACAGGTCTTCAGCTTAGAGGAGAGGTGTGAGCTAGAGGGAAAGAATGGGAATGATTAGTATATAGGCATTGGACGGGCTTCAGTTTAGATGAAGTGTCCTAGAGGGAATGTGTGATGGGAGAGAAATTAAGCACAAGAAAGTCAAATGCTATCTCTTTTCTTCTAACACTCTTTTTCTGAGCAGAACTTAAACTTACCCTCAAATTAATAGAGATTTTCTGGAGTACTAGGATGGATGTTTGAGAGTTCTGTTTTCATTTCCAAAGGGTTTTCCCTCTATAAAGCTACGCATTAATGTTCAGTGCTACTAAGTTCATTTGTTAGTATTTGGATTTGTATCTCAGCACTATGTGGGCAGTGGGTGTGTTCTCATGCCCTGTAGGTGTTGCACATTGGCACCCATCCCAGTAGCTGTGCTAGGGTCTGGGCCAGAGTCAGCTTACATGTGTGTAGTTTGTACTGTGCCTGTGTGTGTGTGTCAGCACACATAGTCATTTGTCTCCTCCCTGTGCTACCTTGTTGACGTGTTCCCTGAAGGTGTCTTTGCATATGTGTCTGTGGGAGACGCTGGTTATTTTGCTTAGTTAGTAGCCAGTCCCTGGGACTGCCAAGAAGTGGCCTTTTAGATTCTTCTCTCTTAGAAGTCTCTTCTGCCCATTTTGGAGACTGTAGAGTGTCTTTTAAAAGATCGTTTCAATTGTCTTTTTTTAAATAGACTTTATTTTTTAAGAGAAGTTTTATGTTCACAACAAATGGATTAGAAGGTACAGAATTTTCCCATATATCTCCTGCCCCCACACAGGCACAGCCTCCTCCATTACCAACACCCCCCACCAGAGAGGTACGTTTGTTACAATTGATGAACTTACACTGATACATCATAATCACTTCAAGTCCATAGTATACATTAGAGCTAATTCTTGGCGGTGTACATTCTATGGGCTTGGGCAAATGCATAATGACGTGTACCCATGATTACAGCTCGTACAGAGTACCTGTGCCATTTTGGGTTCCCACCAGCAGTGGACGAGTAGCTGTTCTGCACATCTTCGCAGCACTTGGTGGCGTCAGTGTGCTGGATTTTGGCCATTCTAACAGGTGTGCAGTGGCATCTCGTTGTTTTCAATTGTCTTTTTAAATCCAAAATGTTCAAAGGAAGAGTCTCCCAAACTTCCCCAAGGGTGTTACCTACCTCCTCTATGTAAGTCTACATATTCTCCCTAGACCCCAGACCGAAGATGAATTTTACGAAATATGTTATGAACCGAGATCTGCATGGGAGTCAAGGGCACCAGAGTGTGTGTGTCTATTCATTAATGGTCATTTCTAAACATACTCAAAATTAAATTAAAAAGAACCTCCATGTATCTGTCACCCAGCTTCAATAATTATCAACATTTTACCAATCTTGTTTCATCTATACATCCCTCTTTTCCTGGATTTTAAAGCAAATACTAGATAGCTTGCCATTTCGCCTAAAACATTTTGGTTTGTATCTCTAGTTGGTAAGACTTTTTTAGATTCCACAATGTCATTATTACCTAACAAAATTAACAGTAATGCCTCAATATCATCTAAATCCATATCAAGTTTCTTAATTATCTCAGATACTTTTCTTTACAATTGTTTTTTCCAAAATCTACATATTGCATATGTGTCTCTTGGTCTCTTTTTATCCTGAAGCAGTCCACCCTCACCTCTGATTTGAGGAAGAACCAGGTGGTTTGTTCTGTATAATGTCTTGTGTTCATTATTTGTCTGATTGCTTTCTTATGGAGTTAGGTAACATGTTCTTTTATCCTCTGTTTTCCTGTAAATTGGTAGTTATATTTAGGCCTTGATTAGATTCAAGGTCAATATTTTTAGGCTTCAGTACTTCATAGGGTGGTGCTATTAACTATGAGGCATATTATATCAGGTTGTTTCACTTTTAATGGTGCCAGGATTGATCAGTGGGCTTAGGTAGTGTCAGCCCACAAAGTTCCCCATTAACTTTCACCTGTAGATTTTAGCGTCTGTCCATTTTTTCATTTGGAGTATTATTGATTTTAAAATTCTTTTATTCCTTCTGTATTTTTTAGCTGGGTCTCTTCTAGCTCCAGAGTATTGCTGATCAGGGGAATAATGGAGCTCCTGGCATTCAGAGCCAAGTGAGGGTCCCCTTTTCCTGGCCTTGTCCCATATTTTAAAAGATTAGTTCACTCTCCTGACCATCTAGTGATCAGGCTTAAATTCCAGGCTCAGTCCAACTGAAGTGATCCTTTGTGCTCAGATAATGTTGAAGTCAGTAAGTATCTAAGGAGAGGGGTCACCTTTTGCTCCCCGAAAAAAGAGCTCTACGAGTGTCAGGAGAGGCCTTTCCCCAGGATGCAGTGAGCTCAGGCCCTGAGGCCTGACCTCCAAGGGCTGGCTTTGCTGATTGGGGGAGGGCTCTCATTAAGCCTCCCCTTCCCCAGTCAGGCATAGTCTGGGGCTCTGGCTCTCCCGCTCTTCAGGGAAGCAGAACCATTCAGCAACTGATCCCAGGGACCAAATACCTGAGTCCTGATGCTTTGACTTTCTGGTGTCTTCCTCTGTGTCCCCAGATGGACTGCATGTCCTTTGCCATTCCTGGCTTGGGTACTAGGCTGCACACCTTTAAGAAATAAAAACAGGGCTGATCTCTTGCCTGTGTCCCTCATTTAGCTCTTTCCTGGATTTGAAGTCTTCTGAAGAAAACCCTATGACAAACAGTCTTGCCGGCAGAGCCCAATTTCTGGCTTCAACACTCACCTCTGAGGAAGCAGGACGTGGGGAAAGACTGGGCTCCATCAGGCTGTATAGATGACTCTCTATTCAGCATAAGTAAATCAAGCAGACCGATCTTCTTTTCTTATAAAAGATGGGCTACACAGAAAAATTACCAACACTCATTTCTGGGGCAAGATATATTTTAAATTTTATAGAAAAATGTGCTTTAGTAAGAGTCCATGGTATACACTGTTGGCTTTAAAATAATGAGCCTTTAATCTGTTCAGGACACTAACTGAAAATATATATTTTCTTCAAAATACTCGCCTGCCTTTAGATGGTTATGAGCCACAGAGGAAAATTTGTTATTTCTTTGTATTTCCATCAGTAACCGCTTGGCTTAGGATAACTTTTAGCTGTTTCTAAACAAACCCACTTTGAAAGCAGAGTGCTTTGCCCTCGTGGAGGGTGGCCAAAGAATATGTCACATGCTGAGTGCAGCCAGTAGTGCAAGGAAAGCTTGTTTGCCCCTGCGCCTCCCATGCTTGGACACTAGATGGCAGGATTACCTTCCAGATGGAGGTGTCTGACACCTTCCAGGTAGAAGCGTTTGGTACTGGCAGCCCTTCCTCTGCTTCCAGCTGCCACACACTCTCACACAGATCTCAGGGGCATCTGCTGGGCCCCGGGGAGGGTGTTACTGAGCCTCGGTGGAGGGCAAGGGCAAGAGTTGTCTGGTTTGGGAATGTTTGCCTGCCTGACTGCAGGTGCGGTGCAATCAGTCAGGGCCCACTGGATCCCAAACCTCATGGCTTGTAGCTATGGTGACTCCACTGTGGCGCCAGCCATGCCCCACCCCGCTAGCCCCTCCTGCCAGCCCCAGGCATGGGGCTTAGAAATGTCTCCAGCTTCCTGTGGGCTGGCTCAAGGTGTAAAGTATTTCAGATGTCCCAAACCTAGGGAGGTTATGCTTTATGCAAGCTTCTGTCAAATAGAGAGCCTTGCCCTGCACGTGGGGACTGCTGAGTGCCTCCAAGGAAATGCACAAGCCTGTGCTGACTCTGGGCTGAGGTCTGCGGTGTCAGCAACGTTCCAGCCTCATAGGATTCGTAACACTTCTGCTGTCTGCTCTTGCCTTCCTCCCATGCCACCTGGGGTTTAGATATGAAAACGGCTAAGTTCTCATTGAGGGAAAGAATCTTTGCTGGTTTACATCCGGATTCCTGGAATCTGGCACGTGATGAGGGCTCAGTGACTGTCTGCTAAGTGGATGAATGAGTGAATTACTTTGAGACTGAAAAATTGCTTAGTTTAACCTCCTGATGCTAGAAAGGGTCACAGGTGGGTGGGAATGTACATTTCATAGGATGCCTGCCTTCATCTTCACTATTTCTTTCTCACCCCCCAGCTGAGATTCCCCCTGGATTTGAATTTGGGATATGCCTGCACCTTTCTATCATCTAGCTGCAATGTCCCACACAGCAAATGGACACAGTTCTTTTTGCTGTGACCTCAGTGCACGCCGATGAGATGATTGGGAAAAATATTGTCATGGGCTTAATTATGTGCCCTCTTCCTATGTTGAAGGCCTAGCCCCAGTACCTCAGAATGTGGCTCTGTTGCAGACAAGAGGTCATTAGGTTGTTAGGGTGGACCCTAATCCAATCTGACTGATGTCCTTATTAGAAGAGGAGGTTTGGACACACAGGGAGACACCAGGAGTGTGTGCACAGAGGGACCATGTTGGGAGGCAGCAAGGTGATCACCTGCAAACCAAGAAGAGAGGCCTCAGAGGAAACCAAACCTGCCAACATCTTGATCTTGGACTTCCTGCCTCCCAAACTGCACAGATAAATTTATGTTGTTTAAGCCTCCCAGTCAGTGGTGTTTTGTTATGGTAGTCAAGCTAATACCAGTATGATCTGATGTGATATGATTATATTATAAACATGATATCATCCATGACTTTTTGCCCCATTTGTCAGCATATCCAGTGCCTAGAGGACCATTGTCTGATTGAGGTGACTGCGGTTGAGGTTTCCACCCCACCTTTGTCCCCTGGCTTTTGCTGGGTAGGTAGGAGGGAGAGAGATAAAAGACCTAAAAGAAGGAGAGATGTGCACAGCTTTATCACCACATGGGCTGCCCTCCTAGGTCCTGTTTAGAAAAGCAGGCTCATGTGTGGTGAAGAACAGGCTGATACAGACAACCCTCAGGAGAAGGGGTTCCTGAGCATCACAAAAACTGAGCTCCCCAAAGAGGTCAGCCTGGTCTCAACGGCCCGAAGTTGGACACATCAACATAATGACGTTTGTCAGAAAGAGAAAGCAGCAAAAGAGGCTGCTGTCAGAGATTAGATTAGACCAGAGAAGATGTGGTTAAGGCTTGATGACCTGGGGATTGAGGACAAGGGAGGGAAGGAGGAAGGGCACAGGGCTGGCTGAGGAAGTGTCAAAGAGAAGTGTCTCCATATGCAGGCACACTGAATGCACACCCCTCAGGATCAGACACTATTGAGGGAGAAGCTGTGGGAAAGCAGGCAGCACCTCTCTCCTTGCAGAGGCACATGTAAGTGGTAAGATTTTGTCTTGTGAGAACTGACTTAAAGTAATTCACTCTCTATAAGGTGGAAATTCTGGGTCACACTGCTGGTGGAGGAGCCAGGATGGATGGAGGAAAACTTGAGACTCAGCTTGCCTGGGCCCATGGCCACAAGGATGTCTCTGTGGCATGGTCAGGTGCCTTCCCTTTTGCTTCTGGAGATTCTCCTTCTCCCATAAATGCTACTGTGAGTAGACATCGCTGGGGAGAAGAGAGATGCAAGAGCATGCACAGAAGGAGACCATCATCCATAAAGAGTGTCCCCCACATTGGGTAAGACATGCAAGAAGGGAAGTGGGGAAAGGTTCTTTTTCCTCTGCCCCTAATTTCCAGCTTAGCCTAGCTCAGGTGCAGGAACTAAGAATGAACCTTGGTCCTGCCTCTCTTATACCCTTGGTCTCTTGGCCCTGGACTCACAGCATTGGCCTCCACGTCCTTCTGCCTGCCCCACCATCTCACCACATTCCTCACTACAACCATGCATCTGTGGGTAGCAGAGCTGGGTGGTTGCACTTCAGTACTGGGTAACACTTGGACCTCTCAGAAAGAAGAACAAAATGTGGAGAGGACTTGTTGAAGATCACACAGGGCTGATCAAATCTTTTAATAAGTATTACTAAATATATCAAAGGTCATTTAAAAACACATCCCATAGAGTAATAGCTGAAAATCCAGTCTTTTACCAATCCAGTCTATTTTTTAAAAGCCAGTCCTTGAAGCACTTTGTTATCCCCCTACTTTATGTCAAATACAATTCTAACATGCATATGAAAACAGGTGGAGCATGCTCCTGTGTTACCATGTCTGCGTGAATGGCCACTCTGGGTCCTAGGTTTCACGAGGCACATCCACATGGTTGATGAGGAACAGGCTGACTGTGGTGGTGAAGCATCTGGAAACCAGGCCATACAGAGGAAGAACTAGGGCGGTTCAGCTTGCAGAAGAAACTGCTGGAGAGACCCAAGACCATGAGCTTCAGTAGGTGAAGGGTGAAGGTAGAAGAAGCTTGGATCACATACATACTGTTCCTCGGGGCAAAACTAGGACCTAACCCGCTAAGTCAGGTTCAGATCAAAAGAAAGAACTTTCCAGGTTAGAATGGGATTTTCCTTCCTTCTCGATGCTCTTAGGAATGGGTTGTCCTGGACAGCTTGGGCTCCTATAAGAGAATACTGCAGACTGGGTGGCTTAAGCAACAATTTATGCTCACAGCTCTGGATACTGGAAGTCCAGGGTCAGAGTGCTGGCATGGTGGGGTTCCAGGTAAGGGCCTGCCCCCTTTTTTGTAGATAGCCACCTTTTCCCTATATGTCGCATGGGTAGGAGAGAGATGGAAGGGAGAGAGAGATGGATGTCATGTCTCTTAGTCTTGTTGTAAGGGCATTAATTCCTCATGAGGGCCCATCCTCATGACCTCCTCTAACTCTGATTACCTCCCACAGGCCCCTCCCCCAAGTGCTGTCACCTTGGTGATTAGGGTTTCAACATAAGAATTTGGGGGAGACACGCATTCAGTCCATGATAAGGGTCTTTGGTAAGATCTAACTGATGTTAACAAGAGAAAGGCTATTCTCTTATAGATGTTTCCCTCTGAAAGACCCAAAACTTCCTCAAGGACCTCAAGGAAGCAAGTGCTGTCCGTGATGAAGCCGGCATCCTGTGGAGAAGGCAGGGGTAGAGGAGAACAGGAGGAGACCATGATGGGGAGAGGAGAGGAGAGAGAGAAGGGGCTCCCGGTTGCCTGGGCGTCATGGTACATCTTAAGCAGGGGGGCTGGTGGTTTGGCCTCAGCTGCAGGTGTGCAGGATATGAGTTCTCTGGCTACCATGAAGTCCTGGTGTTTCCTCATGGGGACCCAGGAGCCATTTTTCTGGGCACATAGGAATAGAGTGAACCCACATTTGTGTTGTGGTTGCCTTTGTGCATCCTGGTTGCAAAACCAGCAGTCAATATTGCATGTAGAATATTTTTGAACAGCATGAAGGCAATAGACATTTAGTGCCCTCAGCCCTCTCCGTTGGGATGAAGCAGAGAGGTACTGGGTGGCAATAAAGGCAGGACAACTGTTCAGGGAGAAACACTAAGTATTTACACTCTGCTGTTCTCTTCTACCCACATACACTCCCTGAAGCAGGACTGTGGTGTATAGTTGTGTAAGTTGTGCACTGCACAACTCCAGGAGGCACCATTCACAACCTGTGCAATTCTAACTGACAGCTCTATGTGAAGTCAGAGACCACAGGGAACCCAGGATCCAACTCCAGATCACTTTTTCTAAAAGATTCATTGCCCTGAGACTAGCAACTGACCTTTTCACAATTATTGGTATGAGATTAACAGGATTCCAGACACACAGCAATGAACAATGGGTGGCCCTCCCTGTTACCTCCCTACTGGAGATGACCTTTGGAAAAATTACAGTCTGTGATTCTCAAGTCCTAATACTACATTGGATATTTTAATTTTTCCTTTCACTACTCAGGAGAACTTAACCAGTTTATAGGCTGATGGAAAATGTTGCATATTTGCATCCCAAAGTATAAGTTATAGGCTTAATTTTAGCCTAATCTGATTTGAAATAGGAAACCATGGCTGCAAATAGCCCTGAATGTGATCAAACCCCAGTGAGGGTTGGGAATACGGAGACATGACAAACTCCCTCATAATAGCTCACTCTACATGATAGGCTAATGCAATTATGTACCTGACCCACCAGTGTATTTTCTGAAAACTGAAAATACACTTAACATCTCTGCAGTTGATAAGCCAGATTTTTTTTTCCTATGGAGAACATTAAAATTTTAAATTATTATATCTTTTTTAAGTTGCTAGGAAAAACTGTGATTTGCCAGTACTACTTAATGGAGAATACGTGTCTCTCCTGGAAAAAGTCCCCTGCCTTCACTGAGTTAGTAAGACAAATTTGGAAAGGAATGATAAATAGGCCATGACACTAGGAAGAAAAAGAATGACGTGGCCAGGTCACAGGACTGGGCTTAAACTAAGACAGAGCCGTCCTGGTTTCAGAGGAACTTGGGATGAAGATTCCCTCAACCATAAAGAGCTCAACAGTGCACTTTATTTGGGACAAACAGAAGAAATAGTGGGCAAATGTGTTTTGAAGTCAGTGTTTTTTTCCCATAGAATTCTTTTTGGATCCAAGTACTCCGTCTCAGTGACTTGCTTCCTTTCATTGCAAGACTTCTCCAAAGTTCACTATTCCCACTCGAAACCACTCCACTTTTGGGTTTTGTTTCCCCTACTGCACAGAACCATATCTGCCAAGGTCACCAAAGGCCTCCACACAGCTACAGGCAAAGGTCAGTTCTTAGTCCTCATCTTATTAGGCCTACCAGCTGTGCTTACCAGGGCTGATGTGCTTCCCTGAATGGAGCACTTTCTTCCAGGATACCGGCCTCTTGTAATGTTCTCTTCTTTTATTGCTTGTCCTTCTCAGTCTTGACATGTCTATTTGGATGCCTGATAATAAGGCTGCACCTTAAGTATGTCCAAAACTAGACTTAATATCCACCATCCAAATTTGTTCTTTCTGCCTGTCTGTTAATGCTTAGGCCAAAAATCTTATAATCCTCTTCCACTTTTATTTCATATCCTACAATCAGACCTTGGGCAATTCCTTTCAAATCTACCTTCAAAATATAACAGAATCTAACCTTTGCTTACCACCTCCACTGCTGTCCCCCTGGTTCAAATCATCTGCCTCCCTGCAAACCACAGTCAGCCTCAGCTCCCCTTCCCTGCCTCACAGATAGCTCTCAACACATCTGCCCGAGTGAGCTCAGTGACATGTAAGTCAGATCACAGGACTCAGACTTGGTGTTCTTTCTCTAATGTCCTGCTGCCCTCCTTCTTCTGAGAAGAGTGTGTCACTCCTTGGTAGAGGGACAGGAAGGGGTTGGTGAAATTAAGACTTGAGTCAAGCTTGAGCAACAAGTAGGATTTGAGTGGGTAAGGGAGGACAGTGCACCCTGGGGAATGGCACAGGCAGGGTACCCAAAGCCACAAAGCTCTCAGGTTGTGTTCAGAGACCAGGGAAGGGCACCGAGGTGAACATCCAGTATTCATGTTGAGAGTGCCTGGAAAGATAGATTTGTGTCAGGTGGTGGAGGGCCTTGAATGCCACACTCAGGAGTCTGGCCTTTGTCCTGCATTTTCCAGAAGGCTTGGGCATAAGGGGAGTGGGAACGACTATGAAATTCACTTATCATAGTTATCTCAGCTGCCTGCCAAGTAGTCTATTTAGTCCAATTCACAGGCAGAGCTTTGTTGAGCATTGAGAAGTCACTTGCTCCGTGTGAATCTAATCACCACTGCAGGCACATCTCAAAGAGGAAACACACAGCCGCCTCTGAAAAGCCTGCCCCACACTCTGGCAACTCAATTCATGAATATGCTTTTCCAGCGTCTGTCGCTGCTGCTTAGCAAAGATATTATGGGACAAATCCTTGATTTGACCCTTTGTATCTCCATCCATCCCACTGTGCTAAAAGCAATTATGTGCATCTTGTGTGTGGCTGTTGGAATGGGGAGTCACTTAGTGACGGTCCTTTTCACACTCCACTGTCCTCTCACTCATTCCCCCCAACCCCCGCATGAAGGCCCACACAGCAGGCCTCCTCACAGGTTTGGCAGAGGCTAAAATGGCATTAGGGGGAGGTGAGCAGGGATGTAAACAGGTGGAAACAGTTCCTGTCATGGTGATTAGCATTCTCCTTGGCAGGGCTCAGCTATGGATGAAAAAATGGGGCTACGGGGAACAGGGAGGAGAAAGCTGGCTGTTGAGAGGAGACTGAAGAGGGCTGAAGTCACTGTCAAAGGCACAGCCAACTTTGTACAAAAACTTCCTACAAAATAAAGCAACCCCAGTATCAGGGTGGGTGGTAATGGTCTGTATCTAGCAATAGATGATCTGTCAGCTATCTTCTTTGCCTGTAATAGATTTATGTGCGCTCATGTCTGTGTGACTAAATATGTGTGCAAGTGTCAACATCTGCAGGTGTGAACATGCACTGTTGTGTCTGGGTGTGTCTGCATGTTGTGTACATTCCAGTGCCTGTAAGAATGCCTGTGTGGTCTATGTGTATATATTTATTAGGTTTGGATGCCTAAGAGAGCACATGTTGGTGTCTGTCTATGTATGTCTTAGGATGTGTATATGGAGCATACATACATGCATGACTACATGCATGTCATTTATGGATGTGGTATATTCCTCTGGATATAGATATATTCTAGAATATACCAGACAGGCATATTCCTGTCTGTGTACATGTGTATGGGGTTACTCGTTGGCATGCATGAGTAAAGGGCTGGGTGGGGAAGAGCTTCCCTATCCTTCTCTCAGCATGACTGTGGAGGCCACTCCAAGCCTGGCCAGAGAGGGGAGCTTTGATATTGTTACATTGCTCAGGGTCTGGTTTTCCAGAACTAATTCCCTTGACTCAGTTCCCCAGTCCCCCAAACTGCAATCTTAAATGTAGTGGAAAGACAAATTCTAGAGCAAGTGAAGATGTCTAGGAAGACAACAGAGAGAGTTAAAACGCTGGAGTCAAGACTCTGGAGGAATTGGGAGGAGAAGATCAAGGGTCTTTTCTGAACTTTTGTATATAAATAATTTACAGCGGAAAAGTGAGCTGGCCTCTTGGGCAGGAGGTAAATGCAGACAATGAAGTAATGGTGAGTAAAGTGATCTGCTCCCAGCCCAGCCTCACCCTAGATTGAGTTGAGACAAGACTGGAGGAGAGGAAATAAAAGAAGGAGAGGGGAAAAAAAAATGGGAGAGGGTTATCACAGCTGATCTGGACCATCTCTGTGGTCTGGAAGAATGCTTATCTCCCAGTTCCAGGTACAGTCATCTGATGGTGCCACCATTTACTCTGGCAACGAGGACAGAAGGGAGAAAATTAGCAATGCCTGCAATCAGAACTATCTGTTATTATCCAAAAAACTTCCCAAACACAGCAGATTCCCCTGCAGTTGGCTGCTTCCTGCCACTCCCACTTCCAATCAGCAGTGTGTGACCTGGCATGATCTTATCGCCCATTCCAGATCACCTTTGGGTTTTCAGATTATTCTCAAGGTAGGGAGGGGTTGATGAAATCCCAGGGTCAGGCTGTCTGCTTTTAAAATCATCCAAGAGTCTCACTCAGACAGACCTTTTATGATTACTCATTGATTGCCCATTGTATGCAAATTAATAATAGAGATAGAAAACAAAGTAAAAATTATCCATAGGGATACAACCTGGAATAACCAGACTTTGACATTTTGATGTATATCTTCCCAGGCTTTTCTTTTTCTGTTTATATAGCTATCCATGTGTACATATACCTACAAGGTGTTTTTAATCTATTTTTTTCACTTATGAATATGTCTTAGATATATTTTCATGTCAGTAAAAATCTGTATCATTTTAAATGGCTGCTGAACATCTCGTTGCATGGGCATATCATGATTCATTTAAACAATCTTCATTTGTTAGATGTTTAGGTTTTTCTTCTAAGACAGATTTTAAGATTTGAGATAATGATATCAACACGTTGTTTTAAAAAGTTATTTCATAGTCCCTTAGGTGGTGCTGGTGGCAAAGGTGACATTAAAAGCAGAGAGCCTGACCCTCAGGTTTCCTTTCTCCCTCCTCCCCTGAGAATAATCTGAGGAGGCCGACAGATGACCTGGGAAGAGTGATAAAATCATGCAGGTCCTGCTCTGCTGGCGGGTGTTACAGGAAGCTGCCAGTCGCCATGGAATCTGTGGTGTTCGGAGGGCTTTCTGGAGTGCTGTTTGTTATTATAGGCACTGCTAACTTTCTCTGGGAAGCAGCCTTCCTGCCCAGGTTCCAGACATACAGCAGCCTCATCTCAGACCCTAGATGGAACAACCATTCTCTGTCCTCATCCTGTGCAGACAGCAGAGTGGACCCAGACAGAGAGCAGAGACTTCAGCTGACTTGTTCAGTCTCAGCAAAGAGTCTATGTAGAGGATTTTTTCCTATTCTGCATCACTCACTCTAGTTTTTATTTCTACCTGGATCTCTTAAAAGTTTGTTTTGCCTGCTTCTGCTCCCAAATTAGTGTTCTTTACAATCATCCCATTTAATCAGTTTACTCAGTCATTCCATATACATTTACTGAACACCTGCTATGTGCCATTTATTGTGTTAGCACTTGGAGACGTGAAGAGTAAAACACAGTCCTTGGCCTTCAGGTATTTCCTGGACAGAACCAGGAGGCAAAAAGATAAGCTGGAATCACAGCTCTCACTCTCTCCATAAATGCCTCCTCTCTCTATAAATCCTCCCTAGGCGGAGGATGCTTCCCCATCTTTACTCCCACATCTCAGCCATTACAGCTCTTACGCAGGACTGTCTCCACTTGAGACAAAGCCTCTCAAGGGCAGGGAATGGATTCTACTTACCCCCCATGTGCCTGATACCTGACGCAGTGGCAGACATACAGCACAGATGCTTAATGCATATTGCATTGGAGAACACAAGGTGGCAACCACCACCAGCCAGGCTTGGTCCCACTGTGTCGTCATTTTAGGCATCTGTGTTGATGACCCTCCCATTTGCTCCTGCCAAGCATCCCAGCTAAGCCTGTGGGCTCTGAAGCCAGAGTCTGTGGGTTCAATTCCCTTCTCCTCCACTTACTGGTGTGAACCTGGGTTAGTCACCTGACCGATCTGTGCCTCAGTGTCCTCATTTGTAAAATGGTAGGAAGAGTAGGACCTATCTCATCACAGGATATGGTGAGGATTATCTGGTTAATATTTATAAAGCCCTGAGAACAGAAGAGAGCACATTGTAAGCTCTGTAAAATGGCTAGTTGTGACTATTACAGCAAATGGGAAGAAGTGTACTTTGAGTGAGCCTTTCAGCCAAACTTGGAAGGCTTGGCTTGTTGTGATTATATATTTTTTGACTCTTTAAAAGTAGCTCTGCTCTTTGAAGTTCATCCCTTTCTCTCCTGAGAGACCTGGTCCCTGACGCCCTAAAAGCTATTAAGCCTAGTATGACCTGTGCTGCCCACATTACCGAATGCAGAGTACCTGGCCTCCATTATGCTCCTGCATGAGATTGAATTCTTTGCCTCTCTCAAGCACATGTCTCCGGAATTAAAGGACAGTTTTTGTCTTCCCGCCTTTGTACAATGGGAACCTGACCATTAGTTCCAAGATCACCTTTATAATTTTCCCCAGAACCCTAGAAACCCCATTCATGGTAATATGGTGTTGGTGGCTCATAGTGATGTCTGTAGCCTCTAGCTTCTGAAGTGGGTGCATAGGCTCCCAGGTACATTGGCGTTTTGTCTTCCGTAAAAAGAAAATGAGAGTTATATATCTAGGCTTGGGAATGCATTGCGTGGAATTACTCACACTCAAGAGTCCTTTGCGATCTGTAGCACACTTTCTTTAGCAGGGGCTTCTCCATAGTTAGGAAAACTACATGGGGCTTGGGCAAAACAAGTCCTTGACAACATGTGAAGGAGGTGCAGTCTGTTCCCAGTACTCACACCTGTCCATTCCAGGCCCAGCTTATTGATTCATTCAATGAATATTCCTTGAGTGACTACCATGTGACAGGGTGTGTCTAATACTGGTATATTAAAAAGTCTCACATGGAACCTGTGCCCTTAGAGCTCACAGTCAAGCAGCGATGCAGGTAATAAATGATCATATAACGTGGTATATTGCATGCGCTGATGAGGGAAACGTAAGGAGCTATGGTGATACAGACCAGGGGTGCCAAACCCAGAGGGGGATAAGTAGGGGAAGTCTTCTTGGACGTAATGTCTCAAATGAAATTTGAAGGGTTAGGCAGCCAATGGAGTGGGCACAGTATGTCCAGAGGCCAGAAAGCTAAAGAGAGCTGGGAATGAGGAAGGGCCTGAAAGATGTTGGGTGTTACAGCATTATAGCATGACAGAGGCAAGAGCAATGAGCCATAATGCCGGAGGGGTGAGGGAGGCAGGCAGGGGCCAGATCGTGATGGCTATTCGTTAAGGACTTAGATTGTAGTTCCTGCCCCCAAGGACTTAACCCATTCCTCTTGATTCCCAGTTATTATGTCTGCTGATAAGGCTTAATACTCATGGGGAAGGCGTGGGAGGGGGTGCACTTTAGAAGGAACCTCAGAAGAGGAATAAAAACTTTTGTCTAAGAGAATGAAGCTCTAATATTGTAATGGCAGTCAGTGGGATGATCATTTTGGAAGTGTAGAATATTGCTTGAATCCTCTTCAAATAGCAACTTGTAAGTAGCTGCTTTCTGAAACTCAGGGAACACATTCTTTTGTTTTTGTTATTCGTAAGAATCAAGTAGACCAATTTTTGACCCATAAGGACACAGAAGCCATAATCTTGTGCACTGTTTCAAGAGAGAAGCCATGGAGCAGGCAGGAGCAACTTAAATGGACTTCAGTGAGGTGGCATGTGTGAAAGGGCCCAGCACAGCAGCCAGTGCCTACTGAACATTGAATAAAGACCCACAAACTCTCTGACATCATTTCAGCTACCCATCATCGAATGTTCACTCTTCCTGAGTGCCAGACACAGCGCACAATGAGTGGTGTAAGGAAACACAGGACCGAGGAGCATGAGGTCCAGCGCAGAGTTCAGAAATCTCCATGGTCAGTGCTCATGGGACACAGTACAGTCCTTGGTCAATGCACATGGCTCACAGTGATACTGAAGCCACCATACGGGTGGATGAGACAAGTAGAGCTGTAAGAATTCTCTTCTGAAGTTTCTTGGAGGAGACAGGGCTTAAGGAGGGCCAGGAGAATATTTAGCTAGGCAGAGAAGATGGGACTCAAGGATGGGAAAGAGGAACATGTTTTGCTAAGAGCTGAGAGCACTAGGGGGAGCATGGGGATGCAGGACAGTGGGACCAGCATCAGCAAATGCATGTGCAGAAGGTGCCATCCCGGCCAACCCTAGCTTGGTTCTGCAGTCAGCTGGACTGGGCTTTGAACCCTGGCATCACCTCTTATAGACTGGATGAACCTGGATGAATTACTTACCTTTTCTGAGTCTGTTTCCCTCATCTTTAAACTAAGACTAATAAGAACCCAGTTCACATGAATGACACGGCATGGACCATATGCCATAGAGAGTAAGAGCAAAGATTTAGGGGCCTGGTTTCAGCTCACACTCAGCAAGCTACTACTATCCATGTGGATTTGGGTAAATTAATTAACCTCTGCAAGGCCCACATGTCAGTAATGGGAACTGTTGTAGTACTCCCGTGTCCTGAGTTTGTCCAAATGAACAAATTGAGATAACGCACCTAAAGGACACAGAGCTTGGCACCCCCAGCATGACTGCGTGCTAATGACAGGCAAACCTCATTTTACTACACTTAATTTCATGGTGTTTTGCAGATACTATGCTTTTAACAAATTGAAGGTTTATGGCAGCCCAGTGTCAAGCAAGTCTTTTAGTGTCGTTTTTCAAAAAACATTTGCTTACTTCATGTCTCTATGTCATAGTTTGGTAATTTTCCCCGTATTTCAAACATTTTCATTATTATGTGTTTGTCATGGTGTTCTGTGACCACTGGTCTTTGATGTTACCATTGTATTTGTCTTGGGGCACTGCGAGCCACACCCACGCAAGACAGCAAACTTAATCCGTAAATGTGTGTGTTCTCACTTGCTCCACCCACCAGCCGTTCCTCATCTCTCCCTCTTCTCAGGCCTCCCTCTTTTCTGAAACACAACCATATTGAAATTAGGCCAATTAATAGACCTACAATGGCCTCTAAGTGTTCAAGTGAAAGGAAGAGTCTCAGATCTCTCATTTTAAGTCAGAAGCTAGAAATAATTAAGCTTAGTGAGGAAGGCATGTTGAAAGCCAGGAGAGGCCAAAACTTAGGCCTCTTGTGCCAAACAGTTGACCAAGTTGTGAATGCAAAGGGAAAGTTCTTGAAGGAAATCACAAGTGCTCCTCCAGTGAACACACGAATGATAAGAAAGTGAAACAGTCTTATTGCTGATGAGGAGAAAGTTTTAGTGGTCTGGTTAGGAGATCATACCAGCTACAACATTCCCTTAAGCCAAAGTGTAATCCAAAGCAAGCCCCCAACTCATTTCAGTTCTGTGAAGGCTGAGAGAGGCGAGGAAGCTGCAGAAGAAAAGTTGGAAGCTAGCAGAGGTTGGTTCGTGAGGTTGAAGGAAAGAAGCTGTTTCCGTAACGTCAAAGTGCTGGTGAAGCAGCAAGGGCTGATGTGGAAGCTGCAGCAGGTTATCCAGAAAATATGAAGGTGACTGCACTAAACAACACATCTTCCATGTAGATGAAACAGCCTTCTACTGAAGAAGATGTCTTCTAGGACTTTCATAGAGAGGAGAGGTCAATGCCTAGCTTCAAAGGATGGGCTGACTCTGTTCGGGGCTAATGCTTCAGTTGACTTTAAGATGAAGCCAGTGTTCATTTACCATTCCAAAAGTCCCAGGGTCCTTGAGAATTATGTTACATCTATACTGCCCATGCAGCAGGGAGTGCCTGGCATCTGTTATCTGTTCAGTAAGAATTAGTAATATTCTTGTATCTAAAGTTTCTGAAGTGAATGTCTTATGTATTAAGAATTAAAAGACACTTGAAACAAATTAAAAAATAAAAGCAATTATTTTTAACCACAATCAGAAGCTGAATATTTACATTTTTTAGAGCCGTGTAGTAATGTTTGCTTTGTCATGTAGTGTGTGTGTGTGTGTGTGTGTGTGTGTGTGTACAGACCTTGGATGTGAGTGGACTAGGGGACCATTATAAGTGACCATTTATTAGGCAATCTTATTCTTGCCTTCTGACCCTGGTCCTCCCCTTTCCATCAAGGGGAGGGGATAATTGCATCATGCTTCTCCCTGGCATGCACAACACACCAAGTGTTTGCCTATTTTTAGCCAACATGAAGTCACTGAAACTCTATGCCCACTAGATGCAATTAGTGCTTTGTTATTTGTTGCTCACGTGGTTTAATATCCTGACTGCTCTGCATAGTTTGTATCCTTAGATGAATTTAAAAGGACTGAAAACCTTTTGTTGCTGGGAAAATTGCTTGGGGAGTAAGAACTGAAATCCCAAGTCAGTGAGGCCCCTGGAAAGGACTCTGAGGTGAATACTCAATGGCCTCTGCAAGGCAGGGAGACGTCAATTATCCTCCTCTTTGATGGCAGGGGCAGGCTGGGGAGGCCGGGAATGGCTATATTCTATCCAACTGGTGAAAGCAGTACTTCAGTTCAGGGCCTCCCAATAACGGTCCCAATTCCACTTTTCGTCCAGCAATCAGAAATGACACGTGGAACGCAAAACTCGGAGCAGTGCAGCAGGGTTGACTCTACAAGTGAACAGGGGTGGGGGCTGCCCACAGGTGTGGTTTCACATGTTCAACCCATTAGCTCTTGCCTCAGTTTTACTCTTGGGGCCTCCTTCCTCGTGTTTAAGGCCCTGAGTCAAGTGTGTGGAAACATTAATTACTTAAAGAGTCCTGAGTCTCAAATTTTTGTTTCTCAAACTTTGTCCTTACTTCGGATGATGAAGACTTACTCCCATCAAAATCAATTTTGTTTTATTTAACAAACAATATACCTTCAGGGGATCAGGCATAGAAGTAAGGCAAATTCTATTGAAAACATTTCTAAAGTAGATGAGGTATTCATAGAAGTATTTTACATGGTAAGGTATTCCTGAGGCCAGGACTTCTATACAAAATTTAGAGGCCAGCTACCACATCATTGTACCCTCAGACATCACCATCCTTTTCTTCTCTGTCTCAATTTATCACTTAGTTTCATTCTGCTCCTAAAAGTAGATAACTTTATGATGAAAAAAATATAAAAATAACTTCTAAAAGAATATTAAACTTTATTTGGAAAAATACTTTTGAAAGTATTGTTTTTACACCACAGATTATATTAAAAGTGAGTAAATATTTCAGTAAAGCATAAATAAACCCTATTACATTCATTAACGATGTAAACACAGATTTTAAAAAGTTTTAAAATTAATTTATTCATTCCTTCCAACAAATGTTATTGAGTATTCAGTGTGAATAACAGGAAGTGCACATTTCATTTGCGTCATGTCTTTCATGAAGTAATCAATTTTTGTAATTTTATTAACAAATATGTTTCCAGCATCATTCTTCTTCACTTGCAATATGGATTTGACAGAGTTATTTAAAATGTGTCCTGGGACAACATTAAAAAAAGATGAAAGCAACCGTATAAACTCAACCCACTCCCAGGACTGTCTGAAAGGGCCCTGGCTATTCGTGGTAGTCATTAGATCCCGAGCAGCTGTGACAAAGAGGTTATAGACAATCACCAGCTCACATTTTTCTCTCTCACAAAAGAAGTATGCAAATAAGATCAGGTGAATTCATTTCAGGGGAAACATTGAGTCAACTCATATTTATTAAAAAGTAAAATATTTCAAACTTCAGCCCTCTATTATTAGTAACAAGTTAATTTCCACATACCTCACACTCTAATGAGAATAGCTGTGTTGGACAGTAACCAGTCATCAACACCTCAGTGTGAATGAAGATCTGAGAGCAGATTCTAAGAGATGAAGGGATGTAGAGGGAAGAGAGAACAGTGGGTACTCAGGGCAGGGAGGGGGCACCCTGGGGAGAAAATGTCTCTAACTTTTTAGGTTTGCACAAGAACCCTGTTCTCTGGACTAAGCTCTCTAGGTCCTAGTCCTACTTTCCCCCAAATCATAGAAACTTGAGTTCTTTACAATTAAGATTCATATTGTTACTTCTGTTAATTGCTATGATTAATAATATTAATCACCATGATAGAAAAGGGAAGTCTGCTCCTTCTGAGAGCTTCTATATGTTGATAGTCGTTATTGTGACCATTTATGGTAGGCTTTTAAATGCATTAAAGGAGTTGAAGTGAAGTTGGAAGTAAACATTGTTGGTACAGTTTTTAAATGTAAATAAAAATAATTCCATTAGTACAGCAGTTAAAATATTCCATAGTATAATCAACAATAGCTTTTATTACTATATTAAGCATATGACATAATTTTTAAAAATTTCATAAAGATGATATATTTCAAGTCTATATGAAAAATAGACTATTCAATAAATGGGGTACTATTTGAAAAAGAATATAAAGATGAATATCTCACTCCTTATATAAAATACATTTTTTAAAATGTCTAAAATTTCAAAATAATATAAGTGAAACCATTAAAATCCTAGAGGATACACTGGGTGCATATTTTTATAATCTTGGGGTAAGGAAGCTCTTTTTAAGCAGAAAGACTCAAGGAAAAGATTGTCTGTTGGGGCCTTTTTTTTTTTAAGTTAAAATGTCTCCATAGACAAAAACATCTACTTACTCCACAAAAACAAGAATTAAACCACGCTGGGTGGGTGGTGGGGGGTGTGTGTGGAATTGCAGTATGAACGACAAAAAGATAAAATATACATAAAATTTACATATAAAGACCATTGTAAGTCTTATATGTGAGAACAAATAATCCTATTAAAAAATGGGCAAGGCCTTGTGTGGGTAAAGTAGGGTTCCTATGGCCAGGATCCTCACTGAACTTAAACCACCTGATGATGTAACTGGCCTGTTGCTATGCTACCACTTCCACACCTTTAGGCAATAAGCCATTATTGTGTTAATATAAAGAGTTCCGCCCAGTGTGCTCTGCGTGTGAAGGGGTAGGCGAGGCTGCAAGGCTGGAGGAGAGTGGAGTGGAGGCTGGAGTTGTGGCAGTGCCGAGGACAGAGGCCTGGAGGACGGCTGTGCGGGAACGACTGTACAGAGAGGCCCAGAGGATGGCTGTGCGGGACAGGCTGTGCAGAGAGGCCCAGAGGACGGCTGTGCAGACAGAGGGGCCCAGAGGCAGAGACCGGCTTGCTGCATCAGAAGCAGCAGTGATAACACAGATTCTCTCTGAGTGAACGGGATTTTAGTGACTGACCTGCCACCTGGAAATAAAGTTGGGTATAACCTTTTCACCCCAAGAAACCTTTGCTGTAAATTTCTTTGGTCACAGTGAATCTATAGTGAACTTGCTTGGGGCTGAAACTCATTTGCAAAACACCTTGAGTAAGGAGTTCAAGGAAGAAGAAACATAACTGACCCCAAACTGCTGGTAAGATGTTAGCAACAGACATATTTGAGATCACGAGCACAACCCCCCACTTGACACAGGGGGAAACTGGCTCAGGGGTTCGGTGATAGGTTTTGTGTCATCCAACCATTAATGCAGAATTAATTCAACTTCACCTTGAAAACAGTCTGTAGAGATTTTTACAGATCAAGTGTGAACAAAAGAAGATCAACTTGCAGCCCTCCACATTCAGATCTGTATGTGTGGCCCCTCGGAAGGCATCAGAGACAACACTGGCGAGGCAAAGGGAGATCCTGAGGCCCCATTTGAACTCTTAGCTGTAGAATACAAGGGACCTAGCTCACTTGGCTAGGCTGCTCTTGAAGCAGCTTTCAGAGGCTCGGAATGTGAGACATAGAGTTAAAAAGACATTCCAGGTCAGCCCGCATTTGTCTGATGACACCCTCCAGCCCAGCTCTGCTAAAGGTCACTACTGGCAGGGCAAGGCCTCGCCAATGATGGATACAAAGACCAGACTTGCATCCAGAGCTGGACACTGATACAGTCTGAATGGAAACCAAGAGAAGGGCGAAGAAAGCACAATCTGTATAATCCCAGCAGCTTTAACTAAAACCCAGGTCAGGGGTTCCCTAAGTCTGGCCTACACACAACTGAGAGCATGGGAAATAATACTTTCAGGTAGTATAGAGAAACATTTTAAAGTTTAATGGCTTTGTGTTTGTTGCAATACATATAAATACATAACTGGCACATTAGAGTCGTGATTTCACTAATACCATTTTTAGGATGAGCCTTCGGTAAATGTTTAGGTTAAAAAAATAACTTCATTTAAAGAACAATACTAAGTATTAATGGTACCAGTGAGACAGGGACCATAGGCCTAGATGGAATAGGGTGGGGACCTCCGGAAAAAGCAAGGCAAGATATTTACAGTCAGAGCAATGAAACCCCCTACCAAAACTCTGTGTTAAACATTAAGCCCTAGAGTCATTCTTCAGTGAGATCAGTTGATACTCCCCAGATAAAGGAAAGTAGCCCATGTTTTTATTATGCTAATTATTTGTAATCATGTGTAAGATTCACTTTAGCATGCTAAAGGGGATTTAATATCTCATCAAGGACAAACATCCTAAAGCCACTTTAACAAGTCCACATCCTAAGCCCTTCATCAGTTTCCCCAAATCCTTAACTGCCTATAAATCCTCTAGACAACACACCACCCTGGGCTCTCTTGTCCCCTCCTGGCATGAGCCAGGAGCTCTTTCCTCTCACTTTGTTTCTGAATAAAAGCCTCTCCTACCTTGGGTATTTGCTAAGTTCATTCTTCGACTCCACAAACAAGAACCCCGGCATCCATAAGAAGAAAACAAATCCTACCATTTGCAACAACATGGATGGAGCTAGAGGGTATTATGCTCACTCAGTGAAATAAGCCAAGCTGAAAAAGACAAGTATCAAATGATTTCACTCATATGTGGAGTATAAGAACAAAGAAAAAATACTGAAGGAACAAAACAGCAGCAGACTCACAGAACCCAAGAACGGACTAATAGTTACCAAAGGGAAAGGGACTGGGGAAAATGGGCGGGAAGGGAGGGATAAGAGGGAAAAAGGGGCATTACGATTAGCAGATGTAATGTTGGGGGGGCACGGGGAGGGCAGTACAACTCAGAGAAGACAAGTAGTGATTCTATAGCATCTCACTACGCTGATGGACAGTGACTGTAATGGGGTTGGTGGGGGGGACCTGATGAAGGGGTAGTTTAATAACCATAATATTGCACATGTAATTATAGATTAATGATAAAATAAATTATATTTTTTTAAAAAGTGCAAAGAATATGGCCAGTAAATGCAAAGCATGCTCCAATTCTGTCATTATTAAAGAAATACAGATTAAAAAAAAAAAAACCGGTATCACCAATGCTATTTGAATATGGCAGAAATTGTGAATGAGATATACAAATGACTGAATTTTTTAACCAGTCCTGGAAAAAAATGCATTTTACTGTTCCTGCCAACCCATACATACATACATTTATGCAGCTGTAACAAAGAGTTTGAGAAACATCATTTACCCAGTTTATGTGAAGTACCCTGGACCCTTGATTCATCTCTGACCTCCTTTTTCCTTTCTTTCTCCTCCTTCTCATAATTGATTGTCTTTAAGTTCTTCCTGTCAGTTCTGCTTCTAAAGGCTCTTTATTCATCCCTTTTTCCAGCTCCAGTGTTTCATTCCGGGTCTTCGTCCACATTACCTTTCACCTGGACTATATCCTAACTCATCTCCTTGCCTCCAATCCGGTTTTTCTCTTTCAATCCACCCTCCACGCTGTTGCCAAAAAGGCTTTTAAAAAAACTGATCTGATCCTGTCGTGCCCCAGAGCACAGGATAAAGTCCAAGCCGCAGGCACCTGGTCATTGGTCCCTGCTGACTCTTCCAAATTCCAATACTGGCAGAATAAGAACTAGAAACCCAGGTTTCTTGATTCTTAACATACAATGCTGCCCTCTCCCAAAGACTCTCTCCCTGCTGTTTTCATAACACAAATGATACCTGCATAGATAGCTCCTCTTGTCGTTTTGGCACAGGAAATTTTGAGTAAACTCTGTCTTGAGACAGACAGAATGTTACAAAGTAGACTAGACCTGGGCAAGGGTATTGTGTCACTTGTCCATTACAAACACAGAATGTCGTAAGTGGAGGTTAGAGGACAAGCTAGTGATAGAAGTGAATAAAAAGGAAATTAAAATCTTATCTATTAGGCAACACACATTCGTGTTGGAGAGCATCAATACTGCATCATGATTATCTAGGCCATCCGCACTTTGCAATTGTCCCACAAGAAGCAGATGTCTCCTGTGAGCAGACAATGGCCCATTGATTAAATTCCCATCTGGTTCAGTTTACTAGAGAGTAAACGGAGTATATCCCCATCCCACCCCTCACTCCCCCTGATGTTGGACCTGCCTTGGCCAGTGGAATATTAGCTGAAAGTGCACAGAGGCTTCAAATGTGTTTGCCTGTTTTGACTTGGCCTCTTGAAAGGTTCCACCCCTGGCCAGGGCAGGAGCATAACTCAGCTAGTCCCTGTCCTTTCATCCTGGGTCCAAAATGGAACCACGTGGAGCAGACCTATTGTCTGAGTCCAAGCTGGGAGTGCAGCCTAGCTCGGCCAGCCCAGGTGAGCCCAGCTGAAATCAGACCTAGGCTGACCTGCAGACCCATTAGCAAGAAAAATAAATGTCTATTGTCCCCAGAGACGGAGATTTTGAGGTTGGTAGCAACTCAGCAACTAACCCAAAAGTAAAGTGGGATTTGTTTTGTTTTTGTTTTTATCAAGTTAAAAAATCAACTCTTCGGGTTTCTTTCGTGGACCATCTACAGGGGAAGTTGACCTTCTCCTAGCTGCCAGCACATTTCTAGGACATCTCCCAGCATGCTGGTTGCGTAATGCCGAAAGCTCTGCAGCCTCATTCTCACATTAGCCTGACAAGAAAGTAAATTAGGACTGTTTCACTCCTGCAAGCCCTCCCCCACTTAAGTCACAGCGAAGCCCTAAAGTAAAACAAAACCTGGTGGCCCTTTGCTATTGACATATTCCTGCCGCTGCTTCTCCTCTCGGAAACTGGGGATTGTTTTTATCAGCCGTCTCCAGGGTTGGGGATCCTGTCCCCACTAGTTTAAGCCATAATTTTTTCCAGCGAAAGTTCATTGGTGCCCGAGTCATTTTATAAAAGGTATGTTCCCAGGAGGAAGCCAGCAGCGTCAATGCCACAATGTCCAATGGCCTGGATTACAAAGACCTCGTTTTCCTCTAGCTGAGGTTGCGGAGGAGCTTTTTTCCTCTCGGGTTAGTTTTCTCTGTGTTTTTCTTCCCCTTTCCGCATTTTCCCACCTCACGCCTGTTTTCACGCTTTCCTTCCAGCCGGCTGAAGGCCCCTTGCCCGCAGCCCGCAGCTCCGCGCCATTGCGGACGCCCTCCTCGCGGTGGCAGTAGAGAGCCGCTCCCTGCCCCGCAGCTTACGTCACCTTGTTTACCCCGCTCCGGGTCATTTTTAGATCTAAGATCACAGGATGTTAATTGGGCCAATGATTTCCCATTCTTTTTGGCAAGAGGCCCTTGTGGGCGATGGGATAAGCATGGTGTCCTTCTACACAATGAAATTTTGCTGTGGGGAGTATTTATTTGCAAACACTTGGAATTTCATCTTTAGGAGCTGGGAAAGCTGCGTGTTAGCCAGTTTTTGCTGTGGGCTCGTTTTTGAGTCAGTTTAGTTTTGGAGCCCAAACGAGGGTGGCGGTAACTAGGGTGAGAGGGGAGGCTAGGTATTACTGTGGTGTCTAGGAGGCAAGGTCAGAACCAACCGAAAGTCCAAAGAAGGAGTTTGCCTTTTTACTTCCCCTTCCCCCGTATAAAATAACTACTCAGCAGGAAAGCATTTGGACTTTGACGCTTGGAGGAATAAGGGAAATAGCTGATCTGGCCAATCTGTGCCCTGATTCGTTGTGGGGAGACCTTGGGGCTCAGGGGAATCCAAGGTGCCTGCCTCAGATGCCCTCACCCAGGAACTGGATCTGAACGTCTCATCGCCGTAAATCACACATTTCAGAGGTTGGGACTTTTCATCCCAACAACAAGCACCACTTCTTTATTACCCCTTATTTATTATTCCCACATTGCCCAGGTACTAATGAGGACAAGTGGGGCACAGAGGAGCTAAGGGGCCCAGCTCACTCTCTCATGCCTAGGCTGTGTGTGCTTTTTACGAAAGTAAAAACCTCAAAAGCACTAGGGTTTCTGCTTTTTCCGTGCCGTCTTTGGTGGGTAGAGAATGTACACGGGGCCAAGTAAATAGAATTCCTCAGCTATGCTATCCTTTACAAGAAGGGAATAGAAGCATCTTATGATAAAGGAGAGGAAGAAAATCTATAAATTAGTGTTAAAAATGAATAAGCCTCAAGTTTTTTAAATGCCTGCTCCTCTCTGTCCATCTCCTTCTCACCCTTTCCCTGGCACCTGCTGCTGCCGCCATATGAGAACCAACTCCCAGAGAAGGAAATGTCCCACTCCCTCAAGCAGTGAGTTGTCCACTGGGGTGAGCACGCTGGCCTGGAGAATAGTTTTCATACAGGCAGGAAGGGAAGGAAAAGGCAATTCAGTTTGATTCAATAACCATTTCTTGAGCCCCTAATCTCTGTCAGCCACCCAGACAGGCAACGTAGGTTCTAAAAACACAAAAAGGCACAATTCCTGCCACTGTGGAACTTTGAGTCTAGTAGAGTTTATACTCACAGGGAGTTCTTGTTCCTTTTGGAAAGCACATAATGAAAGAAAGATTGAAAGAGATGTTACAATAATTGAAAGGGAGAATGTCAGGTCAATGGCTTGGGGAAGCATTCCTCTGCTTTGGGGACAGGGCCTGGCAACCATGGCAGAGCTGCTCCGTGGAGAACAGGAGCCCCACCCTCCAGGCACTCTGGACGCTAAGGAGGCTGAGGGAGGTGGGAAGAGGAAAGAGGAAGCGGCTTGCTGAGCCTAGAAAGGCAGGGATTTGGAGCCAGCCAACAAGAACCATGGAAAGTTCTGGAGTAGGGAGCATTCCCTATTACCTGCCTCCAGGCGTGCATTCGGGTCAAGCATTTACTTGCCTGCATCTGTGAATAGGAAGATATATGTGAACAGGAAAAAATAGGCGGCCCCAGGCCCACTTATCACCAATAAAATTGCCTTTTCAAATGCCTTTTGTCAAGAACCTACTGATAATTCAGACTGATCTGAATCACAAGAAAAAAAAATGAAAAGAAAAACAATGAAATACTTGTATTCTTATGGTATGTGAAATTTTTAAAGATTTTTTGCTAAATATAACAATTATACAGACAACAGCATAAAACAAATGTGCAGCTTAATAAATTACAAGGTAGTCTAGTAACCCTGCAATCACCCACGAGAGGAGAGAGAAGCATGTCAACAATGCCAGCAAGAACTTTTTAAGCCACAGTAACTGCTGCAGCTGCAGAAGCTTCAAGGACAGCCTGAACGGGGTACTTACAGGATGTTCTGGGGCCTCCCTTCAGGCATCAACCAAGCAATTTAGGAGTGAAAATAAGCATAGCACCTCATCTCCACATATTTACCTGAAGGAGGTGAGAGAGGAAAGGGACCGGTATTTTATTGAATGCCTAAGGTATGCTAAGTGCTTTACTATGTTATCTCTGAAATAAATTAAGCATTCATGCTCACTACAACTCTGTGAGGTTGGGGTTATTATCCCCACCTTACAGATGAGAACACTTATGTATAGAGAGGTTAGGTAACTTGCCCAGAGTCACTTGGCAAGGAGAGGCAGCTGGCTCTGGAACTCAGGCAGCCTGGCTGCAGAGCCCCATTCTTTCCCACTGCCCTAAATAATAAGGTGGTTAGTATGCTAGACTTTTCTGTTTGCCCTTCTAGATCCACTTTCCACCCTCCTCTGTCCTGGTCTATGCTGCAAGCTGTATCAAGGGGTTCCCTTACCCTTTGGTTTCTGGCCGGGTTTAACCAGTGGTTGTCCTGGGCAGGAGACCTGAGGGTGGGAGGCAGCTCTGGGCTGGCTACATCCCTTGATTTGTGGTCACAGCTGTGGTCAGGTGGCTCGAAGCACGCAGAGCCCACTGTACAGGTTCTGGTGACAGCACCTCCCCTTGCCCCTTCAGGCATAAGGGTGATCAAGTACCTCTTACTTATTACACTGCTTCTGTGGTCTCCCTGCATCCTGCCCACCCCTTCGTAAATAGCTCCTTTATTGAATTCTCCTCAAATTACCCAATTTGAGTGTGCCATCTGTTTCCTGCCCAGGTCTGGCCTGGTATAAATCGGAAATCAGGAAAGTGGCAGCTCAGAGGCCTCCCTGCCTGTGTGGGCCGCCTTCCTCATGGATGTAGGACCAGTCACAGGTGAAATAAAGATGACCTCTCATTTAAAGGAATTCAGGACATTCTGGGGGGTGGGGGAGTGGGGGGTCCTGGCACTGCAGAGTGAGGTTGATCCTTTACTTTTAGGGCCTTCTGAGTCAAGAGAGGCCACAAGGGTTCCATTGGTTTAAAGGATCCTAGGCATTCTGGGAGAGGAGCTGAAGGGAGGAAACAGAATGTAGGGAAGTTAAAGATGTGGGCTCTCAGCCCTTTAACTTGCCTGGGTCCAAGTCCCAGCTCCTCTACTTACCAGATGTATGACCCCTGGCAGGTCATTTAACAGTTCCATGCCTCAGTTTCCCCATGTATAAGGTGAGATGATAACAGTATGAGTCAATAAATTCAGTGTCTGATGCATATTAAGTAGTATATTATTGAGAGAGTGCAGACATAAAGCTTTTGACCTTTGAAAAATATGGGGCAGATTTGTTTGCCCCAGCCTTTGGGCGTGATGCCCTGGGAAGTCAGGAAGTGACCCACGAAGCAGATTGCCACAGCCCGGATCCTGGGACCAGTATGGAATGCTGAGGGAGGCCCAGAGCATGGCATCCTTCCCACACCTCTCGGCCCTGTCCTGGACTAGGTTGCCACTTGAGGGCACGTGGAGCAGATGTCCATCAGAGGACCAGAGTAAATGAGGTTGCCAGGAAGATCTCACACTGGGAGGGGGAAGTACTGCTCCCTCTCCCGGGCCTAAAGGCTTCTCTTCTGTAAATATCACTTCTCTCTCCTGCACTGTCAACTTCTCCCTCTCGAAAGGAGATATTCTCATCAGCATATAAAAATGCTCTAATATCTCATATCATAAACTCTTCTTTGATGTCATATCCTCCTCCATTTCTCTGATCCCATTCATAGTAAAATTTCTTCCAATGAGTTGTCTGTAGACACGTCTTCCCCTCCTGTTCTCTCCTCAACACAGTCCATTAGCGTTTCAGTCCCAAATCACTCCCTTAAAAACCTCTCTTCTCACAGTCGCCAGTAAGCTCCCCACTGCTTCAGGTAAGGGTCACGTTCTGTTGCCAAGCCTCTCACTGCTTTTGGCCCATTGGGACAATACTCTCTCTGTCAGCACACCTTCCTGCCGAGGCTCCCTTGGGTCTCTTGGATCGCCTCTTGCCTCCCCAGGTCCGTCAGTGTGCCATGCCAGCACACTTGCTTTGAGAGAGCTCTTTGGGGCTATGGTGTGTACAGATTAGCTCATTTATCAGTTCTTCACAGTGCTTCAGGAAATGTGAAGAAACTTCTATCTTTGGTGCATGAGGCTGATGGGAGTTGGAGAAGGGAGGGGCAGCCAAAGGAAGCACTGGGGACAGTTCAGGGACGATCTCCAGTCTGGCTCAGAGCCCTCTTCTCTGGATTTCTATGGTCAACTGGCCCTTATTCCTGTTTTACAAGAGAAAAAAATTGGAAGCAGGGAGGGTGTGGGATTTATTAATTTTCTCTATCAGGGTCATACGGGAGGCAGTGTCCCCACCCTTCTTCACTCGTGCCCTGCAGGGTCTCCAGAAAATAAGACTCACCTACTTTTGTATGTATATTTATTTATATATACATAAAGAAGTATAGCAATTTCCAAGCCTTTACCAGAATCAGTCCTCTCTGGGGCAAACCTGGATCAGACTTGGGACCAGAGCTTGTCCCAAGACCTTAGCACCACTATTCTTTGTCTTTATTGGGTGCCTGGTGTTTGTGTACTGGCGGAAAGTGGGGCAAAGAGGGAATGGGGAAGGGAGAGGCAAACGCAGCAAACAGCTCTCTGTAATCTTGTCTGCAGAGACTGTGTCATGAATATGAGAGGCCGAACTTCCCTCTGTGAGAAATGCTTCAGAGAAGCCAGTGTTAGTCTTTAGCCCTTATAAATGATAAGTGCCATGGCCAGGTTTGCAAGACCAATCTGCAGCCCCAGTGTCAGAAGGTCTGAGGGTTTCCCATTCTTCCTTGTTTGGAAGCAGCATCCAGGGTCTCTGGTGAGGATGGTGGTTTCATTATGCATCCAGGCATTTTCAGGAGGCGGGATTCCTGTTCCTGTCATCCCATCCCATTGACCCAAGTAGCCTTCTTCTACACACTCATCCTCATCTCTTCCACTGTGTGTTTGGAAAGCCAGTGAGAGGTGGACTGTAGAGAAAAACATGGAATTCAGATTATACTGGGTTTGAATTTGAGTTGCACTGCAAAGTAACCAGGTGTTTTGTGTGAGTTTACATATGCTCTCAAGAGCCTCCGTTTCCTCATCTGTGAAATGCAGTAATAAGAAAAACCACGTTGTGGAGTTGTCATGAGGACTAGAGTCAATGTTCGTGTGGTTCTGGTCAATGTGCATGGTTGGTGCTCAATAAGCTGTAGCTGATAGAATAAATTATCCCACTAGGCTAGCCTTTCACCTAAATTCCTTTGTAGATAAAAAGATCTGCTAAATCGCTTACATCAATTAGGATGCTTCCCTCTATAAGTAATAGAAAATCTGAGAATAGCTTAACAATAAAGAAAATGGGTTCTCTACTCAACAGGAAGTCCAGAAGCAGCTTTGGAAATGACTGATCCATAGCTAACCAATGCCGTAGAGGCCACATATTCTTCTCTCTCTCTCCCTGATCTGCATCCTCAGCCTGTCTACTTTGTTACCAGGTACTTACTCTTCCTCATGGTGTCAAGATGGTGAGCAGAGTTCTAGGTATCACGTGGAAAAACAACCATATCCAATAACTGAAGAGGACTGTGTCTTCCAATGTATGTCTTTTTAAGCAAGGAAATCTTTCTGAGAATTCCCCCAGCAGACTTACTATACCTCATTAACCAGAATTATCTCATGGGCTATGTTTAAACAAGAAAACAATCCTACAATTGGTTGTTTGAATCAGGTTTTATTTCCGAAGCAGGAAAGGTGGTTGCTGGATAGACATCCATCCAATGATCTGCTCCACTGTTTGGTTAGCAATGTCCTCTCCAAAAAAGGTTTATTGAGCACCTATTATGTGCTCAGGCTTTGGAGGTACTGACATTATGATTTCATGCCAACCACTGCAAATTTAGCAACTATGTGCTGGACCAAAATGCTTGACTCACAGAGAGGAGATGCTCAGGAAATGTCCTCTGGAACAAGGAGCTAAAGGGAAAGGTAGAGGTGCCTGGGCCAGGTTCATTCATGGCCAGGAAAAGGCAGTCTTGGAAGTGGGGCTTGCCGAGAAGGTGAAGGAGCTCCCTATGCTTCAAGATGGCATTCAGTTATGATTCCAGAATTATTAGCTTTGATTCTGTGAGAAAAGAGTACATCAAAGCCAGAATCCTATGAATTAAAATGTTGACTAATCGAGCTAATTATAGTTCACTCATCTGAATTTTCACACAATGAGAAATTCACTCATGAAAGCCTTCTCTTGGGCAGGAGGCTTTGATGATGAAGCAGCTATTTATATTCCAGACCCAGTCCTCCTCACTCTGGCCAGAGAATCTTCACTGGAGTGCCTTTTGACCACTCAAACCCCTTGTGGATTCTGCCCTAGGTTCCTGAAAGCTGAAGCCAGCTCAGTTGAGGGACAGATTATGACGATGTTGAGAGTAAGATTCTGTTCCCTAAAGAAAGATCACCCAGTGTGTCAGGATGTCATGATGGGATTCTTTTCATTTTCAATTTTATTCCAGATTTTAAAATACTTTGGTAATTTACATAGCCTAATTATACTTTTGGGAGAACCTTCTCACTCAACATGTCTCAGTTATCAGATACAGAGTGGTATAATACATTTTAATTACTGTTTAGATGTACTTTGCTGCAGAGTTAACAATATAGACTAAGCCTAAATCTCTGATGAGCTACTGAAAACATTTTGTGGTTGTCACACTGGGGAGAAGGGATGGGTGCTACTGGCATCTAGTGTGTGAGGCCACGGACACTCGCTGCTAGACATGCTGCAAATCACAGTTTAGAATCGCCCCCCACTCCCAGCAAAGAATTATCAGATCCAAAATGTTAGTACTGGTGAGGCTGGGGAACCCTGTGTTAAAGTGCAGTCCACTCAACACTAGTCATGCATTCAAGGTGACAGCATGTTGACTTAAATGGTGTTACCTGCCATCAGAATACTTATTTGGGCAGACTCCTTTACGTTTAGCATTTCTGAAAGAGAGCCAGGAATAAAGAAATGTATTAAATCCATGACAACCATAGTCTCATGCATTATAGATGAATTCCTCCTAGTCAATATGCTTGCTCTTCAGGCACTTGATAAATAACAGTGATGTTTATGGATGCACAGGCCCACTGGTTAGAACTTATTCCTCTGTGGACAATTAAAGAAGTAGGTATGTAAAGCATGATCAAGTCAGTATGCTTCTGTCCCCAAACTACCTCTTTCTAAAGGAAGTTTTAAGTAATTCTATTATAAATATTATATAAGTAATAGCAAGGTTTAAAATGATGCAAGATCTAGGTACACACTAAGTACTCTTGTTGTTAAACTTAACTGTTATCAAACTGTGCTTAAATCAACTAAGAGAACCTTAGGCCTTACTCTTGGTTCCTAACTCCTATGTTATCCAGGGTATTGGTGCTTGAAGTTAATTTGCCTTTTCAACACACTTTTAACTGTAAAGATGTTTTATAATGTCCTGTCCTTTTGGAGAAAAGACATTTAAGAATTGTTTTAATGAACACATGCACATAATTTAAAAAGTCAAATAGTATTAAAAATCTAGTGAAACTCAGCAGTTTTCTTTCTCATTCCTTTCTACCCCTTCCCTACTCAGTCTTCTTGTTTCTTCTGGCATTTACGCATTGCCTTATTTTAAATAATATGCATGTGCTATTCTCTTTTTGTTCAACAATTTAAATGTATTATCTTCCTGTTATGGTAAATGAGTATTTAGCACTCTTTTCAGCCAATCCCTCTGTGTTACCTCCCTATTCCTCCCTACAGAATTATAGTTTTTGGTTAAAATTAACATTTGGTGCTCATTATGTACATGCAAGGAAAGCAGAGCATTGTAGTGTACTATTGTTTTTCTTTGTTACTTTTTGTTTTTCCTGATGTTAGTAATTGCCTTGTTTTTTCACAAGTGTCTTTTTAAAATTTCTTCCTTTGCAGTACCTTTGATCAAAAGTATTGTGTTTGTGACCTAATTTCTCTTTTCAGAGGCCAAATTTTGCTAACAATCTGAGTTTTTGGTCCCTGAATGCCCTCTACCTGATGCCTCACTGAAAAGAGACTCTAATGTACAGGTGCAACCCATTTCCCATCTTTATCATCCCAAATGGGTCATTCTTTCATCAGAGGTTTAAGAACCCAGCTCTAACTAATGTTCTGTGGCTTTTTCTTAGGGGTCATGAAAAAGTAAATACTTGAATTCTCAACACTGCCTTTTCCCCAGTCACACATCTTAGTTATTAAACAGCTAATACTGGTTTCTTCAGAAGGTCTCAGGGTCAATACTTCTACCAGCCCAGGTGATCACAAATTCCTTAGCTTCTAGAAACTACTGGTGGGCCGTGTTTGCAGATGGCTGCCTCTAGGACCTCTGTTTTCTCCTTTTGGCTTTTTACTGTTGCTAATTGTCCTTTGGATTCTAGGACCTTCCAGTTGCCTAGCTCAAATATTCCTGGATTATGAACAATCCAGGGGTCTGTTTAGAATGGTCTTGAACAGGTAGCAACCCTCTTGTGGTTTCTGCTTTCACTGAGCATGGTCTGTCACATTCCTAGGATTTACTACCCTGTTCCTTATCCTCTGTACAAGGCTCTATGCCATTGCCAGTACACAGAACCCTGGTGTTCCTGTCCCCAAGTGTGAGTGGGTCTGTCATAGAAGATGAAAACTCCAATGCTGAGAAGAACAAACTTCATTCAAAATATACATGGTTCAATTCATTGAGAGAAAAGACTGCATTCAGCAGAGGATCCCCATCAGAGGAGCTCCACTCCCAAAGTATGCTGGCCTCTCAAGATGCTGATAGCAGCTTCCTGACTTAGCTGATTCAGCCCTGGTCTGCCTGTTCTCGGAGAATACTTGATCATGTCAACTTTCTGGTGATAACTGGACCTATCCTGCCATGCCCGTGTCTATTCCTGTACCCTTTCTTATGGAATTGCTTCCCATCCAAAACTGAGCAGTAGTGGAACAAAGTCAAGCAGTCTAGACTGTAAAACCCTGAAGCATCCAGATCTCTCTCCAATGTCTTTAACCCCTATTTTACCAGAAAGACAGATACACACACAGATGCTGAAACACTGACACAGTATCTTTTCCTCAAACACAGCCCTGGCTTTCTGCTTCTGTATCTCTGCTCACTTCTCAACAGAGAACAAAGGGATTTTTGTGGAGGCAGACACACCCCACATTCCTAGTTTACAGAATTTATTTATAACCAGAACTACATTTAGAAATATATGAATAACTATACTAGTAATAATAGGCGGAAGAAGAGAAGGCGTGTGTGTGTGGATTCATCTTCTTAGGTATGTGTGACTCCAGTTAATATTTAAAATGCTCTCAAGTTCCCTGAGCACACACTGACTGTCTGATGGGGGAGGTAGTGAGGAGAGGGATGGGTGGCAGTGGGAAAGATAAACTAGGATTAAAAATTAATTGTACTCAATTTTCAAATTAGATTGCTATACACAGATGGCTATGAATTTTAATGTGATTTTGTATTTAACTTTTTTTTGAGGAGATTTAAATTCTGTTATTCACTGACTAGGCAACTTATGAACTCACATTTCGGCTTTAATTCTACCTCATCACAAGTAGAATTACAGGGCTGGAAAAAACTCTACCAATCATCCTCCATTGGAAAGAACCACACCCAAAGCCAACCAGGGCAACATGGATCCTGAACACATTTTTTAAGACTTCTAATTTAAGGTATTCCACAGCCAGTCTCCCTTGAGAGTGAATTCTTGTGTTCTACTTTTCCACTCTGTCAGCCTCCGCTGTGCTTCCTCTTCCCCTGCCACTGCAGCTGGATAGACAGAGGAACCACCACCCCAGCCCATCTCCATCAGCCTCAGCCTCAGCCTCAGCATCTTCAGGGGCCTGCATGCCTCTTCTGTGGGCCGTGTGATGAGTTCACAGCCCTGGGCCAAAAGGGAAGGAGAATAAACAGGGAGGGCCCTGCCCACTTCGGGTGTAGGATTTGGGCTGGAACGACCTAACTTGATTTCAGAGACTGGTCTCAGGAGGATGTTTGGTCTATTCAGGACATAGTGCCCAAAGGGAAAAGAAATCCTGGGCAGAGAGTGGTTCTAGAGGGTCCAGTTTGGATGGCGGTGTATGACGGGGAGAGATTCTAGCCAGCAGCAACAATGCAGAAATTAGATCCAGCAGAGGTGTGATTCTAGGAGAGCAGAACATTCATGGAGGGTATCAGCAAATGGGTGAGGGCACAGAAAAGAGTATGATTTCTTTCAGGGAGAGAAACTGGTGAGAAGTCAGGGTGTCAGGGCCCTGAATAAGCAGGCTGGGGGTCGGAATAACTCTCAGGCTCTAGAGGAAGGTGTGATCCCTTCTAGTGGTCATTGCTGATGCAGCTGTCCTTGTCCTGCCCATTCTCTCTGGGCACCTTATTACATCTTTAGGGCCAATGGCCACCTTGATGGATCCCTATTTTAGATCTCCAGTGTAGACCCCTTTCCTGGACTCCAGACCTTCATATCCAGCTCCCCACTGGACCTGCCCACTTACATATCCAAAGAAACTCACCCGCTTCTCCAACCTGCTCCTCTTCCTATATTCTTTATCTTAAGGAAGGGACTTATTCTTGACTCTTCCTTCTCACCCACCATATTTAGTCTTTCATCAAATCCAGTTGCATCTGCCTTCTAAACAGCTTCCTCATTTTCTCCCCTGCTTGCTATTTCACTGCTGATGTCTTAGTTCTGGTCACCATTACCCCTCACCAGAATTTGTATTACAACCTCTTAACTCTTCTCCCTGCCTTTAGATATGCATGCCCTTGGCAAAATCTTCCACCTAAATACAACTTTGATTTTATCTCTCTTTTACTTAAAATCTCACTGGTACCCATTGTCCCCAGGATAATGTACAAAACTTATTATCATGACATAAAGGCTCAGGACCTGCCCCGCTGCCTGTCCACCTTCACTTCTTGCTCCTTCCTCTACCCATACTGGACTTTTTGCAGGTCCCTGAGGAAGGCTTGATTACTGTGGACTCCACAGCTAGGTACATGAGGTTCTCATTCTCTTCTTTCTGAGTAACTTTGCTCGTCTTTTGGGATTCAATTCAAAGTATCATCTTCTCTGAGGACTCCTGTGGGTAAGTCAGCTGTGAGAGGCCTATGTGGGTCACCACGGCCTCAGCTACTGATGCAGAGAGATGGCAGAGCTGGAGGAATTAAGTCCAGACTGTGTCTAGAGAGGAAAATCCAACTGAGCAGGAGCAAGGCAACATGCAGGGCTGATGGAGAGGAAGATACAGAAGACTGTGAACGCAGAAGGTCTCAGTGAGATTGTGTGCAGGGACAGGCTTGCCAAATGCCTTCAGCTGGCATTCAGTAGGAAGCACATTCTCACCCTCATTCTGGAGTTTTGAAAACACACTTGCCTGGTCTCCATCTCCAGCAGTTTGGACTCAAGTCATTTAAGTGAGACCCAGACGGAGCATTTTTAAAAGCTCTACAGATAATTCAGATACTGGGAAGGCTGAGAATCACCACTTCAGAGTGAAGGCAGCCAGGTTCAGGGAGAGGAGGAGATGCCACAACTCTCAGACGACATGGGAACTAACTTGTCCCCAGGCCCCCAGGTCCCCAGTCAGTTCCGCTGGGCACAACGGAGGGGGTGGACGGTGATGAGCAGTTGCTACTCTCTTGCCTGCCCTGGTGAGGACTAGCTTAGCACCAGAGCTGGCCCAGCCCGACCCAGTGCCAGAAACGGAAAGATAAGGGCAGAAAAAATGAGGCTGATGGACACACCCTTCCTGATCAATCTCAGCCTGCCTCTCCAGCCCCTCTGCAGAGAAGACCAACTGCTCTTTAGGAGGAGGAAGGTCATTTGGGAAGTGATGGAGTGGAGCAATACCTTCTCCTTCATATCCACTCTAGTGGCAGAGGGGGACCCAGTGGGGGGCTCCCCTTCACTTCTCTTGGGGGTCACAGCTCAGAGATGGCAGCTTAGAGCTCATAGCCATTCTAAAAATGTAAGGAATTCCTTTAGATAAGAAATGAATCCCTAGCCAGCTGCAGCAGACTCTTAGTTGGAAGAGGTCATAAATAAAAATGAGACAAAAGGAAGGGAGGAACTCTTATTAAAAAATTAGAATCAACTGACATCTATTTGAAAAAATGTCTAGTTCTCTACTCTGTGAATTTCACAATCTGTATATGTTAAAGGCAAACAGAAGGATGACACCTATTACAGTTCACAAGGAATAGACCCACCAAGAAGTGACATCATGAAGTGACTTCTAGGAAAAGCTGTCCTTCATTTTATCACCGGGTCCCCACTAGACCCTGCAAATATTTGGCCATGCAAACCTGATCAAGACATTGATCAGGAGTCTCTGAAATGCAAGCAGCCTCTTTCTCAGCCTCTTCCTGGAAGGGGAAAACAAAAAGATGGCCATGGATTCAGTAAGAAGTAAAAGTGACATCTCCTCCCCTTGACTTTCAGGGCAGAGGCGTAGTCCAGGGAAGGAGAGCAGATGAAATTAAAAAATAACAAAGGGCAAGAGATATCTGTCACTGGCTGTGATATGTCCCCATTGCCCCAGCCCCACCCCACCCTCATCACCCTTCACTCACATACACCTATATGTAAAGCTACACCTCTTATCACCTTATTGTAAAATCAGTGCCCTACAAAACTAAAACTTCTGCGTTGACAAAGTATTCCCTCCCTCCACCCCCTCACCCCCAGCAAAAAAGCAGGAAATTTTGTAAAGTGGTTCATGATCTTCCTGAAACTCACCTAACTGTAGAAAGACCTAAAATGAAAGGGACTTCCGTTCCCTTTGGGCAGACTCAAGACATAAACTATTTTAGTTCAATCATCTCTTCCTTTTTGGAAATTAACAGCTCAAGTCTCTATTGATTTAACATGCTGTCCCTGTGATGCAGTGGGGATTTCACACAAGTAATGAGGACAGGCTGCTCTGTGATTATTTAACCCTTCTGGTCCTTTGTTTTTGTAATTTCCTCTAAAATGAAAACAACTCAAAAACATGAATCTATTAGAATGAGAGCAATGCCTGCATTTCCTCTTGTATTTTTAGTATTTGCCTATCTATCTCTCTATATATTGAAGTATACTGTAGAAATAAGGAACTTTCGGTCCGTGTCTCTGTGATACACTTCTGAACCGCAGATATTCCTCCATAATATGTGAGGACAGTAAGCCAGAGACTGGGCAGGGAATGGAGGGAGGAATGAACATTCTCCTTAATTGTCTTTCTTGGTTCTCTGCCTCTTTGTCTTCAAGTTGTCTGGAACTGTGCTTGCTTGCAGTGATATCAGCTTGCTGTGGGTAGAAATTATGATGGGCTAAATTAGGCACCATGACTTCAGTGTAGGGAGGAGGAGAAGGAGGGAGGGAAGGAGGCCAGAACTACTGTTTTAAGTACAGCGGATGGAGTAATTGTCAGGATCAATCACTTCATACAAGACTGAACTGTCAGGGAGGATTCTTCCCTTTGTTTTAAGGAAGGAGGAAGCAAAGTCCTTTTGTTACAATCTAACAATAAGTCAGTCTTCCAAATTATGAGGGGTGGAGGATAAAAAGAGAAGCTTTATTACCCAGGTCACTTAGCAAATGTTCAATGAGTACCTGCTCTGTGCAGAAGCCTTAGCTGGGCAGAGCAGAAGCGCCACCCCTGCCTTGTACTGGGGAGCTGAGTGGACGGAGGGGTCCCTGTGACATCCCGGCTTGTGCCATGCTTAGACCACGTCTCAGTCTCACACACTATTTTAAGTTAGTAAAATTTATCTCCCCAGTCTTCCTCCCCACTCCTACTTGTCAGGGGTCATCCCTGTGTGGCCATCAGTCTCTGCTCCTTTGACTCCCAACTTGGACTTTCTTTTTCACTGTCCACTCCCTGAGTTTATCTGTTCTCTCACTTAAACTCTGAACGGGTTGCTGGAAAGAGTTCTGCCCTCACAGGGGGAATTTTGGCAGCTCATTTCACTTCCTGAGTCTTACCTTTTTCTGTAAATAAGAATAATAGTAGCACATGTCTTGTATTATGAAGAGCAAATGAAATGATGAATTTGAAATTAGCTATAGCTAATTTTTATAGAGAATGTAGCACATGCCAGGCACTGTGCTGAATGCTCTGTGTACAATACCCATTTCATCCTTCCAAAAGCCATAACACAGGCATTCTCAGGCCCATTTACAGTGAGGGAACTGAGGTTTGGAGAGGTTAAGTAACTTGCCTAAGTTACATTGCTAGTCTATAGAGGTGTCAGGATTTGAATTCAGCTCTATCTTACTTCAAAGTCCATGCTGGCAACCACAGTGCCCCACTGCCTCTATAAATGCCCCTGTAAAATGCTATGTCAACAGGAGATAATCTTATTAGATACAGCCAATATGCAGTACTTTTCATTATCACACAGATTTTAATATACCAAAGATCATGTCATTGACATATTAAAAAACTGCAGGGCAATTAATTTACATAGAACAACAGGCTTTACAGGGTAAAGGGACCTTTGAGATGATCTCGACTTGTGGTTTTCAAACTCTGCTTCTCAGATTCCCCAAACCAAGCTCTGTTTTTATCTCTTTTAAAATTTATTATTATTTCTAGGCAGCATTTGGTCTGAAGAATGGTTCTAAGGCTTACTCTTTTGTAATTCACACACTATCATTTTAGAGTGATCTGTTTCAGGGGCATTTTACTGAAGCCTTAGGAGGTAAGGAAACTTAAGATTTCCTGACTTCTGGTCCAGGTCCCTCTTTACTCCACAGTCCTATCTCTTGACAATGTGTCCAATGTAGTAAAGAACTAAGAATATAAAAATTAATAATAATACTCAACAGAGACTTTTCTTTTTTTTTAATATAATTTATTTTGGTATCATTAATCTACAATTACCTGTGCAATATTATGGTTATTAAACTGTCCCTTCATCAGGTCCCCTCCACCAACCCCATTACAGTCACTGTCCATCAGCGTAGTGAGATGCTATAGAATCACTACTTGTCTTCTCTCAGTTGTACAGCCCTCCCCATGCCCCCCCAACATTACATCTGCTAATCGTAATGCCCCTTTTCCGCCCTTGTCCCTCCCTTCCCACCCATCCTCCCCAGTCCCTTTCCCTTTGGTAACTATTAGTCCGTTCTTGGGTTCTCAACAGAGACTTTTCAAAGAAATATCTTAAGAAAGTCCATAGATCTGGCTGATCTAAGCAGAAAGAGTGGAAGACTCAACCAGTATAAAGTAATGAGGAATAGTAACAAAAATAACTTTGAAAGATTTGCAGAGTGGCTTGGAAATGATGTCAGTGATGACTATTATAAAGTTATCTCCTATGGGAGTAAGCAGAGAAATACCATCCCAAGAGGCTCTTCAATTCACTCCTTCATTTAACTATCATTTATGAAACATGTACTGTATGCCAGGCACAGCACTAGGCAGAAGGAGCACAAATGTGAACTAGACAGCATCCCTGCACTCACGGGACTGACTACCTGGAGTAAGGAATGAGGAGGCAAAGGCGTTGGTGTGGTAAGAGCAATGATAGATAGTTACAGAGAGTCCTGGGGATGTTTGAGAAGGGACATCGTACCCTGCCATTGTAAGCAAGAGGGCAGTGGTCAGGAAACTCTTCCTGGAAGATGTAACAGCTGTGAAGAAGTCACAGTTCAGGAGAATGACATAGGAAGACATTGTTCTGGCCTTAGGCAGACTTGAATTCAGTTTCTTTCTGCTTTTTCTTTTGAGTCAGGGATGGGCCATCCAGCAAGGCTCCTTGACCATAAGCCACAAACTGATCAAAACACAAACCACATAGCTTAGGGCTATTGCTAACTAGAAGTTCTGCTTTCAATTACTGTAAATAGTTTCTTAAAATTATTTATTCTGACAAAGATGAAAACAGCTGCTCCTCAGAATCAGAGCTAGGTGGCATTTTCCTCAGTGATCACTTAGCTCTCACCTCCTCTGGATGATTTCTCAGTAAGTGCATGCTGTGCGAGTCACAGTACGTATCTATTGGATACTTGACCAAAGTGTGAAAATGGACTGACTAGTTAGGGGAGTCTATATTGCTAAAGCAAAGGGCCACTTAATCAGTGGCCAAAAGATTATTGAATTGGTAAACTGATCCATAAACACCTTAAGGTACGTTGTTCACAGGAAAACCACATGGTAGGCAGAATTCTAAAGATAACCCGCAAGATGTCTGTCCTCTGGTTATTCAATCAAAACTAATCTAGTAATGCTGTGAAGTGATTTTGCAAATATAATTACAGTCCCAGGTTTGTTGACCTGAAGATTGCAGCAGAAAGCCCTTTGAAAGTGGAGCCTTTCTCTGGCTGATAGCCGAAGAAGTCTGAGAGATTGGAAGTGTGAGGACTCAGTGTGCTGTTGCTGGCTTTGAAAGTGGAAGTCAGAAGAAACAATGTAAGAAGGAATGTGGGTGGCCTCTAGGAACAGAGAGGGGCCCCTGGATGACAGCTGGCAAGGAAATGGGGACCTCACCTGCAAGACACTAGATTCTACCAAAAACCCAAATGAAGTTGTAAGCAGATTCTGAGAGTCTCCAGAAAAGAGCCCAGTCTGTCTGGCACTTTTTGACCTTGGGAGACTAAGCAGAGAGCCCAGCTGAGCTGCCTAGACTTACGGTCTGTAGAACTAAGAGTTAATAAATGAATGTTGCTAAGTTCATGCATGATGATTTGCTACATAGTAATAGAAAACTAATGTAAATGGATATCTAAATTCATTTTAAGCAGAGGTTACTTGAAGGCTCATTTCTAATCCTGTATGATTTTCCTTATCACCCTGGAGTGACCCTTTTCTCCCTTCTAGTCCTATAGGACTTTGGGGTTTTTTGTTTGTTTATTATTTGTTTGTTTTTTATTGAAGTATAATCAACATACAGTACCTTATTAGTTTCAGGTGTACATCATAGTGATTGTATATTTTAAACATTGTGAAATGATCCCTATTATAAGTCTAATTACCATGTCACCATACAAAGATATTACAATATTAGTGACCATACTTTTACTATGTATTATGATTATACATTCCCAATGTCATACATTACATCCCTATGACTAATTTATTTTGTAACGGGAAGTGTGTACCACTTAATTATCTTCATCTGTTTTGCCCTCTGCCCCACTGCCAATTCCTCCCCTCTCTGATAACCAACAGTTTGTTTCCTGTATGTATAAGTCTGTTACTATTTTATTTGTTCACTTGTTTTGTTTTTTAGATTGCACATGTAAATGAAATCATATGGTATTTGTATTCCTTTGTCTGACTTATTTCACTTAGCATAATACCCTCTAGATCCATCCATGTTGTTGCAAATGACAAGATTTCATTCTTTTTTATGGCTGAGTAATATTCCATTGTATATATGTGCCTATCTTCTTTATCATTCATCTACTGGTGGACACTTAGGTTGCTTCCAAGTATTGGCTACTGGTCCAGTGAACACAGAGGTACATATATCTTTTCAATTTGGTGTTTTCATTTCCTTTGGATAATACCCAGAAGCGGAATTGCTGGATCATATGGTAGATCTATTTTTAATTTTCTAAGGAACTGTGATACTGTTTTCTGTAGTGGCTGCACCAATTTACGTTACCACCAACAGTATACAAAGGGTTTCCTTTTTCCACATCTTGGCCAACACCTGTTATTTTTGTCTTTTGATAATAGCCAGTCTGACAGGTGTGAGGTGATATCTCATTGTGGTTTTGATTTGCATTTCCCTGAAGATTAGTAATGTTGAGCATCTTTTCATGTCTGTTGGCCATCTGTATGACTTTGCAAAATGTCTGTTCAAGTTTTCTGCCCAATTTTTAATCAGATTATTTGGGTTTTCTTGATATTAAGTTGTATAACTTCTTTATATTTTTTGAATATTAACCCCTTATTGGATGTGTGATTTGCATATATCTTCTCGCATTCAGTAGGTGACCTTTTCATTTTAATAATGGTTCCTTTGCTGTACAAAAGCTTTTCAGTTTGATGTAATCCCATTTGTTCATTTTAGCTTTTGTTATCTTTGCTGGAGGAGACTGGCCCAAAGAAATATTGCAAAGACTGATGTCAAAGAACTTACTGCCTATGTTTACTTCTAGGAGTTTTATGGTTTCAGGTCTTACATTCAAATCTTTAATTCAATTTATTTTTGTATAAGGTATAAGAAAGTGGTCCAGTTTCTTTCTTTTTTATGCAACTGTCCAGTTTTCACAACATCATTTATTGAAGAGACTGTCTTTTCCCTATTGTATATTCCTGCCTCTTTTGCATAGATTAATTGACCAAATAAGCATGGGTTTATTTCTGGGGTCTCTATTTTATTCCACTGGTCTATGTGCCTGGTCTGGTTCTGTGTTAGTACCATCCTGCTTTGATTACTATAGTTTTGTAATATAGTTGAAACCCAGGAGTGTGATATGTCCAGCTTTCTTCTTCTTTCTCAAGATTGCTTTGGCTATTCAGGGTCTTTTCTGGTTCCATACAAATTTTGGGATTCTTGGTTCTAGTTTTGTGAAAAATGCCATTGGTGTTTTGATGACAATTGCATTAAAACTGTACATTGCTTTGGGTAGTATGGACATTTTAATGATATTAATTCCTCTAATCCATGAGCACAGAATATCTTTCCACTTATTTGTGTCATCTCAATTTCTTTTATCAGTGTCTTATAGTTTTCACAGTACAGATCTTTTACCTCCTTTAGTCCTCCTTATTTTATTCTTTTTGATGCAATTGTAAATGGGATTGTTTTCTTAATTTCTCTTTCTGATAGCTTGTTGTTAGTGTATAGAAACATGACTGATTTCTGTATGTTAATTTTGTATCCTGCAAGGACTTTGTGTTTATTATTCTGGAGTTAGATATCACATACTATGTGGTACTTTGTGTACCTGACCTTTCTTATGACCCTAGAAGGTAAGCTCACTGATGGAAAAAATCAGGTTTTTATGGTTTCTGCTTCTAAGAGTATGGGAATATCAGAAGAGTGCAAACCAGGTTTTCAAGAATTTTCTATCAACAAAAGCAAATTAAATGTCCTTGAGAAAGAGCAAATGGTTCTAGTTTTCACTCAATAAATAAAAACTTAGGACAACATTCAGTAAGATCAAGGTTGCTCCTGTGAGTGCCAGCCTGACCAGAGTACTATCATTACATAATGGGCAAACCAGAATGACTAGTCTGACTCAGAAAGGTATAATTGAGACCCTTCCAGTTATGAGTCTGTTTTATTCTTAGTGCCAGTTATTACTCCATAACTATGGCTTCATCCCGTCCCTGTTTGCTGCTGAGGCTGTGACCCTGCTAGGGCAGTAAGACCCTAGCATGACAATGTCTTTTCTTTGGAAACCATGTGAAAGTCTTACCAGCCTCCAGATACAATGTCCTTTATTTCTGAGAAATTCCTTAATGCACATGTATTTCTGATATGAGTGGGCTTTATCCTTTTACCTTTATGCGTGACCCACTAATGCAAATAACTTAAATTTCAAAAGTGCCCAGCACATTTTACAAACCTGTAGACAGATTCTGTAACAAGGTGGCAACGTGCTCACATGGTTCTGGAAGAAAGCATCTGAGGGCCTGCACCAGGGCTAAGACTAAGAATTCATTTCTGCTTCATTCTCCCATGCGTGGCAAAAGAAGAATTATCCCCTTTTGAGGCTCCCTATAATGTCAGAAGGAATGATCAGACAACCCCTGAAATGGAAGAGTTTTGCTTGAGACCAATGTTTAACCTGAGGTTAGAATATTTGGTTTTAGGAAACTGTCATGACATTCAGTGGTGATTTTATTTGTTTAAGTTCATCAACTAAATCAAATGTAGGTTTAAAATTGTTTTCTTCAGCTAAAAAAGATTTGAAATTTTTACTAGCAATATTTTTACTGGATTTCCTTGGCCTCGTGTATGTCGCAATTGTCTTTTTATTTTTTAGATTGATTTATCTACCCCTTTTCCAGTTTTGCAGAAATTCAGAAAGTATCCTAACTTCCTCCTACTCAGCCCTTGCTCACCCTCCACCACATTCAATTCCAAACCCAAAGTATCTTTCAAAACCATTCTCCTTTCTCCATCTTTACCCTCACTGTCTTAGGTAAGGTCCCCAGTCTCCTAGCCTTTCTTTCCTGCAAAGTACACCTGGCATGATTTTTCTAAAACATCAATCTAGTCATGTCATTGACCATTTTCCTTAAAATCTTCTGTCCCATTGCCATCACAGTGCACTTCAGACTCCCGAGCCAGACTGGTCATGTCTTTGCTTACTTCGCCAGCCTTATCTCCTGCCTTCACCCACTTCCCTTATTTCTTCAGTATTTCTCAAATGTAGACCTTGGACTGTCCCTAAGAAAATTGTTACTTATTTAAATTACGGATTCCTGGGTCCTGTCTAAGGTCTACAGAATCAGAAACTATGGGTACGGAGCCAGAAATCTATATTGTTAGGCTCTGTGGTGACTCTCAGGCAACATGAAAGAAGACTGTGGTCTCCTTCCTTTTTTTCCTTTCTGCTAAGGAACTGGGACCTCGATAGCTGGAGCTGGAGAAGCCATCACGAGCCATAGTGTAGAAGCTGTATATTGAGGATGAAAAAGCAGCAAAAATAAAGGAGCCTGGTTCCTGATGGTCCCATGATGCAGTCCTGCCAGCCCTAACTTGCCTATGTGTATTTGAGACACAAACTTTAACCCACTGTTGTGTGCATGGGGCAGGAGTGGGCAATGGTTTCCTTCATTCGCAGCTGAAATTAATCCTAACTAATTCAAACTTCAGTTTGATAGCTGCCGGTTGCCCTTCTGAATTACTTCCTTAATGTCCCATGTTCTCTCTTCATGTTTGTCTTTGTGCCATGTGCCCTGTGCACGCACACACTTGTCTGCCTGGCTGAGTTAGGACTGTGCTTCTACAACAGTCCTAAATCCTCTGTGAGAGTCACCTATAGCAAGCCGCCCTAACACCCCCAGGCTGGTTGGAGAGCTAGACCAGCATGGCCCTTAACGTGAAGAATTGCCATTTGTTGTCATCCCTGCTGTTTACTTTTATGTTCCATTGCCAGATGAGCTGATTACAAATAGGGGCTGTATCTTTCATCTCTTGTCTCCACTGATCTTATTGGAAAGTTCTTTAAATATTGGAAAATTGTCAGATTCACAGTGGCAGACCCAAGGTTCCTAAATTCTAATCTTCATATGAAAATCTCAAATTTTATCACTGGCAACAAATGCTGTCAGCTGTTTTCCTTGAAGTGACAGGCCCACTTTGTTCATTTTCGAGAAATTGTCTGCCAAATACCCAAGTCTGAATAACTATCATTTGTCTACCAGTCATTCCTTTAAGTCAAATACTGTCCCATGAAAAAAGCAGTTAGTGCAACTTGCAACTCAGAGAACAAGTGCTTTTCCTGAAAATAGCCCCCCTACTTCAGTGTGTGCCACGAGGGCTTTATGTGCACTTCCCGTTTCACCACACACAATATTAAAAAGATACGTACTCAAGGGTCAGTATTTAGTAAAATGAAGAATTTTTGTTATTTCATCAAGTATATTCTTAAGTGAAACTGACATCTTAAATTTTCTTTATTTACTTATTTATGGCTAGCACTTGGCAATGAACACTATGATGGCTATTTTTAGCCTGGTACAACTGCTTTCCTTTGTGTGAAGGCATCAGCAGTTTCATCCACCATTGCTTCTGTGCCATCAGTATAAATGTCGACATAATGAGAAAGGCAAAGTAATGTCTTAGCATTATTAGGAAAATAGTTTTGACTTCATGGACCTCCTGAAAGAGTTTTGTGACCCCCAAGGGAAGGCAGAACTACTTTGAGAACCACCATGACAGAAAATAACTACATTTGCTCACAAAGAATCTCTGATATCTGAAACAATGTTGGAGTAGATCACTGATTATTACATATGCCCGTTTACTAGAATAACAACTATAAAAATCACAGAATGAGAAAACAGAAGGACTTAGTACTAATTTAACTTTTCTAAAAAATGTGCTTAGAAACAAACTTAGAGTTAAAAGTTTGGAGAATTTAAATTTAGATTAGTTATTTATATTTTTATTTTCAAACATTAGAAGGTCTATTAGAGCTTTCTCTCTTATTACTAAGTCTATAAAAATCAATTACGTTAATGGGAAAGGATCTGAATAGACATTTCTCCAAAGAAGATATACAAATGGCTAATAAGAATTTGAAAAGATCCTCAATATCTATCTATAGTCATCAGGGATATACAAATCAAAACCACAATAAGATACCACTTCACACCCAGTAGGATGGCTAGAAATCAAAAGTCAGATAATTACAAGTGTAAGTGAGGATGTGGAGAAATCAGAACCCTCAGACCTGCTGGGAATGTAAAATTGTCCAGCTGTTTGGGAAACAGTCTGGCAGCTCCTCATACAATTAAATATAGAGTTGATGTATGATCCAGCAATTCCACACGTAGGCATATAACCAGGAGAAATAGGAACATATGTCTGCACAGAAACTTCTATAAGAATGTTCATAGCAGCATTATTCATAAAGGTGCAAGTAAACCAAATGTCCATCAGTGGACAAATGGATAAATGATATGTGGTATAGCCATACAATGCAATATTATTTAGCCATAAAAAAGGAACAAACAACTGATAAATTCAGCAACACAGCTGAACTTGAAAACATTATGCTAACTGAAAGAAGCCAATCACAAAAGACTCCACTCATATGAAAGTTCAGAATAGGGAAAACTGCAGAGACAGAATGTTGATTAGTAATTACTTGGGAGGGGAGTGAGGAGTATGAGGGAAATAAGGAAATGATAGCCAAAGGATAAAGGGTTTCTTCTTGAGATGCTGAAAAGGTTCTAAAATTGTGGTGATGGTTGCACATATCTGTGAATATACTAAAAAGTTTTGAATTGTACACTGTAAATGGGTAAATTGTATAGTATATGAATTATAGCTCAATAAAACTGTTACCCCCAAATTAATTACATTATAGAAAAATTAAGTATAAGAAAAAATTTTAGAGAGATAACTTCATGCATGGGCAGACTGAAACCCTAGAAAAAGAGGCGACTGGCCTAAAGTCGCACAAAAGCTGAGACAAAAACCTAGGTTTCTGGTTCCTGCAGTAGAATGTATTTCATCCTCCAGAATAGTATCACAACGCCCCTTTTACTTCTGAGAAGAAAATAGCAGTGATCATACTGAATGCATTTAAACTGGAGTCAGCCTAAGAGGTGAAAAGAAAGTATCTACTACAAACTGTTCTATCTACAATTCTGCTCTGAACAATGTCACCCTTTGTGGAAAGAAATGGGAAACTGAGCAGAATAAGAGAGGAGAAATAGAATTCACCTCTTGCTTTAAACTCTACACCATTTATGGGCAGGCTTATGAGTAGCCACACCAGTTGCATAGGCTTTTGCCAACTACTTTAAAAATAGCTAGCTATTCATAAGAATAGTAAACACAAAATGTAGCACAAACATTTTTGGTAGGTCCACAGCCTACTAAATATCATACCCTTTCACGGTCAAATATACTGCAGTGGACAGCTTGTTCTTTCTCTCACAAATGATTTGGTTCCAGGGCTAGTCAGTGCTGGACAAAGCCATAGGGATACCTCTGATTTGTGTAATACTCCGAATTTCAATCTGCTTCTGAGTGGTATCATGTCTGATGTTCAGAACAACCCTGTGAAATCAATAGGGTAGGTATTATTAACCCCATTTTGCAGATAGGAAACTATTTTTAGGAAAGCAGGACAAGGTTTTATCATCATTCTCATTTTATGAATGAGTTCTTTACACAGGCAGTATGATATAAATAGCTGCAAGAGACAACTTAAAACTTGTAGCTGGTACATGAAATTGTGGGAACTATTTAAAACTGGAGAAGAAGGGAACAGAGTGTGCAGTTGGGATACTCATGGAAATGACAGATGCATTGCAGCTTTATATTTATTACACTTCCATAAACTGCTTTTGCATAGATCAGACCCTGGATTTGCAAGTCTTGATATGCTATAGAATGACCAACAGTGCTGCCCCCTACACAACTCCAAGGGACACCGTTCACATAGAGGTGACACCATCCCCATAGCGCTAGATATGAGTAGTGGGTACCCCCTTAATTAACAAAACAGATTCTTGACTCTAAAATCAGAGATGCTATATAGACATCACAGACATGAATCAGGCAAATCTCAAGGTCCTTCACAAACCCCCCCTCCTTAATGAAATGCTCCCCAGTAACTTCTGTCCTAACAGTCCACTATATGAATTGTATACTTTGGCATTTTTTAATATTCTATTTTAACTATAATTATTCTTTTTTATATGGTTCTTCTAGTTTTCATCCTTAAGCATTTGACTCCTATATGCTTTATTATCTCCTTCAAAAGATTGTAACTCTTTGAGGATAGAAATCATATTATTTTCCACTTCTTTATGCTCTGAACTTTCTTATACATAGTGATAAGTACAATAGCTAATAATTCAATTAGACCCATTGCCTTCAATATTTAAGTCATTTCATATTATAAATGCAGTAAAGAATATAAGTAAATCTGGAAATACATTAATTATTCCATGAATAATAGTCCCCTTTGAATTAATTTACTTACATTTCATGTATGTAGTTTTTTGATATTAGGATTATTGCCTTAAATCTTTATGCCTCTATTTGGTGAATCATATGAACAAACAAATAAAAATTGTGTTTACTAATGCTATTAAGTTTCAAGAGCCAATTGCTGATAGAACAAATACCCAATTATTAGAACTGTTAAAAAGATAAACTGAGGTATATTAATACTTTAAAGTTTATTTGAGCAAAAGTCAATTTGGATCAAAGAGCGCCAAACTAGAAGGTGCTCCATCAACAGGAGCTAAGGGAAAGATTTTATAAGTAGAGGCAAAAGAAGGAAATTATTTCATTGGCTGTAGCTTAAGCACTTCCCTTATTTGGGAAAGCCTCGTTGGCTGTTTGCAATTGGTTGTCCTTAGCTTTTGATTTCTTAACCTTGAGGCATTTACAGGATTACATAATGCCACTAAGGCATTAGAACCACGTCAGTCAAATGGCCTTGTAATTAATTTAACAGTTGCTGTATCTAGATTGCATTTTCTAAGAAAGAAGATTTTATATGCTCCTAATTCTAAATAATCTAAAATCAGGACTTTTAGGAAAAGTCTAAATTAATTTAAAAGAAACCCTTTTTAAAGGTGTACCAGTTAGAGGTTGACTTCAGCTACATGTAGGGGAAACTTGACTACAGTAATAGCTTACCCAGATAGGATTTTGATGTTTTCAAATATCGGAAGTCTAGAAGCAGGTAGGGTTGCCAGCTTTAGAAAGTAAAAATACAAGACATCCAGTTAAATTTGTATTTCAGATGAACCATGAATTATTTTTTAGTATAACTATGTCCCAGGCACAAATGTAGCTGGACAACCTGTGTTTGATTTGGCAATCATAGAAGCTGACTGCCCAGGGCTGTGAAGCTGCTCGGGATGTCTGCAAGCTCCTTCTTGGGTAGGTAGGGTCTGAGGTTGTCCTCATTGTTGCATGATGGATGCTCCACCTCCAGGCATCAAATCCATATTCTAGGCAGGAAGAATGGGGGAAAGAGGAATGGGAAAGACAATAGTCTTAGGCCAGTTGAGTCTGACCCTTTGAATAAGGAAGGAACAAGTTCTCTGGAAACTCCATCTAGCAGACTTGGCTTAGATTTTATCTGCCAGAATTGGGTTGCCTGGCCACCTCTCACTGCAAAAATCAACAAGGAAATGAATATTTTTAAGTGGGTACTCTGCCATGGGTTGAACAATTGGATTTTCATTAGGAAAAAATAAGGGAAGTAAACTTGGAACAGGCAACTTGCAATATCTGTAATAAAAGGCAAAAGTGACTTTCAATGCCTATTTTGACCACACAAATATGTACTGTGAATTTGGAAAGTGAAAGAAACTCAAAAGATAGAATTTTCCACTGTTACTATTAACTACCCAGAGGCCCCTCTACCTTCCTGAGAAATTATTGCCCACAGTTTTAATGATGGCCTTAACTTTAGAAAATTAGTGGGGAAAACTTAAGATACTTCTGGTAGGCATGACTCAAAAGTAGAAATGGGTTCCCTAGTACCATACCAGAAGGCTTTCATTGTGCCTCTCGGCTACAAGATGCGTGATTATGTTAGTTTACTGAAGTTTATTAAAAGAAGTTCATCTGAACTACCAAGAGTGTATCCTGTCTCCTTAGGCCAAAAACTCTTGTATCTGATAAAATCAGTATCCTTTCCTCCAACACAGTTTTCCAATACATTTTCTCCTTGGTTTAAAAGTATTATGTGCATGATTTTCTTACCAAGAGACAATTAACTAACACCAGACATTGACACCTCTCTGTACCTCTTCAAACAATTAGCGTCAAATTATTTCTCTTCTTGTGGAAATTGGAAAAGAAATCACTAACAAATGGTACCCAATTACAAGATATTTTATTTTTTCTATTTTGTTTACAAACCCTCTGGGTTCTTTTTCTCAGCATGAGTTTCGCAATTTTGATAGGACAAAACCAATTGTTCCTCTAACTTTGGACTCTTAAAAGCAGTATCATGTGCTTAGCCAGTTTCATTTTTCTGTACTAGTAGAGAAGTATATGTAAAATAAGAATACAGTTTGCACCATGACTAAAGCATTTCCAGTAATTATCACTATAAAAATTAATTCTTAAAGAAAAATAGAAGTTCAGTTTTACTAAGTGTTTGTCATTTTGCTTTACAGGTTGGCTGCCTGTCTGTCTTTATTAAGGTAATACTTATTTGATTTCTAGTTAAAATAAAAGATTTATGTCCAACTGAATAAGCAGCGTAATTATTTTGTCAGGGAGTAAAGAAAATGAAAATTTCCTCAGTTTTTTTTTTTTTGAGCGTATAGTTTTTACAAGCTCTGCAGAAGACACTATTCAGATAAGGTCATACCAAATAGGAGTTTGCTCATTGGATTAAAAATAGATCAGCTCAGTGACTCAGCAGGTAGCTTATTACAGTTGCCTACTGAGAACATCCTAATTCTTCCTTGTACTACATCACAGTGAAGTACTCATGTGGCTTTACGGGGATTAGCTTATTCAGCTATTAGAAATAAGATCACAGAATGTCCTAGATATACTGTGATCTTATTTCTAATAGCTGAATAAGCAAATTCGTGCCTAATTTGAAGATTTAATTTATTTTAATAAACTTACAGTAATATGGCTAAATTGAAAATGAAAGGTGGAATCAGGTTACAGAGAGCACTTGACCATGTGTGCTCAGATTTCTGGAGCAATGCCCCGTTCATCATTCCATGAGTCTTCCAACCCTGACTTCCCTTCCCTCTGCCATATGGGAGACCTCAGGGGGTCCTTTAATGTCTTTCCCTTTTTTATTAGTCACTTTCAGGTAGTGGCCAAGTCACCTCTAGCCACAGAACAATCAGGGGTAGTCTTACAAAGGGGGCTAGTAGTTCTCCTGAAAGGAAATGTGAAACTAAAGTTCCCCCAAAATATCTCCCTCAAAAATATTGGCTACTGATAGGGAAACACCTTAACCTAGTATCTTCCATCGATACACATGAACATACCCAGCACCTACTTAAGCGTCATTCTTGTTCAGCCTCGGTGTATTGAGTGCTAGAGAAATACGGATGAATAAAAATAGATCTTGAACCTCTAAGGGTTCCATCTGCCTGCTGATTTATCAGATCCCTGAGTAAATAGATGGGTAAGTAATAATATGAGGAAAAAGAAAAGTAGGAAGGTGGGAAGGTGGGAGAACCAGGTCTTGCACAGCTCTGCACTGGAGGCTCTGCCAGGGTTGCAGGCCAAGGAGAGGGAGAATGAGGGCCCAGCATGAGGGCACAAGGGGCTCTGGAGGGAGGAAAAATCAATGTAAAGGCTCTGAGAGGTACAGAAAACAAGGTTCATTCTCATAAACATTTGGCCTAGACTGCCCTCGGAAATACGGTCTGTCCAGTCCTCTCTTAGGTCGGACCGTCAATAAAACAGAGGTAGGTAGCCACAGTTTGTCTTTGACAGGCTGTCTGTGTTCCATTTGGGTGACTATTTTTCCCCCATCATCACTTGGTTTACCATAGCCTCCCCACTCCAAGTCATGTGGGGATCTTTCATCCCTTCTAAGGTTATTAATTGATAGGAAAAATTACAGGAGGTTTCACTCATAAAATTGTAAAATGAGATCCCTGCTAGTAAGGTTTGTATTTTAACACAGAAGCCTGGGAAGCCCTTGATTATTCAAATCAGGCCACTAAACTCCAATCTAATGCCAACCTTAAAGATTAACTTAAAATGTGCTATATTAATTAAATAAGGAGGCCAGTTAGACTGAGGTGATTCTTTTTTTCTAATTTTTTAAACTTTTTTATTGCAATAAAATTTATATATAGTATTATGTTGGTTTCAGATGTGCAACATAGTGCCTGGATAATTGTAGACATTGCTGGATGCTTCCCACTATAGGTGTAGTTACCCCATTATCATACCAAGATATTACAATATTATTGGGTAAACTCTCTATGTTGTACTTCCATTCCTATGTCTAACTTATTTTACAATTTGCAGTTTGTACCTCTTCATCCCCTTCACCTACTTCATCCATCCCTCCACCCCCTTCCCTATGTTATAACCAACAGTCTGTTGTCTATATTTGTGGGTCTATTTCTTTTTTGTTTGTTTTTTAGATTCCACATTTAAGTGAAATCATATGGTATTTGTCTTTCTCTGCCTGGTTTACTTCATTTAGCATGATACCCTCTAGGTCCATCCATGTTATCACAAATGGCATAGACTGAGGTGGTTCTAATGCCTTAATGACATTGTGTGAGCAAATCAAAATCTAAGCCTATAAATGCCTCAAGACTAAGAAATTGAAACCTTATATAAACAACCAATCACAAACAGCCATCTTGGCTTTAAGCTATAACCAATCAATAATTTCCTTATTTTGCTTCCCTCTTTTCTCTATAAAGTTCTCTCCCTGAGCTCCAGTTGGTGGAGCCCTTCCAGTCTGGAGCTGCCAAAAGATTTTTCCTCAAATAAGCTCTTAAATTTCTTAATTATGCCTCAGTTTATCTTTTAACAAAGGTGATTCTTACTCAGAATCTCAAGTCTCTGTCCTAGGCCTTATAAATTTTCTTCTTAAATTTTGTGTTACCCTTGTAAATGGCTTTCCATTCATTTGTTCAGCGTGAATGATATTTTCTTTTAGTCAATTATTAAGTCCAAAGAAAGCATTTAAAAAAATACACTTCCTTTAAGAGTAGAGCTGACTGAAAAGAAAAAAAATAGGTGGATTGTTAGTTTTCTAAGCATTATTTCAAGGTTTATTTATCAAGCTTATTTGGGAGCCAGTTTTATGGTAGATTTGAGTGTATCCTCCATTCACATATTCCTTTGGTCCATGATTGTTCATAACTTCCAAGAAGACAGAGACTGTGCTATCTTTGGTCCCAACATGTGTCTTCTGACACTGATCTGGTGGTCAATGGATTGAATCTCAATAGATTCATAGTTGCTCCAAGTTCTTGGAGCTGAAGGCTATCAATTATTTCACAAGACTTACTGACTCACAAAGGAATTGTGAGTTGATGGAGAGTTTGTATCAGTCCAAGAAAATGACTTGAAACAATTTACAAAGCAACATATAATTAAATATAAATAAATGAAGCAAAAATTTAGTGTATAGTTGGTGGGAATGTAAATTGGTGCAACCACTGTGGAAAGCAGTATGGAGGTTCCTCAAGAAACTAAAATAGAAATATCATTTGACCCAGTAATTCCACTCCTAGGAATTTACCTGAAGAAAACAGAATGCCTGATTCAAAAAGACATACCCATCCCTGTGTTTACTGCCACACTATTTGCAATAGCCAAGATATGGAAGCAACCTAAGTGTACATCAATGGATGAATGGATAAAGAAGATGTGGTATATATACACAATGGAATGTTATTCAGTCATAAAAGGAAAAGAAACCCTGCCATTTACAACATCATGGATGAATCTAGAGGGTATTATGCTCAGTGAAGTAAGCCGGGCAGAGAAAGCCAAATACCATATGATTTCACTTATTTTTGGAATATAAAAACAAAGCAAAATAGAAGGAACGAAATAGCAGTAGACTCATAGACATCGAGAAGATGACAAGGGTGGGTCCATGAGAAGGGTGAAGGGGATAGAGGGGCACAGTAATTCACAATTACAATATAAGTTAGTCACTGGGACAGTAGTACAGTATGGAGAACATAGTTAATGATTCTGTAACATCTTACTACATTGCTAGTAATGGCACTAGAGGGGGTGAGGATTTATCAAATGGTGTAACTGTTCAATTACTGTTTTGTATATTTGAAACCAACATAAGATTATATATCAATGATACTTTAATTTTAAAAATGTTGTGTATAAAGTTGCTCTGAGAATATTGACTGATTTTCTTAAATGCTGGAACAAGTGTGAGGTCAAATACAATTTTCTCCCCACTGAAAATGAGCAAAGGGACTTTCCCCTTCTTCTCTCTTTTTCTTTCTGAATTTCTTCCTCTGTCCTTTTTCAAATGTACGTAAATCTTTTTAATGGCTGAATAGGCCTCTGGCCAATCTTAGACTCAGGTATGTTTCCTCAAGGGTCTGGGAACCATCTCTTTGAAATGTAATCATCAAGGAAGATAAAGCCCAATCTCCCAGTTTCCTGGGAGGAGATGGGTCTAGCTTGTCACCTGACTCCAAATTGCAAAAGCTACCTAATGGATTGGATGGGTTTTTAATCCACGTTGCTTTATAAAGGAGGGGGATTCCTTTCTATTTTTGCAATCCCTGTGGTAGGTTACCTGTGTTGCATATCAAATTTTAAATTTGCCCTTTCTTCTACTTTTATGGAGAGCTTTTCTGGGTTGAGAGAGATTTTATTTTTAATTATATTCCCCAGTACAAGCATGGGCTCAGTTTTCTGGCAGCTGAGATTTTGATGCCCAGTCATGGTTTCAGTCATGACATTAATCTGTTTTCTTTAAGTAAACCATTACTAAATGGTTTCTTGCAGCACAGTGATCAAGAATGTGGATTCTGGAGTTGAAATGTTTACTTTCAAATCCTGGCTCATTGATTGCCCAGCAGTGTGACTTTGTGCCAGTCAATTGGAAATTACACTGAACTTTCCCCATGTCTAAATTTCCTCATCAACTTATTCTAAGTCTCAGTTTTCTCATCTGTAAAGTGATGAATGATGCCTCAGCCCTACCTGCACTTCATGGAAAGAGTAGCTCTATTGCTGGAAGAAGTAAAAGGGAACGTTAGGCATGCCATAAGCACTGTTGTCCACACAGACCATTGTTAATCTGCTCCATGCTAAACTCCTTGAGGGATGGGGCTGTGTCTCACTTAATAGTTTCAGTGCCCAACATAGTAGCAAATGCTTAGTTACTCAATAAACAATGAATGAATAAATTTCTTAAGCGAAGTTTCATAAGTCAAAGCTGAAACAAGGAGTATAGAGAGTAACAGTGGGAAATAAACTGAGGTGTAGATTAGGACCATATAGTAAAGAAGCTTAAATGCTAAGCTAAGGAATTTGTGTGTTACTCTGTAGGCAGTAGGGAACCACTAGAAGTTTATGGGCAGGGAAATAATATTATCAGTGCTAAAACTTAAGACGAGTAAAGAGTAGCAATGTCTAGAATGAATTGGCAGTGGGACTTCTAATAGATGGGAAAATGTTTCTGATAGCAAGCTATGGCAATCATTTAGGTTAGAGCAGTCCTTCTTAACTGGGGGTGATTGTGCCCCGCAGGGGACATTTGACAATCTGGAGACATATTTGATATTCCTAACTGAGGGACATTTACTGGCATCTACCGGGTAGAGGCGAGGGGTCCTGCTAAAGATCCTGCATGCCCAGGACAGCCCCCCCAACAAAGAGTTATCCAGCCTAAAATGTTAATAGGATTCTGCTGGAGAAACTCTGGGTGAGAGGTGGCTAGAATAGATAACGGGAAGGAAAGAATAGAGCAGACGTGAGTAGCTCAGTGGAAGTGGACTACATAGAATTTTGAAAATGACTAAACCTATAAGTCAGAGAAGGTGGTGGGAAATAAAAAACAAACAGTCCAAGGTGTAAGGCAGATAACTGGGAAGGTGATGATGTCAAGAACAGAGAAGTCAGAAGGAGGGACAAATTTATTTTTTTAATTTATTTTTATTTTGGTGTTGTTAATCTACAAATGCATGTGCAACATTATGGTTACTAGACTCCCCATATCATCAAGTCCCCCCCATATACCAAATTACAGTCACTGTCCATCAGCATAGGGAGATGCTATAGAATCACTACTTGTCTTCTCTGAGTTGTACAGCCGTCCCCGTGCCCCCTCCCTACATTATGTGTGCTAATAATAATGCCCCTTTTTCTCCCTTGTCCCTCCCTTCCCACCCATCCTCCCCAGTCCCTTTCCCTTTGGTAACTGTTAGTCCATTCTTGGGTTCTGTGAGTCTGCTGCTGTTTTGATTCTTCAGTTTTTTTTCTTTGTTATTATACTCCACATATGAGCGAAATTATTTGATACGTGTCTTTTTACACTTGGCTTATTTCACTGAGCATAATACCCTCTAGCTCGATTCATGTTGTTGCAAATGTCTAGATTTGTTTTCTTCTTATGGCTGAATAATATTCCACTGTGTATATGTACCACTTCTTCTTTATCCATTCATCTACTGATGGACACTTAGGTTGCTTCCATTTCTTAGCTACTGTAAATAGCACTGCGATAAACATAGGGGTATGTATGTCTTTTTCAAACTGGGCTGCTGCATTCTTTTTTTTTTGGTATCATTAATCTACAATTACATGTGCAATATTACGATTATTAAACTACCCCTTCATCAGGTCCCCCCCACCAACCCCATTACAGTCACTGTCCATCAGCGTAGTGAGATGCTATAGAGTCACTACTTGTCTTCTCTGAGCTGTACAGCCGTTCACTTGCCTCCCCAGCATTGTGACTGCTAATCATAATACCCCCTTTCCCCCCTTGTCCCTCCCTTCCTACCCATCCTCCCCAGTCCCTTTCCCTTTGGTAACTATTAGTCCATTCTTGGGTTCTGTGAGTCTGCTGCTGTTTTGTTTTTTCAGTTTTTTTTTCTTTGCTCTTATGCTCCACATATGAGTGAAATCATTTGATACTTGTCTTTTTCGGCTTGGCTTATGTCACTGAGCATAATACTCTCTAGCTTCATCCATGTTGTTGCAAATGGTAGGATTTGTTTTCTTCTTATGGCTGAATAATATTCCATTGTGTATATGTACCACCTCTTCTTTATTCATTCATCTACTGATGGACATTTAGGTTGCTTCCATTTCTTGGCTATTGTAAATAGTACTGCGATAAACATAGGGGTGCATCTGTCTTTTTCAAACTGGGCTGCTGCATTCTTAGGGTAAATTCCTAGGAGTGGGATGCCTGGGTCAAATGGTATTTCTTTTTTTTTTTTTGTAATTTATTTTGGTATCATTAATCTACAATTACATGTGCAATATTATGGTTATTAAACTACCCCTTTCATCAGGAACCCCCACCAACCCCATTACAGTCACTGTCCAACAGCGTAGTGAGATGCTATAGAATCACTACTTGTCTTCTCAGAGTTGTACAGCCCTCCTCGTGCCCCCCAACATTACATCTGCTAATCGTAATGCCCCTTTTCCCCCCTTATCCCTCCCTTCCCACCCATCCTCCCCAGTCCCTTGCCCTTTGGTAACTATTAGTCCGTTCTTGGGTTCTATGGATCTGCTGCTGTTTTGTTCCTTCAGTTTTTTTCTTTGTTCTTATACTCCACATATGAGTGAAATCATTGGATACTTGTGTTTTTCGGCTTGGCTTATGTCACTGAGCATAATACCCTCTAGCTCTATCCATGTTGTCGCAAATGGTAGGATTTGTTTTCTTCTTATGGCTGAATAATATTCCATTGTGTATATGTACCACCTCTTCTTTATCCATTCATCTACTGATGGACACTTAGGTTGCTTCCATTTCTTGGCTATTGTAAATAGTGCTGCGATAAACATAGGGGTGCATCTGTCTTTTTGAAACTGGGCTGCTGCATTCTTAGGGTAAATTCCTAGGAGTGCAATTCCTGGGTCAAATGGTATTTCTATTTTGAGTTTTTTGAGGAACCTCCATACTGCTTTCCACAATGGTTGAACTAATTTGCAGTCCCACCAGCAGTGTAGGAGGGTTCCCTTTTCTCCACATCTTCGCCAACATTTGTTGTTGTTTGTGTTTTGGATGTTGGCCATCCTCACTGGTGTGAGGTGATATCTCATTGTGGTTGTAATCTGCATTTCTCTGATGATTAGCGATGTGGAGCATCTTTTCATGTGCCTGTTGGGCATCTGAATTTCTTCTTTGGAGAAGTGTCTATTCAGATCCTCTGCCCATTTTTTAATTGGATTATTTGTTTTTTGTTTGTTGAGGTGTGTGAGTTCTTTATATGTTTTGGATGTCAACCCCTTATCAGATATGTCATTTATGAATATATTCTCCTATACTGTAGGATGTCTTTTTGTTCTACTGATGGTGTCCTTTGCTGTACAGAAGCTTTTCAGCTTGATATAGTCCCACTTGTTTATTTTTGCTTTTGTTTCCCTTGCCCAGGGAGATATGTTCATGAAGAAGTTGCTCATCTTCATGTCCAGGAGATTTTTGCCTATGTTTTTTTCTAAGAGTTTTACGGTTTCATGACTTACCTTCAGGTCTTTGATTCATTTTGAGTTTACTTTTGTTTATGGGGTTAGACAGTAATCCAGTTTCATTCTCTTATATGTAGCTGTGCAGTTTTGCCAACACCAGCTGTTGAAGAGGCTGTCATTTCCCCACTGTATATCCATAGCTCCTTTATCGTATATTAATTGACCATATATGTTTGGGTTAATGTCTGGACTCTCTATTCTCTTCCACTGGTCTGTGTGTCTGTTCTTGTGCCAGTACCAAATTGTCTTGATTACTGTAGCTTTGTAGTAGAGAAGTCTGAAAGCGTAATTTCTCCAGTTTTATTCTTCCTTCTCAGGATTGCTTTGGCTATTCGGTGTCCTTTGTGGTTCCATATGAATTTTAGAATTATTTGTTCCAGTTCATTGAAGAATGCTGTTGGTATTTTGATAGGGATTGCATTGAATCTGTAGGTTGCTTTAGGTAGTATAGCCATTTTGACAATATTTATTCTTCCTAGCCAAGACCATGGGATGAATTTCCATTTGTTAGTGTCCTCTTTAATTTCTCTTATGAGTGCATTGTAGTTTTCAGGGTATAGGTCTTTCACTTCCTTCGTTAGGTTTATTCCTAGGTATTTTATTCTTTTTGATGCAGTTGTGAATGGAATTGTTTTCCTGATTTCTCTTTCTGTTAGCTCATCGTTAGTGTATAGGAAAGCAACAGATTTCGGTGTATTGATTTTGTATCCTACAACTTTGCTGAATTCAGCTATTAGTTCTAGTAGTTTTGGAGTGGAGTCTTTAGAGTTTTTAATGTACAATATGATGTCGTCTGCAAAGACTGACAGTTTGACGTCTTCTTTACCAATCTGGATGGCTGGTATTTCTTTGTTTTGTCTGATTGCAGTGGCTAGGGCCTCCAGTACTATGTTAAATAACAGTAGGGAGAGAGAGTGGGCATCCCTGTCTTGTTCCCGATCTTAGATGAAAAGCTTTCAGCTTCTCACTGTTAAGTATGATGTTGGCTGTGGGTTTCTCATATATGGCCTTTATTATGTTGAGGTACTTGCACTCTATACCCATTTTATTGAGAGTTTTTATCATGAATGGATGTTGAATTTTGTCAAATGCTTTTCCAGCATCTATGTAGATGATCATGTGGTTTTTGTTCTTCTTTTTGTTGATGTGGTGGATGATGTTGATGGATTTTTGAATGTTGTACCATCCTTGCATCCCTGAGATGAATCCCACTTGATCATGGTGTATGAGCCTCTTGATGTATTTTTTAATTTGGTTTGCTAATTTTTTGTTTTGCATCTATTTCATCAGGGATATTGGTCTGTAATTTTCTTTTTGGTGGGGTCTTTTCCTGGTTTTGGTATTAGAGTGATGCTGGCTTCCTAGAATGAGTTTGGAAGTATTCCCTCCTCTTCAATTTTTTGGAAAACTTTAAGGAGAATGGGTATTATTTCTTCTCTATATGTCTGAAAAAATTCAGCAGTGAATCCATCTGGCCCAGGGGTTTTGTTCTTGGGTACTTTTCTGATTACCGAATCAATTTCGTTGCTGGTAGTTGGTCTGTTTAGTTTTCTGTTTCTTCCTTGGTCAGTCTTGGAAGGTTGTATTTTTCTAAGAAGTGTCTATTCCTTCTAGGTTTTCCAGCTTGTTAGCATATAGATTTTCGTAGTATTCTCTAATAATTTTTTGTATTTCTGTGGGGTCGGTCATGATTTTTCCTTTCTTATTTCTGATTCTGTTTATGTGTGTAGATTCTCTTTTTCTCTTAATAAGTCTGGCTAGGGGTTTATCTATTTTGTTTATTTTTTCAAAGGACCAGCTCTTCGTTTCATTGATTTTTTAATATTTTTTATTCTTCTCAATTTTATTTATTTATTGTCTAATCCTTATTATGTCCCTCCTTCTGGTGACTTTGGGCCTCATTTGTTCTTCTGTTTCCAATTTCAATAATTGTGACTTCAGAATATTTATTTGGGATTGTTCTTCCTTCTTTAAATAGGCCTCGATTTCAATATACTTTCCTCTTAGAACTGCCTTTGCTGTGTCCCACAGAAGTCGGGGCTTTGGGCTGTTGTTGTCATTTGTCTCTATATATTGTTTGATCTCTGTTTTAATTTGGTCGTTGATCCATTGATTATTTAGGAGCATGTTGTTAAGTCTCCATGTATTTGTGAGTCTTTTTGTTTTCTTTCTAAAATTTATTTTTAGTTTTATACCTTTGTGATCTGAGAAGTTGGTTGGTAGAATTTCAATATTTTTGAATTTACTGAGGTTCTTTTTGTGGCCTAGTATGTGGTCTATTCTGGAAAATGTTCCATGTGCACTTGAGAAGAATGTGTATCCTGTTGTTTTTGGGTATAGAGTTCTGTAGATGTCTGTTAGGTCGATCTGTTCCAGTGTGTTGTTCAGTGCCTCCGTGTCTTTACCTATTTCCTGTCTGGATGATCTGTCCTTTGGAGTGAGTGGTGTGTTGAAGTCACCTAAAATGAATGCATTGCTTTCTATTTCCTCCCTTAGTTCTGTTAGTATTTGTTTCACATATGCCGGCGCTCCTGTGCTGGGTGCATATATATTTATAATGGTTATATCCTCTTGTTGGACTGACCCCTTTATCATTATGTAATGTCCTTCTTTATCTCTTGCTACTTTTTTCGTTTTGAAGTCTATTTTGTCTGATACAAGTACTGCAACACGTGCTTTTTTCTCTTTGTTGTTTGCATGAAATATCTTTTTCCATCCCTTCACTTTTAGTCTGTGTATATCTTTGGGTTTGAGGTGAGTTTCTTGTAAGCAGCATATAGATGGTTCTTGCTTTTTATCCATTCTATTACTCTGTGTCCTTTGATTGGTGCATTCAGTCCATTTACATTTAGGGTGATTATTGATAGATATGTACTTATTGCCATTGCAGGCTTTGGATTTGTGGTTACCAAAGGTTCAAGGGTAGCTTCTTTACTATCTAACAGTCTAACTTAACTCTCTTATTAAGCTATTATAAACACAATCTGATGATTCTTTATTTCTCTCCCTTCTTATTCTTCCTCCTCCATTCTTTATATATTAGGTGTTTTATTCTGTACTCTTTTGTGTTCCTTTGACTGTTTTTGTGGATAGTTGATTTTATTTTTTGCCTTTAGTTAGTATTTGGATGGTCTGCTTTTTTTGCTATGAATTTATTTTCTCTGGTGACATCTTTTTAGCCTTAGGAGTGCTTACATCTAGAGCATTCCCTTTAAGATATCCTGTAGAGGTGGTTTGTGGGAGGCAAATTCCTTCAACTTTCGCTTGTCTGGGAATTGTTTAATCCCTCCCTCAAATTTAAATGGTAATCGTGCTGGATACAGTATTCTTGTTCAAGGCCCTTCTGTTTCATTATGTTAAATATATCATGCCATTCTCTTCTGGCCTGTAGGGTTTCTGTTGAGAAGTCTGATGATAGCCTGATGGGTTTTCCTTTGTAGGTGATCTTTTTTCTCTCTCTGGCTTCCTTTAATACTCTGTCCTTGTCTTTTATCTTTGCTGTTTTAATTATTATATGTCTTGGTGTTGTCCTCCTTGGGTCCCTTGTGTTGGGAGATCTGTGGGCTTCCATGGTCTGAGAAACTATTTCCTTTCCCAGCTTGGGGAAGTTCTCCTCAATTATGTCTTCAAAGACACTTTCTATCCCTTTTTCTCCCTCTTCTTCCTCTGGTACTCCTATAATGCGAATATTTTTCCGTTTGGATTGGTCACACAGTTCTCTTAATATTCTTTCATGCCTAGAGATCCTTTAATCTCTCTCTGCATCAGCTTCTCTGTACTCCTGTTCTCTGATTTCTATTCCATTAACAGTCTCTTGCACCTCATCCAGTCTGCTCTTCAGCCCGTCAATGTCTAATGTCTCAATTCTGTAATATCTCTCCTGACTTCCTCCCTTAGCTGTTACCTAATGTAGATCCATTAGCATGGTTATGACTTTTATTCTTAATTCTTTTTCAGGAAGATTGTTTAAATGTATCCCACCAGGCCCTCTCTCTGGATTTGTCTGAGGGAGTCTTGACTGGACGATATTCTTCTGTCTTTTCATGGCGATAGAAGTGGTTGCACGCAGGTGCCACGTGTCAGCTGGGAGAACAAAGTCCCTTCGTGCTTTTTGTTCTCCTTGCCCTTCTTAGCAGCCTGTGCTGTTTATCTGCACACTGGGAGGCAGTCTCTGGGATAATCCCCTAAACTGCCATGGACTGGGCTGCCGTCAGGCTAGCCTAAAGCATGGCAGGGGTTTGCAGCCATGCCGGGTGTGTTCTGCACCCCTTGGTGCCTTTCAGCCCTTGCTCTGGGTTCTGTGGCCCTTCCCGGTTAGCTGTGCGCCCGCCAGGAGGAGATTCAGTGTGGTTGTTTTTGGCAGGGCCGCTCTCCCGCTGTTCTGTAGCTATGGCGGGTCTGCCGCAGCGCCGGCCGGTGGGAATGAATGGCAGGCTGCTTTTCCCCATGAGGGGCTTGGGGCTGCTTTACCTGGCAGCTGGTTAGGGGGCCCGAAGTTCCTCAAGATTTCCAGCCTGCTGGGTTGAGTGCACTGCGACGATTTTGTTCCACTGTTGGGCCCTTGTCTCTTTAAGACTTTTAAGAAAGCGTCCACTTTTCTTTTGTCCCAGGGGAGCCGGCTGTTCTGGACCCGCTTGCATCTCCATCTCGGATTCTGCCCTTCTGTTTATCTCCAGTACACCATGCGATGTGTGTCTGTGCTCCTGGTGCAGATCACCAGGGCTGGTTATTTAGCAGTCCTGTGCTTCCACTTCCTCCCCACTCTGATTCTTTTCCTCCTGTCAGTGAGCTGAGGTGGGGGGTGCTTGGTCCCGCTGGGTCACGGCTTTGTATCTTACCTGCTTCGTGAGGCGCTGAGTTCTCGCAGATGTAGCTGTAGCCTGGCTGTTGTACTGTATCTTCTGGTCTCTCTTTTAGGAATAGTTGTATTTTCACAAATATATATGGTTTTGGGAGGAGATTTCTGCCGCCCTGCTCATGCCGCCATCTCCTCTGATCCTCAGGAGGGACAAATTTTAAGGGAGACTAATGAATTTTTTTGAGTTTGAGATGTTAGATAGCTACCAGAGCACACCACCAGAGGCAGCTGAAAATGTACTTGTGAAGCCCACCAAGAAGCTGAGACCAGAGATACAGATTTTTAGGGGACATTTGCATTGAGTTATTGGTTAGGAACGGGAGCAGATGAGGGTGCTGAAAAAGAGCACAGAGAAGAGGTCTGAAAACAGAATTTTGAGACTGGGAGAAAAATGCTAAGGTCTATTACTGTATGACTTGTTGGCTTTTATAAAATTCTTTATCTTTCAGAATATTTCTCCACTTTAGCAATTAATTTCCCCCAACAAATACAACATATTAATTAGACTACCTGGAATTGAGTCTTTCCTAACTGTTCCTAAACTTCTTAAGTCCATATCAAAGAGCCTCTTGTTCTCTTGTTTTTTAAAAACTGTTTTATTAAATTCCTTAAATCCTCTTACAAATCCTAAACATACTCTCAAGCTTGGCTTAATAAAACAGTATTTTAAAAGCATTCTTTTCCTTTTATTCTGTAACTATCTTCAGCACTTAAGAATTATTTAGAAATTATTTTCAAGATGGGCCTTCTGCAAAATTGAGAAGTAGGTTATTTGATTTCAGAGCAAGCCTCTAGCTTGTTTGCTGTCCATATGGGAAAAATGTGTGAGCATGATCTTATATCAGTCATCAGTAAGCTGTATGACTTTTGGTAATTTTCTTCCTCTGCCTCATTTTTAAGACTTTGTGTTGAATTATACCATACCTACAAAGAGCTACATGAGTTGTGTCAGGGATTAATGTAAACATTTAATGTGGTAGTTGCCCACAGACCCATTCCCATATACTTATTGCCCATACCTTCAGTGTAAATTCCTAGGCACAATTCAGAAGCATTACCTGCTTTTTTGGAAACTTTCCAAAGTTTTTATTTTGAAAAATGTCAAGTCTACAAAATCTTTAAAGAATAATACAAGGGTATATGGGTATATACCCTTCACCTAGATCCACTTATCATTAACGTTTGTGATGCTTGCTTTCTCTTTATTACATTTGCTTGCTCTATCTGCCTACTTACCTACCTCTTAATTTTTTTCTAAATCGCTTGGAAGTAAGTTATAGATATCGTGAAACTTTATCTTTAAATATTTAGTACGTATTTTCTAAGAATGAGGGCATTATGCTACATAATCCAATGTTGTTATCTCACTCCAGAAATGTAATATTGATAGTGTATTCTCTAATGCACATTCAGATTTTTTAAATTGTTCCCCAAATGCCCTTTAAAACAGTTCCCCCCACCCCCACCCAAGCTAAGATTTCATCAAGGTTCATATTTTCCTAGTCTACTTTAATTTAGAGAAGTCCTTAGCATTCTTTGGTCTTTTATGAAGCTTATAATTTTAAAGATTACAAGCATGCTGTCTCATGGAATGTCCCACAATCTGGAATTGCCTGGTTGTTTCCCCCTAATTAGTTTACAGATTAAGTCTTTACCCAAATACGCAGATGACATTATATCCTTTAATTGTGTCAATACGGGAGACTCATCATGTCAGTTTGTCCCATTATCAGTGATATTAAGCTAGATCACTTAGTTAAAGATGGTGTCTGCCAGATCCCATCTTCGTAAAGATAGCTTTTCCTCTTTTTAGTAAATATGTACATAATCCATGGGGTGATATTTTAAGACAGGGAACTAGCCTGTGTTGTTGTGAAGTTCTCACCTGGCCCAACCTTCTGTAATTCTTGCCAGTTTATTAAGTGTGGCTCACAAGAATTCTTTTTTAAAGTATGTAAGCTATCCTTTATAATTTAGTTCTTTTGCTTGGCTTAGCCAGAATTGGCTTCTGTTATTTTCCACCAAGTACCCTGACCTGTACAATGTGAGAAAGCCTTGTGTAAAACTACTTCACTATGGTTATTACCTTCAGGGTTTCTAGAATCAGAGTGATGGTTTGTAAACGTTTCACACCACGCCAAAGCCTTTCCATATGGGACCTCCAGATATATTCAGGTTATGTGTGGAAAACATTTAGGCCCCCTAGATAAATGATACACATACCCATGGATGGGTCATTGTTACCTGGTTGCAGTGACACTTTGTTTGTGATGCTTAGTCATTATCATAACCCTGTGGACAATGTAACAAGTTAGAACTAGTGACAGAGTAAAACGTTATATCCAAATCCTAGTTGCTAGACCCAGATGACCTGGGTTGCTAAAGGTAGGTTCTATAACTACATTAGGTTTTTGTTGAAATTTGACAATGATTTGGGTTGTATTTGTTAATATAATAGCTGTAGCAACATAAAATACTCTAAAATCTTAGCGTCTTAATACAACAGAAATTGAATTTCTCCCTCAGTCAATTCCAGTTGGTGTTTGGCTAATGGCTTTGTATATAGTGACTCAGGCCCTCGGTTTCTTCCATCTCATGATTGGAAGCCTTTTGGAGCCTTGGAATCCTTGCTTCCAGAGGCAGGAAAGGAAGTCATGCAGGCTTTTTATTTGAGTTTTGGGTTTTCTAATTAAATGGTTTATTGAATCAATTTTAAACAATCAAGAGGAAAGAGAATGAGATAGATAACAAGAGTTAAGACAAGGTAACAGCAGGGGAGATGGACCACTTGAATTCTGTGTTATGCAGTGTTCATAGTCCTATGTCTTTCTACCATATCAGCCTTTCCTGCTGATGGTCCAGTTGAGTAAAGAGGCTTAACAGATGGAAAAAGTTGACGCAGGCTACCTGCTTTGGAGAAAAGCAGGGGCAGGTACACCTAAAAAATAGCTGTAGCTCACCAGTAACTATGCAGAAGATTTTGTGGGCTAGGCTCAAAGTGCTGCATTCATTCCACTGGCCAAAACTCAGACCACACCTGTTCTGTAAGGGAGGCTAGGAAATACAGTCTGGGAGCAAAGTGGCACAGTTTTGGAAAGCAGCCAGTCATTCAGTCCCACAGAGGCCTAAGAAGTCTGATAAGCCCGAACTTGGGGTTACCTGCAAAACTGCAAGGGCCTAGATATACTAGAGAAGTCATAGTCAACAAACACCCCTAGCCTGATGGTCTCTTTGTTTGGGGCTGATTTGGTCTCACTGGGGCAAACATTTACTTGTATTAATATATGTTGATAAGTGCTGCATTTCATTGAGGCCTCAAAGTCTTCCGCAGAGTTACTTAAATAGCTTAGAAGCACTACCACTACTTTCTTGACGTTGTTTTATAAATGTTACAGGCATCTATCTATAGCTAGTCACCTAACTGTGAAGAGTGTGTGGTCAGTTTTAGGTAGAAGCTGAGTTCAATAAAGCACAAGTATGAGAGTCACCCTATTTGTCATCACCAGTTTCAGTTAAATGTCTCTGCCCAGGTTAAGATTCAGACATAGATCCAGTTACTTCCAGATAACAAAAAGTCCTTTGGTTTCTTTCAAACACGAAGGGGTCTTATCCAGATTTCCAGAAGTATGTGTACCCAGGAGGAAAGTAACAGGTTTGTTGAGTAGCCAACAGGCTGTAAGAGGTTTGGTGAACCCCAACTTGGGTTTCTACCTGGAATAAATTACTGAAAAAATATTTAAAATGGGCTGTTGACTGGCATGTTACAAGGAAACCTGCCAAAGCCTGAAGTGAGATGAAAGCTGAAATTCTAAGAGGTAAAAGTCAAGTAAGCACCAAAGCTTGGTCTTAAAGTTTCTGAAGAATTCTGGGACCTTGAGCTTCCTCTTTGATGGCTGCGAGGAAATAATGCGTAGGGCCCAGACAAGTAGAGAGTCTGCTCCAAGATCTGCATAAAGCCAGGACTCCAACAGTCCCAAAGAGAAGTAAGTTTATCACTTAGAAACTTGTCTGTCTTGATTTTGACCCTGGTTGAGGACAATAAGATAGAAAAATCTCCCATTAACTTTATAACACAAGCTGGCCTCCAGGTGGATTTTCAGTCCAAAAACATGCTCCCTGTGAGGTTTGAAACTCAGATGATCATTGAACTTGAAGTTGTCTCAGGTTGGTAGTTCCCCCAGGCAACAAGCAGGGCAACTGGGTTTCAACCTGGACCTCAAGGAAATTCCACAGATTAAATGCCAGGGCCACTGATTCAGCTCACAGTTAAAAAAAAAATCTAACAACACAAGAAATCAAGGCACTTGGAGCAAGAACTAGCAGAAACAAAACAGGAGAATCAGATCTGCAAAGACTTCAGAAATTGTCAGACCCAATATAAATGTACTATGTTTAACCTATCTAAACAAGTAAAAAAAGTGGCTTGAAGACTTGGGCAAGGAACAAATGACTATAAAAATGGTGAAGCAGATAAGATAAACAATAAATAAAGTTGAAAACTCAATAGAGGAGTCAGGCCTCACAGTAGGAACAGTAGAGGAGAGAGTTTATAGATGATCCCAATCCAGGTTTATAATCACATGACTCCAGTCTTGTGAAAGGCAATTTCAAGATTCCAGATCTGCTGAAAAGCTAAACCTCTGCTTTCCCAGCTCAGGCTGGCTTCGGGCCTCAGGGCTTGAGGTGGGAGAGATGTCTTGTTAGCCACTTCTCTCCTCCAACACTACTACCCCACCCCTTAGGGCTGACCTCTCCACCTGTGCTGGGGGAAAAGAGGATTAAGGGACAAGAGAAGCAGTCTTGGATGCCTGGTACTGTGTCATCTGGCATCAGTGCCCTCTGGACATCCAAAAGTCACTCTTTTTTCCAGATTTTTCTTAGAAGTGCCAGCTCTGCCTCTGCAGACCCTGACTGTAAGCTTCCTGATGCAGACTACTGCTCTCCTGATGCCAACTTTTGATAACTCCTTCAAACCTGGGCTTCCAGTGGCTCCTCCACCCACTGGGGTTAAGGAGGCAAGATTCCTTCTCAGGTGATCCCAGGACAATGCTTTTGTGGATTCCACGTTGTTCCCTGGATCATACTCCCCTTTGCCTCCTGTAAGTGAAGGTCAGTTTACACCCACTATGGCCCTGCAAGCAGGTGAAGCTTAGGCCACAAGCTCCAGCCTTCACACTTGGCAAGGGTCTTGCTGACCCCTTGTGAAGGTGGAGGGAGGAGAAAGCCCTTTCCAAAGAAATTCTCACCCTCCTATCTTTTCTACCTCAACCTGCTTATACTTCCAAGGTCAACGGTGGGTTCATGAAAGCTACAAGTATTTACACACCCTTAACAGATCCAGTACTTGGGAATATTGGTCAGCGTTTATGATGGTTTGAGCTCTGGGGGTCTGGCCAAATTAGAGAGCGAAGTGCCATTTGAGCATCTTGTTTCATTGGATTTTATTGCAAATAACTGACATCATTACTTTTTTTAAATGAAGCAGCAAAATGGAAATATGGTGCTATAATTTCCTTGATGTCAAAAATTCAAGGCTGAATATGCAAATCACAGAGGGAGAGGAGATATTTGCAATACATGTATTTATACAAAGGGTAATGCATTTTATTCAAAATATATAAAGAATTCTTACAAATCAATAGAAAAATAGGCAAAAACTTGAACAGGCCTTTCACAAAAGAGGGTATCTTCATGAACCAGCAAACATAAAAGTGCATGGAAGCTTATTAGTTGTCAGAGAAAAAACAAATTAAAACTACAATGTTATATATCATGACATACTCACCAGAGTGGTCAAGATCAAAAACAGAAAATACCAAATGTTAATGAGAATATGGAACAACCAAAATTTTCCTATACCAATGGGGTGGGAGTGTAAGTTGATACACCCACATTGGAAAACTGCCTCCCAGAAGCTATTAAATCTGAACTTTTGACCCAGCAATTCATTCTTGGGTATTTATTCAATAGGGGATACATGTGGTGCACTGAAAGAGAGGCTCATAGCAGCATCACTCACTATAGCCCCAAACTGAAAATCCAAATATCTGTATATGATAGAATGGAGACTTAAATTAGGTCTATTCATAAAATGGAATATAAAGCAGGAAAAGAGATGTACTGGCTACTCTTATGTACAACCACATGGATAAAATCTGATGTGATAAAAGAAGTTGAACACAGAAGTATCCATACCACAATCCCAATTATATAAAGTTCGAAAACAGGCAAATTTATGGTGTTAAAAGTCAAGAGTGATTTCCTTTTGGGAAGAAGGACAGAGGGAATAGTGCCTGGAAGGGGCCAGACGGGGCTTTGGGGTGCTGGTCATATTCAATTTCATGCCCTACGGTGGTTACATGATGTGTTCACTTTGTGATAATTCACTGGGCTCTACACTTAGGATTTGTGCACCTCTCTGTATCCATTTTACACTTCAGTAGAAAAGGGAGTTTTTTTTAAAATAATTTTTAGAAAACCCAGCTATAAGAAGACAAAGAGGTGGGTCAGAAAAATATAAAGAACACTGGTTTTGAGTCTATTTGTATCCTTCCTACATTATGCTGCTGAACAAATTTGATTTCCTTGTGCCTCAATTTCTTCATTTATGAAATAGGAATGATATTATAATACAAAGGACTGTTACAAATGTCAAAAAAAAGAAGGTGTGGACTTCCGGGAAGATGGCGGTGTGAGCAGGGCGGCAGAAATCTCCTCCCAACACTATATTTATCTACGAAAACACAGAAAATACATCTATTCCTAAAAGAGAGACGAGAATACACAGGAAAGCGCACAGCGTGCAGCTACACCCGAGAGGACTCGGCACCCCAAGAGGCGGGTAAGATACGGAGCCGCGACCCGGCGGGACCCGAGCCCTCCCCCACCCCAGCGCACCGGCGGGAGGAGAGGATTCAGAGCTGGGAGGGAGTGGAAGTGCACCCCGCGAAGTAGCCAGCCCCGGGGATCTGCGCGGGGAGCGCTGACCCACATTGCGCAGTGCAGCGGAGACTGGAGAGACAGAGGGGCAGGATCTGAGCGGGGAACGCGCCAGGGTGCTTGCAGCCGGCTCCCGGGAAGGAAAAAAAAAAAACAGTGCGCGCTTTCTTCAGCGGTCTTAAAGAGACAGGAGCCCAGCGGAGGAGCCGGATCGCCCCAGCACCCTCAGCCCAGCAGGCTGGGAGTCCTGGGGAGTTTCAGATGCCTTACCTGGCGACTGAGGAAGCGTAGCCATACTTAACACTTCTCACTGAGATCAACAGCCTCCTATTCGTTCCCACCCCTGCCAGAGCGATAAAGGGCCCTGCGGAGCAGCACAGTTACAGTTGTGGAATACTGGGGCAATAGCGCCACCTAGAGTATTCCCACAGAATCTACGTCTGGTGGGCATTTTTTTTTTTGTTTTTTTCTTTTGTTTTGTTTTTGTTTTTTCTTTTTTTCTTTCTTTCTTTTTTCCTTTTTTTTCTTCTCTTTTTAAAGTCTTAAAGAGCCCAGCTGACATACGTGGCAACTAACAGTGACCAATTATATAGCCATGAAAAGACAGAGGAATATGGTTCAGACCAAAATCAACCAGACAACCCCAGAGAGGGAGTCTGAAGGGATGGAAATGCACAGCCTCCCTGAAAAAGAATTCAGAATAAAAGTCATAACCATGCTGATGGACCTACAGAGAAATGTGCAAGAGCTCAGGGAGGAAGTGAGGGAACTGAGGAAAGACAATGCAGAAATCAGACAAGCGATTGACGGGCTTAACAGCAGAATGGATGAGATGCAAGAGACTGTTAATGGAATAGAAAACAGAGAACAGGAGTACAGAGCAGCTGAGGCAGAGAGAGATAAAAGGATTTCTAGGAATGAAAGAATATTAAGAGAACTGTGTGACCAATCCAAACGGAACAATATTCGCATTATAGGAGTACCAGAGGAAGAAGAGAGAGAAAAAGGGATAGAAAGTGTCTTTGAAGAAATAATTGCTGAAAACTTTCCCTCGCTGGGGAAGGAAGTAGTCTCGCAGTCCACCGAAGCTCATAGATCTCCCAACACAAGGGACCCAAGGAAGACAACACCAAGACACATAATAATTAAGATGGCAAAGATCAAAGATAAAGACAGGGTATTAAAGGCAGCTAGAGAGAGAAAAATGATCACCTACAAAGGAAAACCCATCAGACTATCATCAGACTTCTCAACAGAAACCTTACAGGCCAGAAGAGAATGGCATGATATATTTAACGATATGAAACAGAAGGGCCTCGAACCAAGAATATTGTATCCAGCACGATTATCATTTAAATATGATGGAGGAATTAAACAATTTCCAGATAAACAAAAGTTGAGAGACTTTGCCTCTCATAAACCACCACTACAGGATATCTTAAATGGACTGCTCTAGATGGAGGCACACCTAAGGCTAAAAAGATGTCACCAGAGAAAAAAAAATCATAGCAAAGAAAGCAGACCATCCAAATACTAACTAAAGGCAAAGAATAAAACACCTATTATAGAAAGAATGGAGGAGGAGGAATAAGAAGGGAGAGAAAGAAAGAAACATCAGACTGTGTTTACAATAACTTAACAAGAAAGTTAAGTTAGATTGTTAGATAGTAAAGAAGCAACCCTTGAACCCTTGGTAACCACGAATCTAAAGCCAGCAATGGCAATAAGTACATATCTATCAATAATCACCCTAAATGTAAATGGACTGAATGCACCAATCAAAAGACACAGAGTAACAGAATGGATAAAAAAGCAAGACCCATCTATATGCTGCCTACAAGAAACTCACCTCAAATCCAAAGATATACACAGACTAAAAGTGAAGGGATGGAAAAAGATATTTCATGCAAACAACAAAGAAAAAAGCAGGTGTTGCAGTACTTGTATCAGACAAAATAGACTTCAAAACGAAGAAAGTAGCAAAAGATAAAGAAGGACATTACATAATGATAAAGGGTCAGTCCAACAAGAAGATATAACCATTATAAATATATATGCACCCAACACAGGAGCGCCAGCATATGTGAGACAAACACTAACAGAATTAAAGGAGGAAATAGACAGCAATGCATTCATCTTAGGAGACTTCAACACACCACTCACTCCAGAGGACGGATCAACCAGACAGAAAATAAGTAAAGACACAGAGGCACTGAACAACACACTAGAACAGATGGACCTAACAGACATCTACAGAACTCTACACCCAAAAGCAACAGGATACACATTCTTCTCAAGTGCACATGGAACATTTTCCAGAATAGACCACATACTAGGCCACAAAAAGAACCTCAGTAATTTCAAAAATATTGAAATCCTACCAACCAACTTCTCAGATCACCAAGGTATAAAACTAGAAATAAATTTTAGAAAGAAATCAAAAAGGCTCACAAATACATGGAGACTTAACAACATGCTCCTAATTAATCAATGGGTTAACGACCAAATCAAAACAGAAAGCAAAGAATATATGGAGAATAATGACAACAACAACACAAAGACACAACCTCTGTGGGACGCAGCAAAGGCAGTTCTAAGAGGAAAGTATATTGCAATCCAGGCCTATTTAAAGAAGGAAGAACATTCCCAAATGAATAGTCTAAAGACACAATTACTGAAATTGGAAAAAGAAGAACAAATGAGGCCCAAAGTCACCAGAAGGAGGGACATAATAAAGATTAGAGAAGAAATAAATAAAATTGAGAAGAATAAAACAATAGAAAAAATCAATAAAACCAAGAGCTGGTTCTTTGAAAAAATAAACAAAATAGATAAACCCCTAGCCAGACTCATTAAGAGAAAAAGAGAATCTACACACATAAACACAATCAGAAATGAGAAAGGAAAAATCACGACGGACCCCACAGAAATACAAAGAATCATAAGAGAATATTATGAGAATCTATATGCTAACAAGCTGGAAAACATAGAAGAAATGGACAACTTCTTAGAAAAATACAACCTTCCAAGACTGACCAAGCAAGAAACAGAAAAACTAAACAGACCAATCACCAGTGACGAAATCGAATTGGTAATCAAAAAACTACCCAAGAACAAAACCCTGGGCCTGATGGATTCACCTCTGAATTCTACCAGACATATAGAGAAGAAATAACACCGATTCTCCTTAAAGTTTTCCAAAAAATTGAAGAGGAGGGAATACTTCCAAACTCATTCTATGAAGCCAGCATCACTCTAATACCAAAACCGGGCAAAGACCTCACCAAAAAAGAAAATTACAGACCAATATCCCTGATGAACGTAGATGCAAAAATACTCAACAAAATATTAGCAAACCGAATTCAAAAATACATCAAGAGGATCATACACCATGATCAAGTGGGATTCATCCCAGGGATGCAAGGATGGTACAACATTCGAAAATCCATCAACATCATCCACCACATCAACAAAAAGAAGAACAAAAACCACATGATCATCTCCATAGATGCTGAAAAAGCATTTGACAAAATTCAGCATCCATTCCTGATTAAAACTCTCAACAAAATGGGTATAGAGGGCAAGTACCTCAACATCATAAAGGCTATATATGACAAACCCACAGCTAACATCATACTTAACGGCGAGACGCTGAAAGCTTTTCATCTAAGATCGGGAACAAGACAGGATGCCCACTCTCTCCACTGTTATTCAACATAGTACTGGAGGTCCTAGCCACAGCAATCAGACAAAACAAAGACATACAAGTCATCCAGATTGGTAAAGAAGAAGTCAAATTGTCACTATTTGCAGATGACATGATACTGTACATAAAAAACCCTAAACATTCCATTCCAAAACTACTAGAACTAATATCTGAATTCAGCAAAGTTGCAGGATACAAAATTAACACACAGAAATCTGTTGCTTTCCTATACACTAATGATGAACTAACAGAAAGAGAAATCAGAAAAACAATTCCATTCACAATTGCATCAAAAAGAATAAAATACCTAGGAATAAACCTAACGAAGGAAGTGAAAGACCTGTACTCTGAAAACTACAAGACACTCCTAAGAGAAATTAAAGAGGACACTAACAAATGGAAATGCATCCCATGCTCTTGGCTAGGAAGAATAAATATTGTCAAAATGGCTATACTACCTAAAGCAATCTACAGATTCAATGCAATCTCTATCAAACTATCAACAGCTTTCTTTAATGAACTGGAACAAATAATTCTAAAATTCATATGCAACCACAAAAGACCCCGAATAGCCAAATCAATCCTGAGGAGGAATAAAACAGGGGGAATTACACTCCCTGACTTCAAGCTCTACTACAAAGCCACAGGAATCAAAACAATTTGGTATTGGCACAAAAACAGACCTACGGACCAGTGGAACAGAATAGAAAATCCAAACATTAACCCAAACATATACAATCAATTAATATTTGATAAAAGTGCCTTGGATATACAATGGGGAGATGACAGCCTCTTCAGCAGCTGGTGTTGGAAAAACTGGACAGCTACATGTAAGAGAATGAAACTGGACTACTGTCTAGCCCCATACACAAAGGTAAACTCAAGGTGGATCAAAGACTTGAATGTAAGTCATGAAACCATAAAACTCTTAGAAAAAAACATAGGCAAAAATCTCTTGGACATAAACATGAGCAACTTCTTCATGAACATATCTCCCCAGGCAAGGGAAACAAAAGCAAAAATGAACAAGTGGGACTATATCAAGCTGAAAAGCTTCTGTACAGCAAAGGACACCATCAGTAGAACAAAAAGACATCCTACAGTATGGGAGAATATATTCACAAAAAACGTATCTGATAAAGGGTTGACATCCAAAATATATAAAGAACTCATGCACCTTAACAAACAGAAAGCAAATAATCCAATTAAGAAATGGGCAGAGGACATGAATAGACACTTCTCCAAAGAAGAAATTCAGATGGCCAACAGGCACATGAAAAGATGCTCCACATCGCTAATCATCAGAGAAATGCAGATTAAAACCACAATGAGATATCACCTCACACCAGTGAGGATGGCCAACATCCAAAACACAAACAACAACAAATGTTGGCGAAGATGTGGAGAAAAGGGAACCCTCCTACACTGCTGGTGGGACTGCAAATTAGTTCAACCATTGTGGAAAGCAGTATGGAGGTTCCTCAAAAAACTCAAAATAGAAATACCATTTGACCCAGGAATTCCACTCCTAGGAATTTACCCTAAGAATGCAGCAGCCCAATTTGAAAAGGACAGATGCACCCCTATGTTTATTGCAGCACTATTTACAATAGCCAAGAAATGGAAGCAACCTAAGTGTCCATCAGTAGATGAATGGATAAAGAAGATGTGGTACATATACACAATGGAATATTATTCAGCCATAAGAAGAAAACAAATCCTACCATTTGCAACAACATGGATGGAGCTAGAGGGTATTATGCTCAGTGAAATAAGCCAAGCCGAAAAAGACAAGTATCAAATGATTTCACTCATATGTGGAGTATAAGAACAAAGAAAAAATACTGAAGGAACAAAACAGCAGCAGACTCACAGAACCCAAGAACGGACTAATAGTTACCAAAGGGAAAGGGACTGGGGAAAATGGGCGGGAAGGGAGGGATAAGAGGGAAAAAGGGGCATTACGATTAGCAGATGTAATGTTGGGGGGGCATGGGGAGGGCAGTACAACTCAGAGAAGACAAGTAGTGATTCTATAGCATCTCACTACGCTGATGGACAGTGACTGTAATTGGGTTGGTGGGGGGGACCTGATGAAGGGTAGTTTAATAATCGTAATATTGCACATGTAATTGTAAATTAATGATAATAAAATAAATTATATATACAAAAAAGAAGGTGTGTAAATGTGCTTTGAAAATGGTAGCGAACATCAGTTATATTAACAGACATATATTAAAGGAGGAAAAATTTCAAGGCCAATTTTCCTTCATAAATTGTTTTTTTTTTTCAAGAAATCATATAACCTCCAACTGAGAATCAAATAACAGAGACCTCCCAGACCATTTCATCCTCATATCTTAATGTGACTAACTGATCTCAATGGACAAGTGTAGGAAAGGTTCTTACTTTTAATCTGGATGTCTCAGTTACAACTATTTCAGTTGCAAATAACAGAAACCAACTCAAGCTAATTTAAGCAATAAAGAATGTGGCGATATCTCACAGACCCCAAGGGCTTCTGGAATCAGAAACTACTCGGCCTTGAAGAACCAGTCAGAGCTTGCTCTCCTGTCTCAGCCCTGCTTCTTTAAGGATATCTGCTTCATTCTTCTCTCACAACAAACTGGCCCTGTTTTCTTCCCAGGGCACATAATAGAGAAGGATGGTCCTGAAACAGTTCTGAGTTGACAGCCTTTCCTCTTTCCCACTTTCCATCGGCCTAGCCTGATGGGCAGTTTCTCAGCCTCATATCAGATTTCCCAGGAGAAAACCAGTTTGACCTGGCTTAGCAAGAGTGATCACCATGGTTTGGTCAGCAGGCCAGTGGTGCAATGTTTAGTATACATATTGTCTGTTGGGGATCCACCCCACTGGGTCAAGGGTAAAATTATAAACTAGGAAGGCATTCATAAAAGCTTTTGCTTCAGTTTCCTATAGAGTTTAACTGTAATTGTTACATCAGTCAAGTTGGCTGCCTTCTGTCTTTCCTGTTTGAGAGTTGTTCCCACAACCCTGCTGAGAATAGATGTCAAACCACGTGATCCTTGCTACCCAGGTGACATACAGCTGACTGGGCCAGGGATTACTGTCTGACCTGTTACAGGCCAATCATATTTTTCTGTCGGAAATTTGGAAATGGAATGTGAAGGCTGGATCGTTACTCCCAGGTCATGGACTTGGAAGACCTTGGAAGGCTGATGCTGGAGTAGCCATGCTAAGACAAATGTAGGCGAGGGGAAGCAGTCTTACACTTACAGAGAGACAGAAGCAACTGGATGGAGAAATGGAAAAAAGAGAGACCATGCCAGCTTGTAGAAAAGGACATCGACTGGTTTTCTGACCTTCCAGTTCCCAAGTTCAATTCTGTGCCGTATTAATTAACAAACTGTAGTTGGGTTCCATGGAATCACCCTCTCTGCTTGTTATAGATACCTATCTAAGCCAACTTGAGTAGACTTATAGTCATTGTAACTAGAGGCTCTGAATGAACTTGAAAACATCAGTGCTCAGCGTTTTTCTACCCCAAAAAGACAGGAAGTTTTTTTTTGTTTTAAGCTCTGGTCATAGCTGTATGAAACCAATGGCTACTTTTTAGATTTTTCCAACAAGACATTACTTAGTGCCTACCATGTTTAACATAAAAAGCATTAACAAAGAGATATGACATTTGGTCTTAGCCTCAGGGACTACAATCCAGTTGAGAAGAGAATACATAACACACATAAAACAATATATAATTAAGTATTAAATTGCATGGCACAAAACATTACTACTGTAGTTTGGGAATGAGAGGGAGATCCTTGAGGTTGTAATGGGCAGAGATGAGAGAGGCTGGGGAGGGGCTCCATAGTGAGCAAGCCAGCAGGACTCCAGAGGAGGGTTCATGTCGCTAATTGGTAGGAAATTTGCTTAAAAATAGTTCTCTTATTTTTGATTGCTGGCTTCTAGTTGGTGGTGAGTTCTCTTTAATGTTAGGAAATTATAAAAGCACACTGCTTTAATTGAAGTTGTTCTTCTCTATAATCTTACAGCATTTTCAATGCACAATCTATTTTTACTCACTTCAGCTTGACAAAAGGAGATGAGATTTCCCGGGGCCAATCAGCTATTGTCCTAAGAGAGGACATATTTCGCAACATTACCAATCATGTCTAAAACTCAAGTTGGTTATTGTATGTTGTCCTGTGAGATGGTGATTAGTAGGAAACAAATCATAATACAGTCATCTAAATATGAACAAACGTGTATATCCATGTAGCAACTGAAATTCACAAAGTGCTTTACTTAATAATATATCACCATACAGTAAGTAAATAGAAGTAACGCTAGGAAGTTACAGTAAAAGAAAAGTGATATAGTAGTCGTATAAAATCTTCTAAAACACACACAAAAAAATTACCAGGAAAAGAAAATAAAAAAATATATATGTTCTTTTGTGACTTAGTATTATAAAATTATTATTATTATTCTAGAATTGATCTATATAATTCATCAACAATGACTTTTATTTGGTGCTACTTTGTCATAGATTGCATGAAGTTAGTATTAACAAAACTATCAAAATAATTGTACTATATGGGGAGATGACTACTATGATACAGTTTGAAAATTATATTTAATCTATTGTTGATTACCAATTGTGTTCCAAAATGACACAATGAAAACTATGCTTTAAAAGTTGGCTCTTCCCCCCCCCCCATAACTATTTAATGTGTCGAATTTAACCTTGAAATATAGCAATAAATATGACATTCTATATAGAGAATTTCACAATCCATTCTATCCATTCTGTATGTTTTTTAAGTGGTGTTCTGAAAAGGGTATTTTCTTTTCATCTTTAGTGACTTATTTGATCTTTATACCTCAAAGATACTTAATGAGCTTTTAAGTATTTTTTAGAAAATTATAAGTATATGTACTCTGTATCTCTTTATTCTGGAATGAACACATATTGAAGATTTATCAATTCATTAATAAGAGGATGAGTGAGATGGTAAGACTTGTCCAAAATGTATCTTTTTAATATTTAAAAGTAATTCTATTACAACTGTGTCCATACCTTCATGAAAGTAATTTGAAATTGTATTCCATTATTTTTCAAATGTCATATTTTAAAGATACATTGATGGCAGAAATAGAATCTCAAGAAAACTGAAAACATATTTAAATTAAAATGTTACATTAAAATAGTAATGATTTTTGTCTTACATTATTCTTAGAAGTGCTTCTTAGAAATCATCTTATGCAATAGGCTTAAAATGAAGGTACCCAGATAATACTTGCAAAACACAACTCAAAAGCAGAACAAGGTGAAAATGTACTGTAAAACTGCAGTTTAGACTTTATGTTTTGCAATTAACTTGGCAATAAAATGTTTAAAGAAAGAATTATACTTGGCAATTTTCCCAATCTGGAAATAGTCCAATCTTAGACAAAAAATAGGGATCCAGGGGAATGAAATCAGCATGTATTAAGCTTCTATGCTATGCCAGGCATTCACATAATTATCTCACAGTAATCCTTGCTCTACAAAGTATGATCTCCCTCTTACATAGCAGAAAATGAACTTCATAGCAGCTAAACCACTTGCTCAAGGAGTTCTAGCTATTGGTTGCTGGACCCCATTTATGATCTTGTACATTCACAGGTTTCTCTTGCTCCTTCAGTGGCTACGTTACTTGGAACCATGTCAATTGATGATTAGGGTAAATTTTTAAAAACCCTCAGAATCTCAGGATAGGAACTTCTTTTTTGTAAACAAGGAAAACTGAAAAATATCTTTCCTATGGAATTATTCAACATTATTAAAACTGTTTCTGCAACTGATTTTTCCTTAAAGAGTCTATGTCATAGAAAAAGAAGGGGGGCTGTTTTAAATTAAAAGCACATGAAGAGATTAATGGAGTCCAGGACATGCTGCCCCAAAATATGGAAGACTTTTTCTTTCCCTAGAAGATACAACAAACTAATGCAATACATCAAATGTTATTGGATCCTGGTTAGGAAAGAACAGATATAAGAGATATTCCTGAGACAACTGGGGGAAAATTGAGTAAGAACTGGATATTAGATGATAGTATTGGATTAATTATTACTTTTATTGGGTATGATAATGGCCTTATAGTTATGTAGGAGAAGCTTCCTTTTCTTATGGATATATACTGAAGTACTTAAGGATTAAGTGTTATGATAACTGCAACTTATATTTAAATGATTCAACAATAAAAAATACATGTAAATAGATCACTGGAATGTGATGAAATAAATAGGGTAAAATGACAGTTGTTGAATCTAGGTGGAAAGTATTCAGATGCTTTTTGTAATTTTCTTTCAATTTCTCTCCATGTATTCAGAATAAAAAGTTTGGGAGATGGCCAACCTGCCTAAAGCAATCTACAGATTTAATGCAATCCCTATCAAAATACCTACAGCATTCTTCAATGAACTAGAGAAAATAGTTCTAAAATTCACACAGAACCACAAAAGACCCCGAATAGCCAAAGCAATCTTGAGAAGGAAAAATAAAACAGGGGGAATTACGCTCCCTGACTTCAAGCTCTACTACAAAGCTACAGTAATCAAGACAATTTGGTACTGGCACAAGAACAGACCCATATATGAGTGGAACAGAATAGAAAGCCCAGATATAAACCCAAGCATATATGGTCAATTAATATATGATAAAGGAGCCACAGATATACAATGGGGAAATGACAGCCTCTTCAACAACTGGTGTTGGCAAAACTGGACAGCTACATGTAAGAGAATGAAACTGGATTACTGTCTAACCCCATACACAAAAGTAAACTCAAAATGGATCAAAGACCCAGTTGACAGGTCATGATGAGATAAATACATAAATTGTTATTGAATTTGATATCGCTGTGACATTTTTAATGTATTGTACAAAAGGGGCAGTACAGAATGGATTGGAAACAAAACTGACATACAAACAGAAAGATTAATCCTCTCCACCTGTATATAAGTTGGGAAGAACTGGTTCTTAGAAACCCCTATGTGTAAGAATTTACTTCCAGATAAAAATTTGTGTTATTTGACAAAATTCAGTATTTAACCTTCTCTGGCAAACTACAGCTGTGGTGCCTGTTAATGGTTTCTGATGTTCCTCCACATGACTTTGTAATTGTTTGTTTGTGTACCTGTCCCCCTAACTGAAGTGTAAGACACCAGTATACTGGACTGAATCTTGAATGGGCTCCCACAGACTAGAACAGTGATTGGCATATATCTGGTTCCTAGTAATTATGTTTTACATGAATAAAAGCATGAATGACAGAAATAAAATTAGTCAAGGATGGAAAAAAAAATGGATCAAAGACCTGAAGGTAAGTCATGAAACCATAAAACTCTTAGAAAAAAATATAGGCAAAAATCTCTTGGACATAAACATGAGCGACTTCTTCATGAACATATCTCCCCAGGCAAGGGAAACAAAAGCAAAAATGAACAAATGGGACTATATCAAACTAAAAAGCTTCTGTACAGCAAAAGATACCATCAGTAGAACAAAAAGACATCCTACAGTACAGGAGAATATATTCATAAATGACATATGCAATAAGGGGTTGACATCCAAATTATATAAAGAGCTCATGCACCTCAACAAACAAAAAGCAAATAAGCCAATTAAAAAATGGGCAGAGGAGCTGAACAGACACTTCTCCAACGAAGAAATTTAGATGGCCAACAGGCACATGAAAAGATGCTCCACATCGCTAACTAATCATCAGAGAAATGCAAATGAAAACCACAATGAGATATCACCTCACATCAGCTAGGATGGCCACCACCCAAAAGACAAACAACAATAAATGTTGGCGAGGATGTGGAGAAAGGGGAACCCTCCTACACTGCTGGTGAGAATGTAAATTAGTACAACCATTGTGTAAAGCAGTATGGAGGTTCCTCAAAAAACTCAAAATAGAAATACCATTTGACCCAGGAATCCCTCTCCTAGGAATTTTCCCTAAGAATGCAGCAGCCCAGTTTGAAAAAGTTATATGCACCCCTATGTTTATCTCAGCACTATTTACAATAGCCAAGAAATGGAAGCAACCTAAGTGTCCATCAGTAGATGAATGGATAAAGACAATGTGGTATATATACAAAATGGAATATTATTCAGCCATAAGAAGAAAACAAATCCAGACATTTACAACAACATGGATGGAGCTAGAGGGTATTATGCTCAGTGAAATAAGCCAGTTGGAAAAAGTCAAGTATCAAATGATTTCACTCATCTGTGGAGTATAAGAACAAAGAAAAAACTGAAAGAACAAAACAGCAGCATACTCACAGAACCCAAGAATGGACTAACAGTTACCAAAGGGAAAGGGACTGGGGAAGATGGGTGGGATGGGAGGGATAAGCGGGGAAAAAGGGCTATTACAATTAGCATACATAATGTAGCATTGGGGATGGGGTGGGAGGATATGGGGAAGGCAGTATAACACAGAGAAGACAAACAGTGATTCTATAACATCCTACTATGCTGAAGGACAGTGACTGCAATGGGGTATGTGGTGGGGGCCTGATAATAGGGGGAGTCTAGTAACCATAATGTTGCTCCTATAATTGTATATTAATAATAGCAAAAAAAAAAGTTTGGGAGATAAAAACCTTGTCTGTAAGCTTCTGCTTAACCTCATTTTTTTTGTTTTTTAAGAACACTACAAGCTATGCAAGTTAAATAGGTGAACTTTGATCAACTGTCCTACAAATTCCAGTTAGTTTCATTCAAAAAGTAAGTTTCCTCCATCTGCTGAGTATCTACCCAGTTGAGAATATTCTGTTTGTGCAGTGCTGATTCAAAAGTGATGTAGAAGACAAGGATCCCATATTTGGGATTAGGATTAGCACATGTTAAGAAATTAGGATAATCAAATAATCAGCAAGTGTTGGAGAATTTAGAGTAACAGGAGATCTCTCACAACTGCAGTAAGTGGAATCTTGGGCTATCCTTTTAAAATGGGGAAGATTTTAAAAGGAAAAAGTAAAAAATTACAGTTAAGTGGATCGAAATGAACAAAGACATGGAAGTAAGGATAACTTTAGCATATTTTATGTATCAAAGATTATACAACTGTCATGCAAACTTCAGATTACTGTGAGATAATTGCTATTTCTTGACTGGGTTGGTATAATTCCAGGCTAAAAGTACGAAATGTGGTCTGTGTAACTGTAAATGCATGATTTCTTTTAGGTTTTTCTAAATATTGAAAATAGCTCTCAGGTTCCTTGATTACTTTTTAGCACCATGAGAGGTGTGGAGACTTTAAACTGCTAGCTACTAATATAGGGCCTGGTACGTTTAATTGCTAGTAGGTATTAGGTCCTTTAGGTGTGAGGATATGATGGTCTGGACTAATACAGTAGACAGTGGCAGCCTGTTGTAAAGGCTAATCTGGACCCTTTCCATGAGGGGCTTCCACAGATGAGGAAGATAAACAGATAATCTTTTGCTCATTGTACTCTAGGCAGGTCATGACACCTTTGAAGTCGTTCTCAAAAGTATGATCTCTGGTTCTTATAAGCATTATCTCAGCCAATTCCAGTGACATTCATTTTCACATAAACTGAGGCCTACTTGATACTTACTGAGTTTTTAAGGATTATGAAGTTTAGTTTATTCATAAACTAAAATTAGTGGTTTGTTAGAATTACAGTGAGGACTAACTCAGTGTTCTAGGAAGTCAGGATGCATGCAAATCTGCTATAGCACATGTGCATATATGGTTAGTTGAAATTCCCATAATTTTCAGAAAGGACACTTATTGTCAGTACTTCAGTATTATTTTAGGTTGGCTATGAGTTTAAAAAGTTGCTATTCTTACATTCCAGGCTCAGTTAAGCTTTATCATTATCAGTTTGCTCCAGGGTTTTGATTACCTTATGGCATCCAGTAGTATATATTTGCATCAGTCATGTTTTAGCATGGAATTTTCCAATATTTAGACTTTAGTATATGGACACATTGTTCAAACAATAAATAAGCCACTATAGAATTACAAAAATAGATGCATACATAATCTCAAATTTTCCTATGGAATGATACTTCATTGTTATCCCCAGCTCTTTTTCCATTGAAAAATGAGAGTGAGTAAGTAGGAAAGCAAGTATAGAGTATAGATTGTTTTAGAATTTTCTCTTCTGCCTACAGGTGTCATTGGCAAAAATAGCTTGAGACAAATTGCTCTATTCCAATGACCTGCTATTAATAAATGCCCAAGCCTTTTCTGTTTTTGGACAAAACAGTAGTCTGAATTATACAGGGTAAATTTGACAAATATAGTTGCCCCTTCAACAACCTGGGGGTTAAGGGTGCTGACACCCTTGTGCAGTCAAAAATCTGCATGTAGCATTTGACTCCCCCAAAACTTAATTACTAAGCCTGCTGTTGACCAGAAGCCTATGATAATATAAATAGTCTATTAATACATGTTTTATATTTGTTTTACTGTATTCTTACAGTAATATAAGCTAAAGAAGAGAAAAAATTTCAATTTGTCCCAAATATCCAAAAAATTTTCCAATATATTTATTGAAAAAAATCCATGTATAAGTGGACTTGTGCAGTTCAAACCCATGTTGTTCAAGGATCAACTGTACTATGATCTATTAAAATATCCATCTATTTACATTTTTTCAGTAGAGTATAAAATTATTTATTTGAGAGGCAAGATACTTGATGGCATCCAGATGACAGAATTTTTCTAAAAGGATTGTTTTAATGATTAATCATTTAAAAAATAAACCCTTTAAAGTAATGTAAGAATTATTTGCTATAGTATAGTTAGAAATGACAATATGATTTATTTAGGATGCAAATGATGACTTAATTTCTCTGAGTAGCAACTGTTTTAAAAGTATTAAATTGTAATTTTATATCTGTACATACATATTACAAGAATATATATATATAAATATTAACTACTACATTCATATAATGAATAAAATGGTAAAATGCCTTTTTTTCTTTCATTATGCATTTTAAGATACCTAAACTCCAGAAAATTCTTTTTTTTTCAAAGTCAAAAATTTATGACAGTTTTACTGAGGTATAATCAACAAATAAAAATTTTATGTATTTAATGAGCACAACTTACTGTTTGATATGTATGCATTATGAAATGATCACCATAATAAATCTAATTAATTTATCCATCACTTAGCATTGTTACTAATTTCTTGTGTGTGTGTGTGTGTGTGTGTGTGTGTGTGTGTGTGTGTGTGGTCAGAACACTTAAGTTCTATCCTCTTAGCAAATTTCAGGTATACAATAAGAGTATTGTTAACTTACAGTCACCATGCTGTGCCTTAGATCTCCAGACTTTACTCTTATAACTGAAAGTTTGTATCTTTTGACCAACATCTCCTTTGTTTCCATGTAGAGTGACCTCCAGAAAATTCTTTGCTCTGGAACAGGTTACAATTAAAATTCCGGATGAGTGATTGCTGTTTTATGTAATCTGAGTTTATAACTGTTTATAAAGTTATAAGGACGGACCCTAAAAGATGCTGTTGATAGGCTGATTGGTCTAAAACTGGCAATCCAGGGGGGTGTTTGGCTCATGCACCTTTTTTTGAAATTAATTAAATTAATTCTTAATGTTGAAAAGCTAAGAAATGTACATAAAAATCCAGAAGTGAAGTTTCTCTTTGAAGAAAAAATGAAGAAGGAATGCTTTTGCCACACAGACCTATGTTCATTACTCAGCCAGAGTGGTGAGTCTGCAGCCCATTAGCTGGGTACCTGTTATTGTTCCCTGACACTGATACTGAGGATCAATTGCCACTTAATTTCATGCTAGTATTGGGTGCATTTTCAGACTGACCTGCTTCGTTCATTTTCTTCTTGGCATCTAAGTCATTTGATATCTGAGATAACTTATAGAAGCCTTGGGATATTTACGGAGTTTTACCTCCTGTATTATCGTGTAGGCCTCGGTCCCATGTAAAAGTGGGAGGGGGTTCCAATTTCAGAATGCTATCCCTGTATCTTTAAGAAAATCCAACTAAAGTTGATTCCTATTCAAGTATAATTTCATTTGTTAGATAATGATATTGTGCTTAGTTAAACATGTATTGGCTTAGCGTTTCGGAACTCCAGAAAATGGTTACAGCAGAATAAATAAGCGCTTGTCTGCTCAATTGAGGCTGGGTAACACTGAATAGATAAGTCCTCTCCTGATTCTTAATGCATAGAAGCATATTGAAGGTATTGAGAAGTCCTGAAGCAACTTCATTTAATGGTTAGTCAAATACACTTACCTGGCAGAGGAATATTTCTTTCTCTGAAAAATTATTCTCTGAAAAATCTTCACTTGGAAAATGACTCAGCCATCCATCCCTCCATCCATTCATTAAATAAATATATATTGAATACTTCCTATGTGCTAAACTCAGTGAACAAGACAAAGTTGGCCATGATCAATATTTTCACATTATATATGCCGCTCACTTCTCATGATGGCTGTTTCAGGGCATTAGCTGCACTATTTTTTGTTTTGCCACTGATGGTAACTTTATCAATGAAGAGAAAGAAAAAGTTGGAAGGAAGCAATGACAAAAATGGCTAGTAAAGGGGAATTATAAAGAAGACTGAATGGGGAAATTGTGTTGCCTTGAGAGGCAATAACTTGAGCAAGCTTTGGGGAAAAGAAATCTCATTTGGGGCATATGTTAGTATGCTTTTGTTTGCAAGTAATAGAAAATTCAATCAAAGAGACACATACGATAAGGAAAATTATTATCTCACTTGAAGAGAAATTCAAGGATAGTGTGGTTCCTCAGTTGCTTAATTCAACAGCTTGACATCATCAATGATTAAGATCCTTTCCACATTTCTTCTGTTTCATGCAAACTAAGTTGGCCTTTGTCCTCAAGCTTGTCCCTTCATGGTCACAATATGGCTGCCACAGCTCCAAGAATCACATCCTTACAAAATAATAATAATAGCTAAAATTCACATAGCATTTTTGATAAGCCAGACACTTTTCTAAGCACTTTACGTATATTAATTCCTTTGCTCTTACAACAACTCCATGAGTTGATTCTATATCTCCATTTTACAGATAAGAAAACCGAGGTACAGGAAGTTAAGCAACTTGCTCAGAGTCACCTAACTACTGAGTGGCATTAATGAGATTCAAATGCAGGCAGTCTGGCTTTAAGAAAGAGAGAGAGTACCTTTCTCATATTCCTTTATAAGAGTGAGGGAAACTCTTTAGAACCCCCTACTTCCTACACATTTCCCCTCAAGTGTCATTAGTCTAATTTGTATCACATACACATTCCTAAACCTATCACGCAAAAGGGGAATGAAATTATCATAGTTTGGGTTAATTAAGATTAATCTCTGGGGCTTAAGAGTAACTAAACTTCCCCTCTTACCTCAACTAAATGAAGTTCTGTAACAGGATACAACATCAAGGTGGGGAGGCCTAGGGGTGGCAGCCAACAGTGTCTGCTGCAGACTGAAGTGTCATGGGACCTTGAAATGGACTGAGCCAGTAGACTGCTGAGGATACATCAAAAGATGGAGCTGATACTCCATACCTGAAGCTCAGATGCACTGAGGCAGTAATTGGAGTCATGAGAGTAGGGCACATTTCTGAGGAAGATGGTATAGAAACAAGAGGGCAAAAACAACCTTAAATAAATTGAGGTAGGGATGGTTGAAGAATTGTGTAAGTTATGTGGTAAGTACATGGGTTCATTCTATAATAATATCACTCTCTATTTTTGTGTGTCTGAAAATTTCCCTACTAAAATTTTTTGAAAAACAATACAAAAACCAACCACAGAGCCTTTGGAAACACTCCATCACTATGAAGGAGCTTCCTGTCCTTGCTTCCCCAGCCCCTCAGCAACCTTACACCTTAACCCTTGTCGAAGGTTTGAACCCACTCCCGTGCGTTGAGACAAGTTCTAATTGCAGGCAGGGAAACCATAAGAAGTCCTAGTTTGGCCTTCTCACTCGTTCAGTTCACAGCCATTCTGCTGCTAGTCTGCTCTGGCTATTCTGATGGGACTCCCTGGCCTCCTCTCCTATCACCATTTCTACTTGACCTCAGAGCCTGAATTTCTCAAGTCTGAGCTCCAATCTTCTGTGGCCAGGTTCGGATAAGATACCTGCTATTGAGATAAGACCAGTTACCTAATTGCTGGGCTCTCTGCTATTTGCCAGAAATGTAAGGATATTAAATGTGGGCCTTATTATGAAACCTTTTAAGCTAATAGCACTCAAGTCCCACATGTCCCTTTCACCATGAATTTTTCATCCAAGAGTTTTCTTAAAACTATATCCCTGCATCTTTGCTGATAGAATTATCAAGCTGTAGCTTTACTCCTGTGTCCACCTCCTTCATGTCTGCTCTATCCAGAAAGTCTGCTTAGGTTCTCAAGATCAGCATTCATGCACAACTTTAATAGCAGGAGAAAAAGGACTCTCAGACAAATAAACAGGAAAAGAGTCATTGCAGATATGGAAGAAAAATAAGAGAAAAGTAGGACAGTTTCCTTTAGGTTTCTGAAGCACAAGCAAAGGACCATATTGCATAAGCGAATGGCAGTGCTACGAAGAAGAGAAAGCTGAAGAGTTGGCAGAAATGTATAGTTTATTGTAAGAAGAAAAGAAAGCATAACAAAGCGAATGAACAGTGTAAATTAACTCGGGCATAAATGCTAAACTGCTTACATAAATGGCTGATGTTAGAGTTTTCCACAGCCAAGCGTATTTAAACATTTCATAGTTTTGCAGCATTTATATAGTTGGGTTCCAAGTAAAAAGTGTTTCTGATACCACCCACTGTGTTGTAACTGTAATCTCAATCATCTCATGTGCATGACACTCACTTTAAAACACAAAGGAGCATCTGGCTCTGAGGCGACCTGCTGTGGCCTCCAAGGCTGTGGGAATCGCATGCAGGATGGCGATAGCTTGTCAACTTCCTCTCTTGGGAGGAAGTGGGGTGGGGGCCTGGCCCAGCCTTGGTGAGGTGGCACTGAGGACAGGGAAGACATCCAGTGAACTATTCGAGCTCCCCCAAATTCAATTCCATGAATACTTATTGAGCATCTACAGTGTACAATGTACAACAAAGGAAGTTAATTTCCTTGCTGAACTGGAGAGTACTGTCTCAGCAGGGGTTATTTATTACTCCATAATATTTGGCAAAGGTTCCCTTTGGTGAATCTAGTGGATTCCTTCTCAGAATAATGTTTTTAAATACGTAAAATATTACCAATGGCATTTTCACAGAACTAGAACAAAGAATCCTAAAATTTGTTATGAAACCATAAAAGACCCAAATAGCCAAAGCAATCCTGAGAAAGAAGAACAAAGCTGAAAGTATCACACTCTCTGATTTCAAACTCTACTACACAGCTGTAGTGACGAAAGCAGTATGATACTGGCACAAAAACAGACACACTGATCAATGGAACAGAATAGAAAGCCCAGAAATAAACCCACACTTCCGTGGTCAATCTACAACAAAGAAGGCAAGAATATACAATGGGGAACAGACAGTCTCCTCAATAAATGGTGTGGAAACTGGGCAACTACATGCAAAAGAATGAAATTGGACCACTTTATTATACCATACACAAAAATTAACTCAAAATGGATTAAAGACCTAAATCTAAGACCCAAAACCATAAGATTCCTAAAAGAAAGCATAGAAGTAAACTCTTGCATGTCGACCTCAGCAATTTTCTTCTGAATGTCTCCCAAGGTGAGGGAAATAACAGCAAAAGTAAACAAGTGGGACTATATTGAACTAAAAGGCTTCTCCACAGCAAAGGAAACCATCAACAAAATGAAAAGGCAACTCCCTGAATGGAGAATATATTTGCAAATGATATATCCAATAAGGGGTCAATATTCAAAATATATAAAGATTTCATGCAACTCAACACCAAAAAAACAAATTATCTTATTTTAAAATGGGCAGAGGACCTGAATAAATATTTTTCCAAAGAAGAAAGACAGATGGCCAATAGACACATGAAAAGATGCTCCACATCACTAATCATCAGGGAAATGCAAATCAAACCCACAATGAGATAACGCCTCACACCTGTCAGATTGGCAGTTTCAAAAAATAACAAGTTAAGAAATAGCAAGTGTTGATGAAGGTATGGAGAAAAGGGAACCCTAGTGCACTGTTGGTAGGAATGTAAACTGGTGCAGCCACTATGGAAAACAGTGTGGAGATTCCTCAAAAAATTAATAATAGAAATACCATACGATCCAGTAATACCACTTCTGGGTATTTAGCTGAAGAAAATGAAAACACTAATTTCAAAAGATATATGCATCCCTATGTTTATTGCAACACTATTTACAATAGCCAAGATATGGAAGCAACCTAAGTGTCCATCAATAGATGAATGGATAAAGAATGTGATACATATATATATATCTATATATCACACAATGGAAAATTACCCAACCATGTAAAAGAATGAAATCTTGCCATTTGCAACAACATAGATGGACCTAGAGGGCATTATGCTAAGTGAAATGAGTCAGACAAAGACAAATACTGTATGATTTCACTTATATGTAGAATCTAAAAAACAAAACAAATGAACAACAAAACCCAGAAATGACTCATTATATAGAGGACAAACTGGTGGTTGCCACAGGGAGGGGGATAGGTGAAGGAGATCAAGAGGTACAAACTTCCACTCATAAAATAAATCAGCCATAGGGATGAATGGTACAGCACAGGGAATACAGTCAGCAATATTGTAATAACTTTGTATGGTGACAGATGGTAGCTACACTTATTGTGCTGAGCATTTTATAATGTAAATAAATGTTGAATCACTGTTGTACATTTGAAATTAATGTACTTCAATAAAATTTAAAATTCAATAAAAATTAAAAAAATAAATACATAAAGTTCATAAGATTTCAAAGGAAACCAATTTATTGAAACAGTTATCAAACTATGAAAAAACAAGCAAATTTGTGATACAGCAATAGATATGCTTCCTTGTGAATGCTTTCAATAACAAGAACTAGTGGTGAGTCTAATAATTACTGTAATTTCAAAATGGTGTTAAGTGTAAATGATATTTTGAGACATCTGCAATAACTTTAATGTGATTTTAAAAAAATCAGTATTTTCCTTTGGTGATAAAATCACAGGTACCGCTTAGTGCTACTATGGTTTGTTGTCCACATTCATAGGAAAGACATGCTAAATGTCAGTTAGAGACTGGTAAAAATAAAAGTGTACTTTTTTTTCCCATCGAAGTTCATAAGCTTATGAATTCAATCTCCATGGAGTCTGTGGACCCTGAGTTAAGAACATCTCATCCTCTGTGTGTGTACATTATGTGGCTATATGTGCATGCATGTGCTTACAGAGTCCTTCAAAGAGGGTAGAATGTTGGAACAATAAATTACCTAAATAATTAAAATGCTATGTAGACTAGGTCAAGTGCTCAAGATTGGAGAAGCAGAGCTCTCTGGAAATGCAATAAGGAGATAAATTAAGAAAAGACTTAGAAAGAGGTAAAGGGGAACAAAAGAGAGTAGAGATAAGAGAGGCAGGCATTTTCCTGCTGGGTCATCCTTTTCTTCCCATCCTCCTCCTCTCTAGTCTTTGAACTGACTAAAGCTGGCTTACCTTTGGAGCTAGTCTTAGATGGAGCATGATTTTAGAGCAGTTCTCAACTGGTTTGGTCTCAGGATCCCTCTGCACTCTTACAATTTACTGAGTCCCCAAAGAGCTTTTGTCTGTGTGGATTATATCTATAAACATTTATTATACTAGATATTAAAATTGAGAAATTTAAAAATGCTAATTTATAAAAAACAAACCCATTATGTGTTCACATAAATAGCAATTTTTTTTAGTGAAACTATATTTTCTTAGACAAAAATATTAGTGAGGTAAGAGATGCTTTTGCAAACCTCTTTAATTTCTGGCTTAATAGAAGACAGATGGAATCTGCACCTGCTTTTGCATTCAGTATGTTGCAATAGCACATTTTATATAGCCTCTGGAAAGCTCTACTGTATTCTTGTGAAAAAATGAGAGTGAAATAGGTAAATAACGAAAGTAAGGTAAATAAAAGTAGATTTGACTTGTGGACCTTCAGGGGTCCTCAGACCATACTTTGAGAACTGTTGATTTAGGGACTTCTAATATTTTTGTTTCATGACTCAAATTTTCTTTAGCTACAGAAAAAGACTAATATGTAACTGAAAATAAATGATATCAAATGCAGTTATGTGTGTGCTGTCAATCTCTTGTCCCTCCAGATGTCTAGATGTCCCTCCACCTTTGGCTCTCCTGCTCTGTGATCTGTATAGACAATATCAACAGGCTGCAGCTGGGTTTGGCCAATGGGTAGCACCAGAAGGAGATCAAAGGGAGGGAGGAGAGTGAGGTTGAGGTATTCCCTCGCTGGTTGAAGAGGGCTCACTTTGAACTTCACCAAGGGTCACAGTTCTTGTCACAGAACCCTCTGCATACAACCCTCTCTGCCTACAGGTTTCTATACGCCCTTGCTATCCTCATCCCTTCAGGCACTGGGGTGATAACATGCCTCCCTAATACTAGCTGAAGGGATCAGACCTTATGATTTATGTCTGTCATACCCACACCTTTGGAAATAATCCTTTTATTACACTCTTCTCAAAATCTCTAATTTGAGTACACCAACCTTTTCTTGTTGAACTCTGACTAGGCAAGCTATGAGAGTTATATGACCTTAATTAAAGATAAACTTCAGTTAAAGTATTATCAATGGCATCACATCCACTTGATTTTATAGAAGTTAGAAAGCTGTAAAGTCTAGGGCCTCAGAGCCAAGGTCTTCAGTGGCTTGGGAAAGTGGCCTGGGTGCGTCAAGACCTGCTGGTGTCTGCAAAGGCTTCTTGGTTTCACCTCTGATTTTATTTCCATTTGCACATAGATACAACAGAAATATAGCTGCAAAAGTGTTTATAAATGCTAATGTGTCTAGGCTTCTGGGCAACAGTGTGCCAATTCCAGGCAATGGATCATGATCAGCCTAAGTCAGTGGTTCTCAAAGTGTAGTCCCTGGACCCCCCAAGCAGCAGCTGCACCACAGCCACCAGAGAACTTGCTAGAAATGCTTCATCTGAGACCTACTGATCAGAGATTCTAGGAGTGGGGCTAGAAATCCATGTTTTGACAAGCCCTCCAGGGATTCCAATGCTTGGTAAAGTTTGATAACCTTAACTCTAAGTAACTCATGACATCACAGATCCCTAATTCCCTTTCTCCCTTGCAGCAAGGACTGCTCATGTGATTCCCTCACATCCTACAGCCTTCAACTTGTGCATCTTTTCTGAAGCTGTAGGAACCATCCTGCAATCTCGGGCAACAAGATAGTTGTCGAAGCACTGACCCTGACATCACTCTTGCCTTCAAACTTCTTATGGCCCATACACCCATCAGTTATTTAAGCCACTGTTTAGGATTGCTATTAGTCATAGTCAAAAATACTTCTAATTAATATGATGTGTTTTTTCAATGGACTATTATTCAGCCATAAAAAGAAAAGAAATCCTGCTATTTGCAACAACATGGATGGAACTAGAGGGTATTATGCTCAGTGAAATAAACCAGGCAAAGAAAGACAAATACCCTATGATTTCACTTATTTGTGGAATACGAAAACAAAGCAAAACAGAAGGAACAAAACAGCAGCAGACTCACAGACACTGAGAAATGACTAGTGGTTACCAAGGGGGGATGGGAGTGGATGGGTGTTGGGGAGAAGGGAAACGGGACTGTTGAACCACTGTGATGTATATTTGATCAAATTAAAAAAGGGATTTAAAAAAAAAAGACTTTTCTTCTAATGATAAGAATTTTAAATAATATTTTACTGAAGTATTAAATAATGGAGTAGAGAGCAAAATTCTCATGGATTTTTTAAAGATAGTTTTTGCATGTGTGGCCCAGTTCTTGCTAAATCTCCAGATACATTGGGATAAAAGGGCCTTAGTCCTAACGACTCCTCTGGAACTGTTTGAGAAACACTTTTAAGAGAAAGTGTATGTGGTTTCATGAAAGTCAGGGTTGAACATTTCTAAGAAATTAGTAATGGTCAATGAAAGGGAAAACTTGTTTCCTACTCTACTCACAACACTTCTGACACCAAATGTGCCAGTTGTTTTTCCTACATGAAACAGCTCTGACATTAACTACTTGGAGTTAGTACGGCTCCCGCAGGTTTAAGGGCTCAGTCCCACAAGACTGCCCCTTACTTCAGAAACCATCACAAGTCCCAAGTTGTGACCTGTACTTCTGAACCAGCTCTAAATCAGGGGTTCCTGCAGCTTTGATAATTTGCTCACAGAACTCAGGAAAGCACTTTACTTACTATTACCAGTTTATTAGAAAGGATACAATGCAGGTACAGTGAGATGGAAGAGATGGATAGGGAAGCTATGTGGGAAGGGATGCGGAGCCTCCATGCCCTCTCTGGGCTCACCACCCTCCCAGCATCACCACGTGTTCAGCAACCTGGAGCTCTCCAAACCCAGTCATTAAGGGTTTTTATGGAGTGATCATTATATAAGCATAATTGATAAAATCATCGGCCATTGGTGATTAAGTCCATTTCCAGTCCCTCTCTCCTCTCCAGAGGTCAGATGTAGAGCTGAAAGTTTTAACCCTCTCATTTCATGGTTGATTTCTCTAGCAACTAGCCCCCATTCTCCAAGATACTTCATTAGCATAAATTCAGGCTTATTATGAATACAAAAAAAATGTTCTTCTCACCCTTATCAAAGGTGACCTCAAGAAATTACTAGAGTTTTAGGAGCTCTGTGCCAAGAACCAGGGATGAAGACCAAATAAATATTTATTATAATATAATATCACTGTTAATTAATTTCAAAGGCAGTAGTGCCTATCATCTACCATAGTACCTGATTCACAGTGAATGCTTAATAAATATTTGTAGAGTGGAACTGGTGAATTTCTTTTTTAATGAAGAAAACAGGTTTATTAGTGGAACATTTCCATTGGTTAAGAGAGGATCAGTCTGATTTAATTAGACCACTTGAAGTTTGACACTGAAGCTCCTTTTCAGAGAGAGCACAGTGATCTGCATATAACAGACATACAAATTTGCTGAATGAATAAATGAAATATTTTTATGTGACATATATTCCAAACCAACTACGACATGCAGTGTATTAGGTGCTATTATATACCATATCCCATTTAATTTTGCAATAATCATATGAAGCAGGCAGCACTGGGTTGCTAAGTATGGGTTTAAGGCACCAGCAAAACTGGGGCACCCAAATTTTTTGTGAGGAAATAGATATTTGATGTGTTATTTGAAAGAACATCAGAGTACTGTAGTCAACATTGAAAAAAATCACAACTTTTCTACATTATGTTGAGTGTTGTTTCCACTTTAAATTATATATTGGGGAATGCTTTGCATTACTAAAGGCATCTAAAACTCTTCATCTGGCTCCAGAATGTTATGATTCCTATTTTACAGAAGACCACACAGAGGCTTAGAAAGCTTAGTTACTAGCTGAAGTCATGTACCTAATTAGTAGAAGAGCCCACTATGATGGTACTCAATGTTTATGATACATTATATGTTCATGATGTCAACACCAATTTTCCTTTCAAAATTGTGAATATTGTTGGGCCTTCTTTATTGGTATAGCGTTTTAATGAAATAAAGCATACAATAAAGTTAACCTAAATATCTGTTTTTAAAAATTTTATCAAATGTACATCACAGTGGTTTAACAGTCCCTCCTGCCCTCTGCTCCCACCCACTTCCTCCACCTTGGTAACCACTAGTCACTTCTCAATGTCTATGAGTCTAATGCTGTTTTGTTTCTTCTGTTTTGCTTTGTTTTTATACTCCATAAAAAAGTAAGATCATATGGTATTTATCTTTCTCCATCTGACTTATTTCACAGAGCATAATGCCCTCTAGATCCATCCTTGTTGTTGCAAATGGCAGGATTTCTTTTCTTTTTATGTCTGAATAATAGTCCACTATGTGTGTATAGGTATCACATTTTATTTATCCAGTCATCTATTGATGGACACTTTGGTTGCTTCCATATCTTAACTATTGCAAACAGTGCAGCAATAAACATAGGGGTGCATGTATCTTTTCAAATCAGAAATTCTGTTTTCTTTGGGTAAATTCCTAAGAGTGGAATTACTGGGTCAAATGGTATTTCCATTTTTAGTATTTTGAGGAACCTCCATACTGCTTTCCACAGTGGTTGCAACAATTTGCAGTCCCACCAAAGGTGTAGGAAGGTTCCTATTTCTCTGCACCCTTGCCAGCATTTGTTATTTCATGTCTTTTGGATAGTGGCTGTTGTAACCGGTGTGAGGTGATATCTCATTGTGGGTTTAATTTGCATTTCCCTGATGATTAGTGATGTGGAGCATCTTTTCATATGCCTGTTGGCCATCTAAATATTTGTTTTGATCCCTGTTGTATTCTTAGCATCTAGAACAGTATTCAATACATCTTCATTTTTAGTGATTGAAAGAATGGATCATGTGCAGTCATCAGCCCTCTTAAATGGTGGTTCTGTGTATTCGTTTTGGGGTCAACTGAAAAAGTGAGAAAAAAATCAAGCAGGCTGAAAAACTTCTCTGATGCCCTTCTGAGGTTGCATAGATTCGCAAGACAAGTGTCCCTGGATGTCTCCTCTTTTATGATCTTTAGGTTCCTATTTTGGAAACTGAGATCCCAGGCTGCCTTTCCACTATATAAAGTGTGTCAGACAAAGAAGTGTGATTTAAGGAAATGTATTCTATAAGCCACTTAAGAAATATTTCCTGAGAGCTGTATGACTCCATACTGATAGTAAAAGGGACAAGGGAAAAGCAAAATCTAAATGGGACTACTTTTTCTTATTATTTTTCCTCCCAGCATACAGAAATGGAGATACTGAATTTTAGTTATGGTGTCTCCATTACCTACGCTAAAGGGTCTCAATCAGGTGCAAAAAACCACGTGGGGAATTACTTAAAAATTCACCTAAGTCTTGTCTCCAGAGTACCTGATACTACAGTTGTGAATGGACCCAGAAACCTGTGCCCCAGATGATTCTGAGGCTGGTGATCTAGCCATCATGCTGTCAGAAACATTGTCCTTACTCAAACTTGAGTAGATCAAAAAAGCTGAATTGCAATCAAGTTTTTTAAAACAGTTAAACCATTCTTTTATTTTAAATTGGTCTTTTATTTTAAATTGGTTTGAATTTCTTTGGAGAAGTTTTCCCCATGGAGAAGTTTTCCCTATGGCAAATATTCATTTTTTAAAATTGAAGTATAGTTGATATAATATTGTAATAGTTTCAGGTATACAATATAGTGTTAACATCTACATACATTACAAAATGCTCACTGCAATAAATATAGTTACCATCTGTTACCGTACAAAGTCATTACAATGTTATTGACTGTATTCCCCATGCTATACCTTTCATTCCACGACTTATTTACTTTGTAACTGGAAGTTTATTCCTCTTAATCTCCTTCCTGTATCCTCCCATCCCCCTTATCTCTGTCAACCGCCAGTTTGTTCTCTGAATTTATGGGTTATTTGTTCATTTGTTTTGTTTTTAGATTCCACAAAGAAGTGAAATCATATGGTATTTGTCTTTCTGACTTAATTCACTGCAATCAACTCTTTATTTCTGCTATCCTCACCATGGCCTGGGCAACTGTCTTATTCCCAGATTTGCTTTTTTCCCCAAAACATCCACAGCCCCTAAGCTAAATAGCACTGTGTTTGGTCTTAGCCTAAATTGTCTGCCCAACCAATTTACTTTTGGGGGTGGGGAGAATTAATCTGGCAGTACCTTTAAGTCTAATTCATGCCTACTTTCCTCACCTCCCTATTGAATCATTTATTCTGGACTCATCCTGTGTCTTTGTGAAGCCTTCCTCAGTTAACCATCTACAGGGATGATTCCTTATGTCACCACCATTCCTTGCGCCCTATTTCAATTTTAGTTTCAGTTATAGCAGCTATCATCTTGTACTGGGATTGCCTAATTTATTTTTGTATCTCTAATACTACAAGCTCTCAAAAACTGGAATGAACTGAATGAATGTGAAAGAGTAGGCAGAGAGTTTTTTAAATCAGTGTTGACTAGGAAACAAAACAAGGAATACCAAGGGCTGATGCCAGGCAGTGTGGGCCTAGAAGGAATAAAAATAACCCCTAATAGCACAGTATTCTCCTGAAGGGAAGATCTTTCCATTTTCTCACGTCGCTTTTTGGCCTCTCCTGTCACCCCATTTTCCCGCTCACTAACTCGTTGGTTCTCTTCCCCTTGGGTGGACAGGTCAGGCAGGTAACTCAGATCCTCTGCTTTGATTGGCCCGCGATGATTTCATTGTTAGGAAACATCCGGGCTTTTCCCTTCCCCGCGACACCTCCCCAAGAGTTCTGCCTTCCGAGTTTCCCTCTCCCGCGTGCGCCCCACCCGCTTGCCCAAGCAAAACAACCGCTCCTCCCCAAACCGCTTCTTGTCCTCGCCAGCGCCATCCCCCTCCCACGTTGTCGCCTGAGAGGCATTTATATCTTCCAATGAGAGCCTAAGAGCACTTTGTTAGCCAATCAGCAGCCAATCCCTTGCAATTCCGGGAGGGGCTAGATTTCCACACCTATAACAGGATAGCCCGTTTGCTCCTTTATGGTACTTGTTTTACGCAAGGCTTAGAGGTCAAAAATAAAGGGATACAGTCCCAGCATAACATGAAGCAGCCGCAGAGACTCTCTGGGTTTGACCATTTTCAAACACTAGCCAATCGCTTGTCGTATACTTCCCCGCCTTTTGCGTTCCTTTAAAAAAAAAAAAGCCCGTGTGACG